>VMOF01000111.1:84959809-85123637 GCA_011764245.1 Trialeurodes vaporariorum | reverse complement strand
CTATCTGGATGGAGGGGGCAAAATTGTTGGGGGCCTTTTTTTTATCCATTATCGACCGTATATTAAAATTAACGTTAAGGGCGGGATGTTGACCCCCCCCCCCCTTTGCCCCTAGTGACGTCCCTGAGAAGTTCGTTTTCTCTTATTGTCGCATTTAATAAAAATCTACGACAAGCAAACAACCATAATCCCATCTCGTTAATGATTTTTTAAATCCCCTAATCAAGTCAGAGGAACCGAAAATATCCGGCCTGTCATAAAAGACTGCGGTCTCGCTCGAAGAAGTCGTATTCAATGTCTCTCTGTGTGCCCCACTTGCCAGTTGCCACCCTTAAAAGACCGTCCTCCATTCCTCCACCTTCAAATTTAGATTTGTGGGTTCCGAGGATGAGGAGTGGTTATCGAGGGAGGGAGGGGGGTGTCTGAAGTGTCTCCGGCCCGGGAGGGATGTGATTGATGGATACATGACGGATACCCTTTCTCCAGCCTGTTGACGAATCGCTTTATTAATTTCTCATCCTCTCATGGTGTCGCCGCCCCCCTTCATCGGCCCTCCCCTCCCCTCGACACCCTTACAAGGCTATGATGCTCAAGTGCGGAAGGCTATGATGCTCAAGTGCGGAATTCCGCGGGAATAATTAAGCACTTTATTACAGAAACGCGTCATTGTCAAATCATACCTATACTGCAGAGTGCAGGCAGTGGATCTGCCTACAAGAATATTTTCATCAGCATATCATGACATTACAATTTAATTAAAAGAGATTGTGGTATAGACAAAGAGAAGCAAGAAAAAAACCCCCCCCCCCCCCCCTAGGGTGTTGCTTATTTTTTAGAATGGTTCGGATTGAGCCTTCCAACCGTTTAAAAACGTTCTATGTCGACTCAAAACACACCCATTTCAAGGATTTTGAAAAATTTTAAAATTAGGGGGCGCTCAAAGGGCCTAAAGGGGTTAAGTGCAAATTTTCGAAAAATGGCATCAGACATATCAATCCTAGCTGCAAATAGCGAGTTACTGCCCTAAAGGGCCAAAATTTTAACCGTTTTTGCTAATTCTTAAGCGTTAAGCTGTTATCGCTATTTTTATGGCTCGCGTGGTTGGCTGATTACGCGCTACGAACCTCAAACGCACGTGATGCGCTAGGCGCGACTGCCCTAAGGTGTCCCGAAACAACGAAAGTTTTGAATTTTTTGTTTTCACCGGTCTTAATCAATGTGCCCTTAATAGAGCAGGCCACCCCCTGCAAAATTTGAGCTTATTTGATTGATATTTGAGGTGGCACATCGCGTATTCTGTCTTATGCGTAATTGCGATTTCGTATTTTCGATTTTTTTGCTGATTTGGCGTTTTTTTTTCGAGCACTTACAATCAACACAAAATGTTCAAATTTTGTGTACTCGCACTGTTCCAGTAGTACTTTAAGAAAAAATTATCCATGTTTGACTAAAAACCCCCGGATTTTTTGGAAGCCTGCCTCAAAAAACCCTTGGAATTATATTCAACGAATTTTTTGTCTTATCCGCTCGTTTTTGTGTTTGACACTTTAAAATCTAAATTAAAAGATTCAAAGTTTTGGGTTTGAGTTTTTTTTTCTTCTTTTTTTTGCATAACTATCAGCAAAAAATGTTGGTCTTGGCTCAGGACCTCGTGAACCTTTCAGTAGTGCCTGAAGTACCCTGGAAATCACATTTGACGAATTTTAAGTGCATTTCCATTTTCGTCCGGCCCTTTGACTCTTCTTATAGGCATCTAGCAAATTTTTAAAAGGAATAGACTGTGTGAAATAGTTATCATTATGTCCAGTGCATGAGCTTTAAATTACTTTCTAAGTATTTAGACATCCACCTTCCCGCTTCATTGTACTTTATATTAAAAGATAAACCCTTTAAAATCATTTATGATAACTTTCATGGACTATTGGTGTGGTTCATGGGTGGGATTTCATTTGGAGACCTATGAGATATCATCAATGAGTATATCCTACATGCTAATTAACAGCTCACGCACTTGTTAAAATTCACTAGATGCCTATAGGAAGAGTCAAAGGGCCGGACGAAAATGGGAAATGCCCTTGAAATTCGCCAAATGTGACTTCCAAGGTACTGCAGGGTGCTACTGAAAGGTTCACGAGGTCCTGAGCCAAAACCAATATTTTTAACTGATAGTTCTGCAAAAAAAAAGAAGAAAAAAATACTCAAACCCAAAACTTTGAATCTTTTAATTTAGATTTTAAAGTGTCAAACACAAAAACGAGCGGATAAGACAAAAAATTCGTTGAATATAATTCCAAGGGTTTTTTGAGGCAGGCTTTCAAAAAATCCGGGGTTTTGAGTCAAACATGGATAATTTTTTCTTAAAGTACTACTGGAACAGTGCGAGTACACAAAATTTGAACATTTTGTGTTGATTGTAAGTGCTCGAAAAAAAATCGCCAAATCAGCAAAAAAATCGAAAATACGAAATCGCAATTACGCATAAGACAGAATACGCGATGTGCCACCTCAAATATCAATCAAATAAGCTCAAATTTTGCAGGGGGTGGCCTGCTCTATTAAGGGCACATTGATTAAGACCGGTGAAAACAAAAAATTCGAAACTTTCGTTGTTTCGGGACACCTTAGGGCAGTCGCGCCTAGCGCATCACGTGCGTTTGAGGTTCGTAGCGCGTAATCAGCCAACCACGCGAGCCATAAAAATAGCGATAACAGCTTAACGCTTAAGAATTAGCAAAAACGGTTAAAATTTTGGCCCTTTAGGGCAGTAACTCGCTATTTGCAGCTAGGATTGATATGTCTGATGCCATTTTTCGAAAAATTTGCACTTAACCCCTTTAGGCCCTTTGAGCGCCCCCTAAATTTTAAAATTTTTCAAAATCCTTGAAATGGGTGTGTTTTGAGTCGACATAGAACGTTTTTAGCGGTTGGAAGGCTGAATCCAAACAATTCTAAAAAATAAGCAACACCCTACCCCCCCCCCTCCCGCCTCTTACAAAAAGTTTGGAAGTGAATTGGCGAGAATAAATGAACAAATAAAGAAATAATTAATGAGGTAAAGAAGTAAAGTATCTCTCGTTTTATCCGTTTCGAAGAAACTGCCAACCGAGAGTCCAAAACTAGGTAAATGATTGCTTAGAATCTGCTTAGGTATGGACGAAGTAGAAGAAGATGACAAATGGAAGTGTAGATGATGAGATAGATGAGGAAATACTATTCTATTGAATGCGACGAGATACAAGGCCTCAAATCAAGACCATCGCATCTTGTCTCTTGGACGGTTGATGGGATTCGAGCCGTTGACCTCCAGGTTGATCGTCGGTAACGTCAACCACAAGACCACAAAGACCGACTTTTAGATCCCTGATGTTTCCACTCCTCTTTTCATCGTGCAAGCGGTGCAAGTGCAGGAATTACACTGTTTTAGTAGAGCGATGAATCTTATCGATAGCCGTCCGAGGACCTCTAGTAAGTAGCGTCGCGTGACCTGCGATATATCTATATTATCCTCCGTTTAAACACATGAAAACAATCGATTTTCTGGAGTTTCACTGTGCAGACCTTCATAATCGATTGTTTTTGTGGATTCAAATGGGAAAAAGAATCGATAGATCGCAGTTTACGCGACGCTACTGCCTCTAGTGCCGTAGGCGTAGCGTGACCAAAGAAAGTGGGGGGGCTAAAAAGTGAAAAAGTGATGACCTTTTTTTTTTCCTTCTCGTTTGAAAGGGATGTTTAAAATTACCTAGAATTACCAAGTCGATGTGTTTTTAGCCCTGATTTTTAGCCCCTCCACCCAAAAAAAGTGGGGGGGCTGTAGCCCCCCTAGCCCCTGATACGCTTCGCCTATGCTCTAGTGCCAATTGCGAAACAAACCCTGATTCATTGTATTATCCCTGGCATAAACGTATTTTTGAATATGTTGATTTCGGTAGTTTTAGTCGTGGAACCAGGCATAATCAAGCATTTTCGAAGACGTAAAATTCATAATTACAAAAATTTCTCATATTTATTTGATTTAATAGTCAAAATGTCTGTTTAAAAGTGCGCTTTTGGGGGAAAATCCATTGAGTCAGAGTTTGCTTGGAGCAAAGGTTCTCGGATGACAATCGATACTATATATATCGCAATCTACTAAAATAGTATATTGGGCTTCGCTTTGGGTTATCAGTTCCAATGGATGTAGATGAAGAAAAATCGAAACACTGGCAACGCCGACAAAAAGTTGGGCGCTTAATTGTTTGTACTCCCTCTCCTGTTAAAGAGAGAGTTCCTTTTGCCCCGCGAAAGAATTCGGGGGTTTTGAATAATTCTTCCTTCCTTCTCCCTTCCTACCTTCCTTCCTTCCTTCCGTCGTCAGGACGCGCGCTCGACCCCATCCCACCCCCGCGCCGCGACGTCTCAGTAATTTCCATATTCAAATGGAATATGATGACGGGATAAGGGGATGAAAATACGGGTGATGAAGTTATAGAGGGAGGGAGGGTCTTCATCCGAGTGGCATTGACAGGAATTTATTTTTCAATTATTTCAGTTATTTTTATTCGAAAGTTTTGTCGCCGCAGCGAGACGTGACAGCTAGCTTATCGTTGATTGGTGCGCTTTATCGGTGTGTTAACGGAATAAGTATGTTTTATTAAGATTTGAAAGGAAGGAACTTCGGACAACTCTCCGAAGGGCTGGTAAATTTAGCAATTTAGGTGTAAAGAGTGAGCAAGAGTCGAAGTTGAATGGGCAGTCACAGTCAGTGTGATCATTGGTCCATAGAATAAAAATTACTTCGTAATAGAAGGGTCACAGTCGCCGACTATTCTGTTGGTACTCTTTGACCTTGAATGGTCCCAAAAAGATTATACGCCCCCCGGACGAGACCCTTCGTCTCGTTACTCGGACGCGAATACCGCCTCATGTCAAGACCCGATACTCAACATGCGCCTGCTCTAGAAAACATACAGAAATGACGAAAGAAAATGACACACACCCCCCCCCCCCCCCCCATTCGGATAGGGCAGTTGCAAGGGTCAGAATGTTGTTTTTTTTTTTTTGTTTTTTTTTTGTTTGTTTTTTTTGGTCTCAAATGAAAGTACTCTGTGCGCTGAAAACGAGGATGCCTTTGGTTTCAAACTGAGTTTCATAGTTCTGTAGATGCGATTTTGCCTCACAATACATTGGTTTAAATGGGAATTTGGAGTTATGACTTCACAACACACATGATTTTTTGCAACTTTGCTCAAGTTTATCTCCGAAAACGGGAACGTTAACTTTTGTCCCGTCCGCTAGTCGGATGGAAGGCCCCTCAGGGGGGTAGTGGGGGTCTCCACTCTCCGGTGCCCCTTTGTCAAATGATAACTGTGTGTCGTCAGAAACGGTAAAAATTGCCGATGGGTACGACGCGATGCGAAGAGCAACGAGGGCGACGCCCACTGCAAATCTCCGTCATTTCCAAAAACAGCGACAGATTCGAAGAGCGAATCTTCGGCTATAGCTTTGTTTTGAGGCCTTGCACTCCTTTTCGAGTCTCACAATGCATTAAGATTTAGCAGGCGACAACGATAAGATTTCCCGAGTCCTTCGACTATGTGCATTGTACGGGCTCCAAGAAGAGGGAAAGAGTGAGGGGGGGGCTAATTGCTTGAATGCCTCCTCGCAGCTCAGATTACAGCTACTCAAGAGAACCTAGAGTGGAGAGCGAAGTGATTATATGAGTCACCCGAATGCTCATTTCCTCATTTTAGATTAATCATCGTCCGTTACTGACTGCATACTCCTGAAGAGAAAGAGAGTGAAATGGTGGGGGAGGGGGAGGGGGCAAATAGAACGTGGGGCACACGCGGGCTACGCGAAAGCAACGGTTTATAGGGTTTTACGGTAATCGACACACGAGAATGAATCCAAAAACCATACGTATACGAGGCTCGAAATCGGAGAAATTCGAGGTTAAATGGCGCACGGAATCGGATTAATCCAATTTCTCCTTTCGTCTCGTTCCCACTATCCATTAGGTGACTGTCGACTCGTGAATGTAACGGGGTGGTCTCGGAATGATAAAGTCTAGAAAAGCCTCTTGCGTACGGCCGGGGTCACGTAAGATAATCAGATGGCAAAAAAGGTGGCATGGAGTGCAGGGCATCAAGATATGACCTTCCTGGTCGAGAAAAAATTAGGACGATGATTTCACGGGGAAAAAAGTTTTAGGAGCAGGCTTCGATTCCCATTAAACTCAGAGGGGTTTTTTTTCGATTATATTATAAAAAAAACAAAAAACAAACAAACAAAAACTAAAGCATTAGACATTTTTAGTTTTGAGTGTGTTTTATTTGTATTCGAACATTCTTTCGATCTA
This sequence comes from Trialeurodes vaporariorum, assembly GCA_011764245.1. Lineage (NCBI taxonomy): Eukaryota > Metazoa > Arthropoda > Insecta > Hemiptera > Aleyrodidae > Trialeurodes > Trialeurodes vaporariorum. The sequence continues at coordinate 85,117,297 of VMOF01000111.1, read as the reverse complement.
GCTAAGTTTCAATACTCACTCAAATTCTAAAAATAATATAAAAATATTAATAAATATTCAGTGGAAATATATGCATGCCGAACTACTGAAAGATATTAGAAGATAAAATATCTTATTCTTGCTCCTCTTGGACAATCCAGTGGTGTAGCCAGGGATTTGTCTAGGGCGGGTCCGGGGTCCGAAAATTGTCGGGGGGGGGGGGGGGTCCAAAGATATTAATTCGGTCAAGTTTGTCTGAAAACGCAGAAAATTACCTTTTTTTTAGGACAAATGTTTGGTGTCAAGGGGGGGGGGCGTCCAGACCCCCTGGACAGTGGACACCCCCCTTGGCTACGCCACTGACAATCACTCTCTCCTGGGTGAGACAATATTGTTTTTATTTTTAGTATAAAAGTAAGTATCAAGATGCGAAGCATGTGTAGCTAAAATTTTGCGCGAATGTTCGCCGGGAGTTGGAAAGGGGGTGTTGGATAGAGGCACTTACTGTTGAGACTAGCCGGAAATTAATTTTTACTTCTTCCACTTTAACGAGATTTGTAGGTATGTACCACCTATGCCTTACGAATGAACGATAGCAATTAAAGTTTTCCCCTTTTTCCTGCTCGAGAGACCGTTAAGCATGTATCCCCCCACCACCCCGCTCCTTAGCCACCCCTCCACTTTAAACATTAGAGATCGCAGTCGGAACCTGCGTTTTGATAACTGGGCGTCAGAAGAAATCATAGCTCACGAAGGTTTCCGATGTAGAGTCGGATTGCCAGAAAACGGTCCGTAAACGGCCATAAAATCATTCATAGTCCGGCAAGGAGCTGAGAGGGGAGGGAGTGGGTTGTCGTTGGAAGTATGCGGTTTTCGAGTTGTAAATGGGCGCTCCACGCAATTCTAATCATCTCATCTCATCGGTGAGAGTTCTTCCTAGTTTTTCACACGGCTCCTCCAGTCGCACGGATCTTCGCGCAGTGATACTTCCTCACACAAGATGAATACAAGTACAATATTATCAGACTTGAAACTGACCGTGTTGTTTCTGGGCCAAATTCCTTCCAAACCGAGGATTATCCGCCCTGATGGAAATCTCTGATGGACATTTTCGTCTTTTTATACACGGGCTCGGTTTGTTAGCCTCATTTTTCTTTTAAACCTTTAAAATTTTAAAAAACAAATTTCGACGAATCCAAGTCATGGGAAATTGGTTTTAAACGAAAGTGGAATATGTGTTTTAGAGTGGCTATCTGGACATAGAAGTTGATATCATTACTCTTTCTTTCAGCAGCGGCTCGTGCAATGTGGCAACAATGGATTTCCTCCTTTTAAAACTGTGTAAAATAATCGATTACTTGGTGAGGCGCAGCGCCTTCTGTGCTTCGTCTGCATTATAAACTGTCAAAACTTTTAAGTTTGCTAGTACTTACGTAGAACGATGCAGAACGTAGAAATCAGTTCGGGAATGTACCGGTCGATTCAGCTGCGTCGCGTGCAACTTGGCAACTTTGCATTTCGTCTATTTAAATCTATGTAAAGTATCGATTTGAGGAAGTTTCATTGCTACTGAGAAGGAAGGAAAAATAGAGAAAGGCTGTGAACTCCCGGTTGTTCGACCTTTATCACGGGTTTTATTGGATGAAGCGCGATGTTGCCAAATTGCACGCGTCGCGATGGACGGTCTGCGGGCTCGAGTTAACTTCTGTACGTGAAACAGCATGCGTTAAGCTGATTTGAAATTGCAACTCAGTCATCAGCACATGTTTGCGTTTCCGTTTGGATTTATATCGAGTTACTTGCTAATTTGTAACGAATTGCTGATCTGCTCGCGATCAGAGTAATCGAATCTTGGCGCAGCAAGTTATTGAATATTTCCTTTGGCGAGTTCAACAGGATGTGTTTGGACGGACATCCTAGCTGACTTGTAGAAACAAGTCTGTACGCTGTACGCACTTCCACAGTTCTAAACGAATGTCCGATTTTGAGTAAATAATTTTTGTGTGAGCTGTTCAGGGAAAAAAAAACAGTACGAAACAAATTACAGTTAACTATAATGCACTTATCAGATTTTGGCGCCAGCCAGAAAGTATGGTAAACCTCGTACTAGAGTGTGGTAAATGCAACGTAACTTGTGGTAAAATTAGAATAACCGATTGCTTTTTCTGCATGATATCTGGTACAGTTTACAATTCTCTGGTGTGAAGTTTACCGTACTCTTTGGCTGGCACTAAAATCTGATATGTGTATGGTTAGTTGTGCCACTCTTTTTTTCCGTGCAGTTGCAGAAACAGTCTATCTTTTGAACACGATTTTCGATTTTGAGAAATTCATCCCCAATGTTTCTGCAAATCTGCTTGCTCTTATTACAAGGGTCAGTGTAATTTTACCAAGCTGGGGCGTACCTACGAGTTTAGTGCCCAGTAGAATACAGAAGTAGTGATCGCGTTGTTTTATCATTTGTTCCCTTTCTTTCTATAATTTATGAATTAATTAATGAATTTTTAATTTAAAAAAAAAGAAAAGAAAAGGAAAATCCATTCTGCTATCGAGAAGAACTCCAATAAAGTTCAACTATCGTCGGATTGAGGAATTCGGGATGGAGCCGAATAAAAAGAGTGAAAAGAAAATAAATGTCGTAGTTTCGGGAACTTTATGCAATCTCCAGCCACTTGTCTCAATAATCGTTAATTTTAAAGTGGAAAGCAATTTTTTTCTCCATGATTATTCCTTGGAATGCTTAACCACCACCACCCCAACCCGATCCACTGTAGTCTATCGATCCCCCGGTTTGGAACAAAGTGACGATGACGTGTCTCGCGTTTGTCGGAACAGCGGGGCTCCGGGCTGCCGTTATTATTACTTATTTGTCGTGTAGGGGGCAAGGGGGGCAGGGGGAAGTGATCGATATTAGAGGAGGGACTCCGAACCTAGTCCAACGACCTTCTCTTACCAAGGCGATGGTCGGGCGGTGGTATGGTGGTATGTGCATTTGCCCCCCCCTCCCCATCGGTAAGTTGAGAAAAATCGATTTCGGGACCCCCCCCCCCCCCAAACATCTCGCATCCCTGCTGGAATCAACGCTCCAAGACTTCAATTAGTAGGTCAGTGGATTACTCGGATAACGAAAATAGTACCTACTACGTTCATTTATTACGAAACGGGAAGGTGGCGATGTTGCCGTATCTTGTAAACTCGTGATAAAGTAGAGACGTAACTTCACTAGCGGCTGCAATGAATTGTCTTTCTCTCTCTTTGTCAATTATAGAGTGCATGTGTTGAAAACGGGTATAGAAGAGGAGTGAAAATCACGTGATGACTGTCCCCTGATCTTTCCTTTTCTAACACACTAATTCTAATGGGGGGGGGGGGGGGAGAAGGGGGAGGAGAAAAGGGGGGAGAGAGAGGGGAGGGAGAGAGGGGAGAGAGAGGGGGGAGAAAAGAGAGAGGAGAGTCGAGAGGGGGGGGAGGGAGGGGGGGAGAGAGGGGGGAGAGGGAGAGAGAGGGGAGAGAGAGAGGAAGGGGAGAGGGGGGAGAGGGAGAGAGAGAGAGAGAGAGGAGAGAGGAGAGAAGAGAGAGAGAGGAGAGAGAGAGAGAGAGAGAGAGAGAGAGAGATGGACAGTTTGCTGGATCCGCCAGTGAACCAAAGAAGTACAATATAAACTTAATAATCGCAATTTCATTCGGAAGTCAGTAGTGTATACTAAGTATGTTGATTTTTTTTTTTTTTTTTTTTTTTTTTTTTTTTTTTTAGTTGGGGGGATCTTTTTAATCCTTCAATGTCATTTTGATGTTTTTTAATTTTTGCTCAGAATTTTTTTGAAAATGACAAAATTAGTCATTCCGCTCATTTGTAATCTCCATTCGACTGATCGAAATGAAGTATGATTTCCAAAATTTTGTGAAGAGACCCACACGTTTATTGAATTTATAATGGTAATGGATCACGCGTCCCTTTGGAGAAAAAAACAGGAAGAACGCTTTGACAGCGCTGAAAAAACCTTTGGTAGAAAAATGACGCATCATCAAACTTTACTAGAGCTAATAACCAAAGGTTTATTTTATTGAACGCCCAACTAAAGAGTTATTGCTGGGTGAATCAAAGATTTGGTCAGCTCAACTTAAATCTTAGCTGCATGGGTCATTTTTCTGTACCAAAGGTTTTTTCAGCGCTCCCAAAGTGTTTTTTTTTTCTGGGTTCCAGGTAAACTTGTTGGGTAAGGATGACTGCAAAAACTATCGTCAGAAACCTTAAAATTCAATGAGAGGAAGTTTAACTCATCCAATTTCACGCCCGAGTATATTCGTTTCTGTGATTAGATCTGCCTTACACAAGTTCAGTTTTTTTCTTCGCAGTAATTGCGGCTCCGAATGTTAACGTTTTATAATAATACTCCCTCGAGCGCCTTCAATAAACTGTGTATGCAAAATCTGTGCTGCAGTGTACGAATATTTAACTACCCACTTAATTTGAGCAATCTAACATTGATTTTGTCTTCTTAACCTGGTCGTAAAGGGGTTAAAAAGTGGAGTTTGGCAACGTTTGAAGGTTTATTAGCTTGCGTATAGGTTATAGACACGGATTCCCCGCCGCGCTACTCCGTGGTTGTTTCTGAATGGCGCGCTTTTTAAAGTGGATTTTGGCGCGCCGAGAGAAGTGCTTTCGGAAATTAATTTCACGCCACGATTAGGCTTGTACTTGTGTTCGTGTGTGTATGACTGTATGAGAGCGTGTGTGCGTGGTGGAGGGGTAGTAAGGGGAGGAAAGGGGGGGTGGACGAAGGCGCGCGAGTTTCGAAGCTTTTAACGGTGCCCCTCGCTCAATCGGTTCAATTTCATTTGCCACAAGGTTGGTCTTTTAAAGCTCTGTGCTTATGTATTGAGACCGCATTCTCTGGCTTACAGCTCATTTTTGGAGCTTTTCCATTTTTAAATTGTTTTGACTTATGATTCTGCAACGCGTCTCCCAAGTTGAATTTTGGGCTCTAACTTCGGTTGAGTAGGTTCGAGCAGTGGCGTCGCGTGCAATTTGGCAACAATGTATTACATCCATTTAAACTCATGTAAAATATTGAATTCAGGGGGTGCACAGTGCACAAGGAAAATTCGATATATTTAATGAGTTTAAATGGAGCAGTTGCATTGTTGCCAGATGGCACGCGATGCCACTGGGTTAGAGTTTCTGTAGGTAGAGAGTTGCGACAGTATAATCAACCTCTGATTGGTTATCGAGTTTTAGGCTCTGCGAGCGCCGCCGCCGCCATTGGATGCGTTTGCGCACTCTTGTTTATGCCATCAAAGCTGTCCAACGGTATTTTACGGATAAAACAGTTAATTGTTGATGAACTTGCTAAGTTAAATCATGATGCACCTCAAGAATCTCTACATAATTTCCAAAAGAATCTTTAAAAGTACACCGTTAGAAACTCTACGGCACTGTAATCTTTGCATTGGACCAAAACACAATAACGGCCCGCAAAATGTAAAGAAAGGCGCAACAACGCATCCGTTGGCGTCGCCCCTAGTCTCCTTATGCAGGGACTCTATAGATTATAGATATTACGCCCGAAACCTGCTTTCCTCGCAAATCCAATCTGTTGGTTAAAACCTGGGTCTAGAAGGCTCAAAACAGAAAACCTCTGGATGAACTTGACGCAGGAAATATACGGTTCGACTTGTATTTTGTAGCGGCCGTGTATAAAGTAGGTATGACTGAATTTAAGCAACTTGGAAATTATGCCGAAGTCTGTGGAAAGTTGCCCTCTCGGGTTTAAATATTTCACAAACTAATGAAATCTATATTTATAAGCTCCGTTCATCAACACGTTGCATATTTTGCTCGTTAAACCTGAATTTGGCTAATCTCGGATACGGTAGTTGCATCCAAAGATACTCCTTGTATGACACGAAACATTGAACCGGGATTTGTTTGTTTCGAATCAAGACTGCCACAGAGAAAAACGGAGAGAAACGCTTTCATATAGTGCTGACAGAACTTTTGGCAGAAAAATGACCCAACGAAAGACTTTAATTGAGCAAACCAAATCTTTGGTTTTCGTTACTCGTTAGGCGTCCGAAACCTTTGGTTTGCTCTACTAAAGTCTATTCTTGGGTCGTCTTTTTACCGAAGGTTTTTTCAGCGTTACCAAAGCAGTTTTTTTCTGTTTTTCTGTGAAGGATCTTGTCAATACATTAGAAATGCCTAGCTTTGTCACATAATGTTCGAAAATATTAGTGTTTTATCATTTTTTTGTTTTGTTTTTACTATCTTTTTTTATTTTAAATATTATTATTAAATGATCCGGCGTTGCTTGCTAATTGGCGCAATTAGTTTGGTCTTTCCAGCACGAGTATACATCACGAGTTGAATTTGACATTCGCAACAATTTATAAAATATAGGATCCAATAATGGAAAAGCGAATTGAAAGATGAGAAGAGAATGGACAGGACAGCGAATCTAATCAAATTGTGGACTAGGGTAAGGGCAGGGGTTACGGTGACGGTGACCTTGCGGGTCGCGGATTTGAAGAATTGAACAGGCGTGGGCGGGGGATGACCGATAAGGGGGGGGGGGGGGGTGGCGAAGTGAGAAAACTGCAGACTTGGAACAGACGGATAGGAAATTTCTAAATTAAATGAAATCAAAATCAATTTTGACGTTTTTCCAACCGGAGAACCGCCGCGCTGCGCCAAGCCTGGCGGTTCTCCACGTTAAGCCGCACGTTCGTATGGTTGACGGTGATAGGGAGGAAGATGAGTTGTTGGGGAAGGGGGGGGCTGTTCCCCGGGAGAGATTCTCTTCGGGATCCAAATTCGACGTGCCACCCGCCTGAGCACGGCCAATTTATTTTACACGCCTCAGTTCTCCTCCTCCTCCTTCTCCTCCCCCTCCCTCTTTGTATTTGCTGCTACACCCCCGCAGTTTGACACGACAGCGACGATCGGAGGTAATCGTTGATTGATGGCTCACAAGTCCGCCGGACATGATTGAAGAAAAAACGAAAAAAGAATAATGAATGATTGTAATAGTATATAAGTAAAAAGGAACAATCAGAATTATGAGACAGTGAGTAAGTAAAAAAAAAAAAAAAAAAAAAAAAAAAAAAAAAAAAAAAAAAAAAAAGATCGTCGATTTGAGAAATTCGAGAATCCTAAAATGGGCGAAAGCAAGGGCAAGACTATTCATTGTTGGTATTATTTTTTAGATTTTTTTTTAAAGTAAGAATCAGAAATATGAGACAGTGAGTCAAAAGAATTTGTGATTCAAGAAATTTTACAATCCGAAAGAGGTCATAGTGAACGCAACTCGCAAGACTAACTGTAGGTCTTTTATCAGGTTTCCTGGTGAAGGGAAAAGAAAATGTTGCATCAAGTTTTGAATTTTTCTAGTCGTCCGTTCCAGGGGCGTAATTTCGAGTCCGGCTTTGGAGGGGGGCAACGATCCGATTTCTTTTTTTTTTTTTTTTTTTTTTGCTTTTCAGTATAATTTTAGAGCTGGCTTGGGTGCGGTGGCAAAAATCTGATGACTTTCTTTTTGTGGCTCATCATTATAATTCGTTCTCGTTTTTGAGCCCGACTTCAAGCCCTTGGGGGGGGGGGGGGGGGGAGGAGGCACTTGCCCACCCTGCCCCCCTCAAATGACGCCTCTGGTCCGTTCACCTCAACATTTTTCCGGAAATTAAAAGGAAAATATGCAAGCTATCTGTGCTTATAAAAATCAAAAACAAAAATGCAGTATAGTCGTCGACAAAAGGAATTTTCTCAAAAAAACGTCAAATGTCGTTGTGGAAGCCGTCGAGTTTGCGCTTCTCCAATCTAGAAATTTCGTGCGTTTATAACCATAAAAAATAAGTATACAGATAAAACTAAGACGATGCATGTTCAGCTTCAGATTTATGTATGCATTCGCTCAGAATTAACGGACCTAACGGATATTGGAAGTTTTTATGGGTAGGATAATCGATAAATATTTTACAACGAAGATATAGAGAAAAAAAAACGTGATATGAAGGATGGAGTTGATAGTTTTAACACCCCCCCCCCCCCCGTTCCACCCAATCCTTCTATTGTTTCCGTAATGAATTCAACACGTCTACCGGCCACGGCAGCCTATCTCGGGCGAATTATTAACTCGATCGCGGCACCTCAGAACTTTAACTATCAAACTAATGTCCAGACATGCTCAAAGAAAATCACCTAGACTAGAACCATAAAATATTTGTGGTCAATTTTTTTTTTTTTTTTTTTTTTTTTTTTTTTTTTTTTTTTTTTTTAAATTTTATCTCCGGGTAAGAAGTGTCGGCAAGAGCATAGTTTTTTTTCTTCATCCTGTGACAGAAAAAAGCCGAAACGTGTTGAGTTCGTAATCGGAAACACACTATGTTTCTTCTTCCATTCTCTCTTTGTTTGAACCCGAAAAGACTGGGGAGCCGAAATTTTTTATCACCAACAGATGATGTTTGATGATGTTTTACGAGGTTCGATGTCGTTTTCGAGACGTGACTGTGGAGGTTCCCGATGGGATGAGAGCGCTGTAGAGGAGACAGGGGATGTAATATCCTTTTGTGAGAGTGTGTGTGTGTGTGTGTGTGTTGGTGAATGTGCATCGTGGCGGGAAAGGGGTGAAGAAAGGAGGTGGGTTTAGTGTAGTGTCAGGAATGGAATGGGTGGCGATATGTGTAGCGGACGTCACCGCATCCCAAAGTCGCTTCAAGTCCCGAAGTCTAGTCGCCGCGCCCGCCCCCGTCTCCCGAAAATAGATTCCAGATGATCCTCTTTGTTAGGTGAACAGATCTGCACTAAGGATAATTGTTGTGAGGTCGTTTCAGATAAGTTTGCCGATGAGTTATATTGGTTTGATGTTTGCTTGCGCAGATGATGGGTTCGTCAAAGTTTCTGCCATACTTTCGTCAACTACGTACTACTGGTCAGGCTTCCATATCAGCAGTTTGACGCTTAAGTATCTACCGAGCTTCTGATGGTGGTTAAAGTTTGTAATTTCTTATTATTTTGTCAATTTCATTCATGTAATGGCCTGAAAGAGGGCTGAATTTGGAGTACTAGATGTCTCATTCAATGAAATGTACCAAAAAAAACTTACAAGGGGAGGCTCAGAAGTCGCCGCCTCCGATTTTGAAAACAATTGCACGAAAATGTAGCTAAAGTTAAACTATTAGACCCGTGTTTCTCACTTTTTGCCAATGGGCCTTCCTAAAGCGTCAGGAATTTTTTGATAGTTGCCGAAATTCACGTAAATATTCGGAACGCTCTCCGCTCGGGTTTTTACGTGAATTTCGGCAAGTTTCAAAAAATTCCTGACGCTTTAGGAAGGCCCATTGGCAAAAAGTGAGAAACACGGGTCTAATAGTTTTACTTTAGCTACATTTTCGTGCAATTGTTTTCAAAATCGGAGGCGGCGACTTCTGAGCCTCCCCTTGTTAGCTTGACCAATAATTGGTAATGACCCTCAAAAATGTATACAAAAACTTGCCTATAATAATTGAGGCAGGGTCTCCTGATTCAGTCAATTCCTCGATCACCGGCTCGAAAAAATCGTGATTGAATCAGCAACACTGAAAAATCAAATTAGCGTAGGATATTGAGGCCTTAAAGGCTTTAGTTTCTGATAGCTATCGATCAGTCTAATGGAATTTTATTGGTGAGTATATAAGAGATCCTAATCTCAAATGAAGAGCATATATATCTCTTCCAGCTCCCCCCCGAAAAAAAGGTCCTTCATCTATCTGATCCCTCTATTTAACTCCTAAGAATCTTGGGATTCTTGCGAAAATTCATCACATTTGTTCCTTATCAATCGCCCTCACGTTCTTCAAATTCCGTTGGAATGATAAAGAGAATTTCGCGGGCATTCTTATGTATTCGTCTACGACCAAGGAAAAAAGTAAAAATGGGGAAGAAAAAAAGGGGGAAAAGGGATGGAAATTTCGGAGTGTGCAGAGTGTGAAAGATGCGGCAGAGACATTTGCTCGAATCCACCCCACCCCTGAGTAATTTTTTGTTCTTTTCCGCTCCACCCCCTCTTTACGAAGCGTAACCAACTTGCTCTATCCCTTTCTTTTTTTTTATCGGAGGGGTAGTTTTCCAACTTTGCATGCAAAGGGCAGAAAAAAAGCAACGCTCCTACAAAAATGTTGTAAAGAGACGTTCATAACTTCTCAATCTTAAGCGGTTGTGAGGGCATCGTTGCCAGAGTTCGATTTTATCTCAGCCCCATTTTTTTCAACCCATGCACGCATGCTCTTTTTGTTTTAGGGTTAAAGAATTTTGCTTCGTTTCATCACCGGAAAAATCGGTAACCTTCAGAGCGCCATCGCACGACTTTGTGTTTTGTAAATACGATTCCTAATTTTAGCCGTATTCTTCTATAAGGCGTGAAAATTCATCATGTCCCAAGTGCCATTAGACGTTGTAAAGAATGTGCACTTTTTTAATAGTTTCTAGAGTGACTATAAAAGTGTACGCTCTTTGAGTCTTTCGACTAATAATTTTGTGTAATCTAAGAGACATTTTCGTCAAAATTTTCGTTGTTTTAAGGTGAAATCTTCAGCGTTTAAGGCTGATTTCTGCCAGCAGTGCCAGCAGACCATTACCGTTCGATTAATGTGAAATTACCGGCCAAAAGCCATTAATATTTAAGGCTATGGAGCATCATCAGTTACTCTTGATAATCATCTGAAGAATATCTCTGCGAAATGGGTCTGTTGCAAACTTTTGCTACAACGTTTAAGAGAGTTAAATCTAATGTAAAATCGCCTGAAAAGACCATTGGTGGTATCAGAAAGTCATAAAATTCAACTATAAACTCACAATAGGCGTTTAATGAAATCCAAGATGGCGGATAAATATCGAGCAATTTGTGTGCATGCACCACGAACATCCGAGGATAGCCAACCTTACAATATCGACCACACCCAATCACAACGTAAACAAATATACATAACCTCTACCTCCAGTGAGGTTGTCAAAGTTGGCCATCCTTGGATGTTCGTGGTGCATGCATACAAATTGCTCGATATTTCTCCGCCATCTTGGATTTCAATAAACGCCTCTTGTGAATTTATTATTGCATTTTATGACTTTCTGATGCCACCAATGGGCTTTTCAGGCGATTTAGCTTTGGATTATACACTCTTAATCTATGTAGCAAAAGTTTGCAACAGACCCGTTATTGTTTTGATGATTTGTTTCCCTTGAAATTTATCCTGTGTCAGTGGAAAGTTCTGCATAACTGTAAAATCACCCTTACCTGAATCTAAATTATCATTATCACACGCATCGACACAAGTGACAACCCTGCAGCCTCGAGGAAAGGATGGCAAAAGGGCGTAGAATAACTATAAGGGAAGGGGCGAGAGGAAAGAGGATATTGGAAAGGTACGGAGAGATAAGATGATGGAGTAGCTCGGGGACTGATGCAATGTGTCATCTTAAAAACGCGAGCGGTTAATTTGAATTTGTATGCGCGTCGCTGCGATGCATCTTGGCTTCCGGCGACGCGACGCGACACAACCAACGCTTTGCGGGGATTTGGCTGCACTAAATACACAGGGTGAAAATCGTGAAGTAAGTCAAGACTCGTTGCGATCGGAGGATATCGATACCGCACACGGAAAAAAAAGACTGGTAGAATCTACCATCTGCGATGATTTTGGATTCAGCTATTAAGTAGTTGGTAAATGCAACGTTCTTTGTGGTAAATTAAGTTAATAACTTGTTGGCACATTTTACCATCATTTAGTGAAATTTACCGTACCCAAAATCAACTATGCAGATGGTAAATTCCACCGGTTATTTTTTCCCGTGGCAATGGGGCTTTTGCTAAAACTTTTTCCATGGGGATTGAATAGATAATTCTTGAGTTAAGTCAGCGAAAATCACAATGAGCGGAGTAAAAAATGTCAAAATTCACTCACAGACTCACAGAATGGCTAGTCAAAGGCATGTTTTGTTTTGATTTGAAGGAATGAAAATTTAAAAGTCGCCAAAGATTATCGGTGTAGATTCGCTTACTTTGCCGAAACTACCTCTATCATGAGATACTCCTATCTAATTTGTGGCTTTCCTCTGAGTGTGTCTATATATACTTGACGTCTTGTAAATTGATCACGTTTCTAAAGAGAAAGAGACTAATTATTAGGTTGGCATTTCCTATGATACATAAATGCATAGCTCCGCCATCTTTGCTCTTAAATAGCGAATCAGGTATGCACTGTATAGTTTTATCAAAGTCTCTGTTACGAGCGATTTACAGAGTAACTAGTTGCAGCAAGAAAAGTTTTTTAAGTGAAATCTCTCATTTCCCCTTCTAAAATCTTCGTCACCTTTGGAAATACCTCTCCACTTTGCTCCTCTGATTTTTTTTTTTTTTTTTTTTTTATTTTCCGAAGTCAATGAAAATACATTTTTAATCCCGCCTATAGATGGGTGCAATTAACTTACGAGCCGTCAGCAAGTAATTAAATCGGAAAGGCAAAGTGCTTGTAAAAGTTTCATTCTAGCGCCATTTTAATGCGACATTAAGGACGGGTTGGAGGGGCTGTAAGTGATTTTTATTGCTTCTTCCTCGGCTAATTCTCACGCGCGCCTTTTGCTCAAGACTTCGTGACCTCATCCGTTGGCTGGGGCCTTATAAAGCAGTTCAAATCGAAGTCATGACTAATCGCATCGCTTTCAATATCGATGGAAATCGTGGAATTTTCTGCTCGTTTGACAAGTCACTGTGCAGTGTGCCCCTCCACTGCCTCTATTTCATTTTATTTTGCTTACTCTCCGTTTTTTGCATCTATTTTTCCATTAATGGTTATTCGGTTTTCTTTGTTTTAGGTAAGAGTATTTCCGCAGTCTCAATGTTTATCGATCGTTTTGAAAACTCACTCGTCATTCGTCGACTCGATTTAGTTCTGTTTACGTAAGTTGGTCCATTTGTCTCTTTGTTTTGTTTTTTTATTTTTTGTTTTGTGTTGTTTTGTTTTGTTTATTTTCCAAGAAAAAAGAGAGAGGGTTACGGTTGAAAATTGTTCCATGCAACTCTCCTTAACCCTTTCAATACGACGCTCGAGCATACTCGTAATCGTAACTCGGTCTGCCGCACACTTTTCACTTTCTTATTCACAATGAAAGCTATCTGTCTGAAATATTGTATAACGTTTGCTAAATAAGGTTTCGTTCAGCGCCTTTAATTAGGTGAATATGCAAAATTAACTCCGCGTTGTAGGAACGATCAACTACCTTCTTAATTTAAGCTAGTTATCGTTGATTTTTTTTTAGTGTCTGAAATATTCTTCACGTTTGCAAAATAATTTTTCATCCACCACCTTCAATTAGATGGATAGGCAAAATTAACACTGTGGAGTAAGAATGATTAACTACCCGCTCAATTTATTTGAGCCAGTGATCGTTGATTTTCTTAGTATCTAAAATACTCTTAGCGTTTGCAAAACAATTTTTCATCTATCGCCTTCAATTCGATGGATAGGCAAAATTAACCCGGCGGAGTAGAAATGTTTAGCTACCCTCTAAATTTAAGCGAGCTGTCGTTGATTTTTTTTTTTTTTTTTTTATTAATCTACTGGTTGGTTAAAAGAATTATGTTCAAGCTTGGAATCGATTTAAAAATTAATAAATCGGATCAATTATTTTACAGTATCATTATTATAAATCTGCTGTACCTAAGAACATAATTAGTTGAACAGATATCTTAAGAATTTATGATCCATGTTGATGCAGTAAACTTTTCACAGATTGAATATTTAAAACGCAAATATACTGAAGAAATTCTGTTCGGGCGTTTGACTTCTCATACGCTTCACATTTCAAAATTTCACAGGCGTCCCCCCCCCCCCCATCCCCAAGAAAACTTTTCTGGATCCGCTACTGTCCGTGACTATGCTCGTCTCTGACTTTCAACCAATTTAAATCGTTTCTTGCTTAAAAAAGATTAAAACAAAATCCAATCTTCAGCGTACATTTTTATTTATTTATTCAAACTGACCGATAAACATCAAATTTAGAAAAGCTACTTGTGATGCTATGTGTAGGATTGAAACGTATTGAGATTTTTCGCCTGCGATCACGTTGGTTTCGAATCATTTTCACTTTTCGATCATTTCCGTCGAATCTTATTTTTTTAGAATGGGTTTTCAAGTTGAAAGTGATGCTATGTGTAGGATTGAAACGTATTGAGATTTTCGCCTGCGATCACGTTGGAATCATTTTCACTTTTCGATCATTTCCGTCGAATCGTATTTTTTTTTAGAATGGGTTTTCAAGTTGAAATTTAATGCTTTAGGCCGCACGGGGCCATCACGGTTTCCTTGGATTTCTTTGACAGTGCAATAAAGTCATCGCAGAAACGGTCGTGATTTATTCGTGAAAAAATAAAGTAAAACGAGTACATATCTAATCCCTCCTTAATTCTTATTTAAACTGGAAACGTGCGCGTTGGAGGAACACGACGAGACGTCGGTTTTTACCCCCCCCCCCCCCCCAACCACCATCAACCTCACTTCGACTCCGGAGAGCTAACTCGATGAATATACGAATCTAATTTATCGCCCGTGAGAACTAGGGACGCGCTGAAAAGGCGCACATTTGACTGACATCTCTGTTTCCGGGACAACGGATGGAATGGTCGGAAGTAAAGCGGTAGTTAACCCTTTCACGGCAGTAGCGCACCGAGGCGAGAGTTTCTTCATCTCTCTCTGTTCTCCATTAAAAAATGTATGTTAGACAAGGATGGACAACGGGATAAAACCCCCTCTTTCTGTCCTTTTCCTACTTATACATTCAAATGGGAAATGAGAGAGATGGAAGAGATCCTGGTTGCGCCAGTGTTTCACGGCCGCAAGTTACGAAGACGAATCGATGTTCACTCGCTCTAAGTTAAATGTTTCTATACACTGTAGTGCTGATTTTGCATACGCAATCGATTGAAGGCGCTCGAGGAAACATTTTTTCCCTGTAAATATCAACAATTTGGAATCGAAATTACTGCGAACACAAAACTTAAAATTGATATTGTGAAACTGGTTCTCTGCGAGGAAAAGTACGAAGTTAAACTCTTGAACTTTGTTCAATCAACGGGATTCCCGTGAAAACAATGGGTCTGTTGCGTACTTTTGCTACATCAATATAACTCATTGTTTCTAACATAAAATTCTGCGAAAATAACGATGTGCATATTAAAAACTTTCAAAATCCACTGATTAACTCAGAAAATACCTTCCATTTCAAACAACCCGCGCTACACAAGACACTATATCACCGACTTATAACTACATAGATGGAACCATCTCGTTTATGTAAACATGAACAGAACTTACAAACATTGGAATGTTTCGTTTAGATGCGTACATTTCTTATATTACGTTGTAATCTTTGATAAACCGAAAAGACCATACAGAAAATGCAGCTTATACTTCACGTATTAAAAAAGAAATTCCATCATTTTGTAGCTACGATGTTGTTTACTTATGCACGGTGGTTCCGTCTATGTAGTAGTATACCGGTGCAAATAGTGTCTAGTGTAGCGCGGACTGCTTGAAATTGAAGTGATTTCCTGGGTTAATGAGTGGATTTTTAACGTTTTTAATGGGCGCATCGTTATTTTCGCAGAATTTTACATAAGAATCAAGGTTCTATATTCTTGTAGCAAAAGTATGCAACAGACCCATTACAGACAAACTTTCCTGTTTCTATAAATCTATTATAACTTTTGTGCACTAGAAATACCTAACATGTATTTACAGGGGTGTGAATGGCCTGAGATGCTGCGGCACACCTTCAATAAAAACGGATTTAACTAACTTACTGTCTTTCTTTTGTTGAAATTGTATTACAGACATTTATTCAGTTTGCTTTAGATTAGTATGGTGATATTTAATGAAAATTTCAAATCAAAGAGGGGCAGGGGGGAGGGGTGCTTGAAATTTTTCTTAATTTTATACGAGCATTCGGAAAGAGAAGAAGAAGAAAAAAATGGAAGGCTACTTACAACAGAAGTCGAGAAAAATGTTCCTATAAAGACTATAGGAAAAACAAAATTAACAAACAAACAACGCGGAGTTTGAAAAAGAAAAAAAAAATTGAAAGTTTGGTGGGTGGGTGTAGAGGGGAGGGGTTTGCATCCCTTTGTAGGGCTCTTAAATGACCACCCGGTAAAATGAAACTGCAACTTGCCTGAAAAATGACAAGAACTGGTCCACTGTAAGGCGGGTACAAGAAGAGCGAGAGTGCAGTGCAAGACGGTTCAGCATCGCCTGGAATTACATTATATCAGCAAAAACAGAAATGTTTTTTAAATTTTTATTTATTTATCTGTTTCCCCCCCCCTCTCTCTCTCTCTCTCTTATTTCTTCTTTCCTTTTTCTAACGTGTAGTTTATCAAAAGATATTTTGCTCAAATAACATCAGACCTTATCTTCTTACACTTCTCTTTTACTTGCTCGCTTTCTCTCTCCCGTGTCTCCCCGTAGAAAGTATATTTTGCGTGTTTCTGCGAACTTCATGCTTGCGTTTCTGTATCCCCCTGTCAGCTTAACCTAAATAATATTTTCTCCGTATTTTTTTTTTTCTTCCCCCGTAATGAAGCGCCGCATTTGTTATTCGCCATAGCTCAGGACTCGCCTCGTTGTGCGATTTGCAATGTGTTTGCTATTTGGGATTACGCATAGTTTTAGCGGCAACGAAGCTTCTGATGGAAAATCACGTAAAAAAATGTAGGATCTGACATTAAAACCAAAGCAAATCATTCCAACTGTCTCATCCTGTGAATATAGCTGTATCAAATCTCCAGACTGTTTGGGAAGATGTCATGCGTTCTAGAACGCAACGACGGTGCTCTAGTCTAAAGTGCGTCTGTTGATTCAAGAATCAATTGTTGCCCACATTGGCAACGCTGTTATCAGCTGAGAATAAACTAAGCCTTATAATTTTTCCTATCTCATTCAAGAGTTGGTATATCGTGAAAGCAAGATGTAAAACTCAATAAATTGGTTTTTTTATATATTTTTCTTATTTCAATATAAGAAAAACATGGTGACCTCGACGTGATTAATTTAAAAAAGAAAGTTAGAATAACTTTCAAAAATAATGGAAGAGTATAATATGGTAAAAAGATAACCTATACTCAAAATGGAATTGTAAATTACAGGATAATATCTTCCCAAAAAAGGGTCGTATAATCGCTAGATGATTTCTTTCCAAAATCAGGTTGTACGTCACAGGATGGCATCCTCCCAAAAAACGGTCGTATACCACGAGATGACGTCTTCCTAAAATCAAGGTCGTACGTTGCAAGATATCTTCCCAAAAGAGGGACGTGTATCACAAGATAATGTCTTCCTAAAACAGGGTTGTAAATTGCGAGACAGTTTCCTCCCGAATTTGGATAGTAAACCTAAATGCATGATTTTAATATTAGTATTAGTATTATATTATTATTAGTTGATGTTGACACAAAATTTAAATTGAATTGTGTCTCTAAGGTTAAATTATAACCTACCAGCATTCAAAATAACGTCTTTTATGGACTTCTGTGTTTTTCATGCTCATCAATATATAAACTTGGCAACATGCAGGGCAAATTATCATCTAAGAGACGTTGATCAAAAAAAAAGAAAAAAAGAGAAAGTAAAAAATGAAAAACTTCCACCCTCCATATCGCCTTGCTTGTCTCATATTTTTGATACATCGCCGTTTCGTGGTTGGTGGCTGAGGTGCGGTTTGAAATCCCTCTTGTTTACAAGCCAATTATTTCTTTTTGCTTTTTTTATCGCGTGTAATTGTAATTGCTGTAATGCGTTTGATGTTCTATCTTTGGCATTCACAAATTATCTCGCATTATATTGTCTGTTCAACCCACGCACTTTTTTTTTTTTTTTTTTTTTTTTTTTTTTTTTGCACCGTCCTCAGATTCGGAGCAGTGCAGTTTCTCTCTCTTCCTCTCATAAACATCATCTGAAAATGACGTTCGCAAACTGTACGAGGTATAGTAAAGAAAGTTTCGCTGTATTGGTCGTAAATTTATCGAGGCAATTTTCGTACAACGCAAATTAGTGGATTTTTTACAAAGTAGCCTCTGATTTTAAAATGTTATTCGTTAAAGTGATCGTCTATTCGTGCAGATTTGTAAGACTTGCTACATGAATTACCGTAAAATTGCCTGCTTTTAACAGCTATCCATGTGTAGTCATGGTAAATTAACTGTGCAACCCCGGTTGCATAAAAGCCATGATCTCTCCCGGTATATAGTTCTTGGAATAAGACATTTGCGGAGTAGAAAAGGGGGTAAAGAGAATTTGCACTTCTCCGGAGTTAAAAATAATGATACTAAAATCAATGATACTCCACCGAGGAGATATACTACACCCCTCTCAATAGTATTTTCCGTCCTTTACTCTCTGTGTACCCTATTTTTACTACGCACGATAGTAAAATGCACCCTTATTTTTATTGTCGCTCCACTTTTCACTTCGGATTTTTCTGCCGAATTTTAATAGTGTGAATTATCGGCTCACAGGTTCATATTCTAGACAGAATTATATCCGCATGGAAAATAAAACATGTATTCGGAATTGCTTCTCGAAGCTATAGCTTTTGTTACAAATTGAAATCTTTTTGGAAAGCTAAGTAATTTTGCTCGATTTCTGCAACGTTTATTGTAACTTGGTCAGTATTTGATATCTTTCAATCAAGGTCGCAACTCGCAAGCACCTGTTGGGATGCTGAGGTGACATTTATAAGAGCGAAATGAACGGGAGCTACTGCTTCAGAGTTGAGAGTGCAGATGAGTGATACAATGAAATGAATGTCTTGCGAACTGGTCCGCAAAAGCTCAACAAGAGCTTTCCACCCCACCCTCCCTCCACTCCAATCCCCTCCCTCCACTCCAATCCCCTCCCGCCCATAAATGAATGCTCGATGTCGATTCCGTTTGTTTCAGCTTGAATGACGATTCTAGGTGGTCGTCCGTACCAGCGTTGCCGGGTCCGGGTTATTAATTTTTCAAAAATTCTATAATTTAAATAATTAAGGTGCCAGACACCAGTGGCGTAGCCAGGAATTTTGCTAGGGCGAGTCCGGGGTCCGAAAATTGTCAAGAGGGGGGTCCAAAGATACTAATTTGGTCAAATTTGTCTGAAAACGCAAAAAATGACCTTTTATTAGGACAAATGTTGGTGTCAAGGGGGGGGGGGGGATCCAGACCCCCTGGACCCCCCCCCCCGGCTACGCCACTGCCAGACACCCCTCTTGAATAAGCATTTCCAATGACGCAGGTCGTAGAACCCATAATCGCAAAATGGTAACATTAATAATGGAGCTGTTGCAAACTTTTCCTACAGGCTTATTAATAGTTGATGATGGGGTAATACCCAGTAAAAATAACGATTAGCGCACTAAAAAATCACGAAATCCACTCCTAAACTCACAAAATGCTTTTAAACGCAAGACCGTAATGGCGGCCGGGGCCGCGGTTTTCATCGGGGCTCCCTATCTTCAATCAGCGCCATCTACACGAGGTGTTCTCGCAACACCACACAAGAAGAAGAAGAAGCATACAATTGCCATAAGAAAACCGCGGCCTCGGCCGCCATTACGGTCTCGCATTTAAAAGCATTTTGTGAGTTTAGGAGTGGATTTCGTGATTTTTTAGTGTGCTCTTCGTTCTTTGTACAGGGTATTATCCCATATTCAACTATTAATAAGCCTGTAGCAAAAGTTTGTAACAGCTCCATTGTTTCTTTTGATAGCATTTTCCATTCAAAAATGGAAATTCTTGTAGGGAAAATATCAGAGTTTGTTTGGAACCAGAGGTCCTCAGACGGCAATTGATACGATTTAGGCTCTACGAAAACAGTCTATCGGAAATTTTGAAAAAAGTCCCGAAATGGCAACACCGGGCTAAAAGGCGGCCGTGTGCTCGAGTCAGTATAGGTTTGAGCGATGAAGAATTGAACATCGAGAGCACTGTGAAAATTGCGGCTGTATTTCGCCGCAATTGCACTCGACTCAGTGCCTGTAGTCGAGTCATTCTACGCGAAAATGGGGGGTAAGTGAGAACAAATTGGAACAAAAGGTTTCTATACATCAAAAAACGCAGAAAAATCAGGAGAATACGACTAGCCTAAGTTCGTCAAAATCGCCCCTGTCCTTCACCCCCAAAAACCCGGAAATGTCCCGGAAATGCTCGGAATTTTCCAAAAATCTTCATGTAGCGCCTGAACTAGTGGTTTTTAGGCCAAAATGTACTGGACCTAATTTGTAGAGCGTAAAATTTTACATTAGAATCGTGAATTACTTTTTGAAAAAAAAAAAATCTGAATTTTCGGGAAAACGCCTCAAATAAAAACTTCGATTTCCGGGTTTCAGAAGAAAACACGAAACCGCTGAAAAACTTGTTTTTTTCGCTGTTATTATGTATTTAACCGAAAAAATGGACTGAAGTAAATTTGTAGAGCACAAAATTTTACATCAGATGCGTAACTTAGATTTCAAAAAACATTAGCGCAGGCTTTTGAAAATTGCCCCAAAACGAAAATGTCGAATTTCGGGGTTTTCAAAAATATTCCGCGATAAAATCTTGGAAACTTGTTCGAACCTCATTAGCGCCGTTGGCTTACGTGAGCATGAAAAACGGATGGAAAAATAAATTTTTCCTCTAAAAGTTTCCCTTAGAACCCCCCCGGCCACCCGTTGAGTGAAAAAATAGTTGTTGAGACCATATTATACCTACGAATCTAGGCTACCAATCGAAATTGTTCCCGGAATCTTGTGAACGCGCAGGATTTGTACGACTGTCGAATAACATAAGATCAGTCGACACCTTAGATTTTGGCTCAGGTAGGCTATCTGCAATACTAATCAATTAATTTGAGCACTGTAGGTTGCCTACCTATGTCAAAATCTAAGGCGTCATCTGAAATCATTTCGTTCACCGTCTGTAATCTCTATGAGATTTAGAAACACAGGGAATGTTTTAGGGAAAAAGCACATAGTTGACACATTGAATCGAATGTAGGCGAATAGCAATGCTATTCTACGGCAAATACTACGGCAAGGCGACTGTTGTTTTTGACCATTATTCTGAAAAATTGACGGCGAAAGATATGACCCATCAAAAAAGATCTAAGGGGAAAAATGCTCCAACGATTGATTTTAGAGATGAGATGACACTTGTACTGACCAAAAACGTATTCTTGTCCAATGAAAAAAACTAACAAAAAATTTATAAATGCGTTTAGCCAATCACTTGGAAATAAAAGGATGTAAAATCATTCACGCTGAAGATGATGCTGATTTATTTATTGTTAGTGAAGCGCTTGCACTCGCGCAACACCGTGAAACCGTAATTATCGGAAAGGATACGGACTTATTGGCTCTCGCGCTATTTCATTATGACGGATCTATTCATAAAAATGTTTTTATTAGCTGTGAAAGAATTCATTCCGAAAATAAATCCCGCACTTTCAACATCAACGAAATAAAAGCAAATTTAGGAAATGATTTATGTAAAAATATCTTATTTTCACACCCGTTTTTAGGTTGCGACACCACATCTCATGTTTATGGCGTGCACAAAGGTAAAATACTGACGCTTTTAATGCAAGACAAGTCAGCAATGAATGAAGCAGCTGTCTTCAATTCCACTTTAAGTTCCAAAGATGACATCACAAGATGAGCAGGGGAAAAAATACTTGTTCGACTTTATAAAGGTAAAGAAGATGACACAAACTGGACTCGTTGCGGTTCAAATTTTTCTATCAAAAATCAGCGTCAAGTGTGTCCGGTGTTCAACCCGAAGTATTGCCCCCTACTCTCGCATCAGCCAAATTTCATTTTTACAGAGTATTTTTACAAACAATGCTTTGAAAGGGATTTTCGTTTGGACCCGAATCGTGGGGTTGGAAAAAAGACGATTCTGGCTCTCGATTAATTCCTGTAATGAGTGACCAGCCCCCTGCCCCGCAAGACTTATTAAAAATGATAGGGTGTAACTGCAAAAAAGATGGATGCCTCAGCCAAAAATGCTCTTGTAAGAAGTTTGGAGTGATATGCACGTTTGCTTGCAAGCAGTGTCAAGGTACATCATGCAGCAATCGTCAAGTTCACTTTTCAAATCAACAGGATTCAGATAGCGAAAGTGAAGGGTAATTAAGACAGAGATTACTAAGCCTAAAGAGATATGGCATAACGATTCAAAAGTGTTATTCGACTCCTACGAAGTACGCAATGTGGCGTACGCTGGTGACCGTAAACATTGTTACTACTGTTGTTGTTTGAATGAGATTTGACAGCAACGCCACTAACTAAATTAATAAGATTAATAAAGTGTTTGGGAAGTTTAATGAGCTCTGAGTATATTTTGTACGTGAATCTGAAAATCTAAGTCACTTTAATCATCCCATCGGCCATTAAATGACAAACATTTAGATGCTGAAGAGAATCTAACCTCATTTCCAACAACATGAATAACAACAATGTTTACGGTCACCAGCGTACTGCACGTTGTATCACGGCCATTCTGCAGGCGTTTTTTACGGAGCCCGGCCAACGGTTTTTTAACACGGCGGAGATAGGAGGTGCCATATCTCTTAGGCTTAGTAATCTCTGAATTAAGACGACAGCAACGAAAAAAAGAAGCAAAAAAACAAAAAACAAAAACAAACAAAAACAAAAAAACAAAAACAAAAAAATAAAATAAAAAAATAAAGAAAAAAATTAAACAACTATTACCCCTAAATAAGAAGCCATGGGAACTTAAATAGAAGCATCAGCAGCAACGATGGATCAGAAAAATACATCAAAAATCGACGCTAGCAAGTGCATCAAAGACAACAATAAAGAAGCAAACTTCTAACTGGCTAGACTTCAGATAATATTCACAGTGGATGAGAACACATACAGAAACAGTCAGAGAGCACGAAAGTGGGATTATTTTATCGTTCATATCACCAGGTAAAAAACTATGCATGTATAATCTTTTTTAATTGTTGGTATTGCTTTGATCAACTTATCTTCACCACACGATTTTGTGAAGATTTTCAATCTTCGTATTTTTGAAACTTATACTCGAACGTCTCGAACTCCTCGAAATCACTTGAATGGGAGTGGGCGGGGCGGGGGGGGGGGGTTCTAAGGGAAACTTTTAGAGGAAAAATTTATTTTTCCATCCGTTTTTCATGCTCACGTAAGCCAACGGCGCTAATGAGGTTCGAACAAGTTTCCAAGATTTTATCGCGGAATATTTTTGAAAACCCCGAAATTCGACATTTTCGTTTTGGGGCAATTTTCAAAAGCCTGCGCTAATGTTTTTTGAAATCTAAGTTACGCATCTGATGTAAAATTTTGTGCTCTACAAATTTACTTCAGTCCATTTTTTCGGTTAAATACATAATAACAGCGAAAAAAACAAGTTTTTCAGCGGTTTCGTGTTTTCTTCTGAAACCCGGAAATCGAAGTTTTTATTTGAGGCGTTTTCCCGAAAATTCAGATTTTTTTTTTTCAAAAAGTAATTCACGATTCTAATGTAAAATTTTACGCTCTACAAATTAGGTCCAGTACATTTTGGCCTAAAAACCACTAGTTCAGGCGCTACATGAAGATTTTTGGAAAATTCCGAGCATTTCCGGGACATTTCCGGGTTTTTGGGGGTGAAGGACAGGGGCGATTTTGACGAACTTAGGCTAGTCGTATTCTCCTGATTTTTCTGCGTTTTTTGATGTATAGAAACCTTTTGTTCCAATTTGTTCTCACTTCAGAGCTAGAATGACTCGACTACTGGGCGGCTGGGCCCCAATGGACTATTGGATATAATGGCACGAGCCACAGCATAGGGACCCGCGGCCCGCGGTGCTCTCTGCTGCGGCCGCGCGTCGCACGGGACCCAACGGGAGACCTTTAATTGTTACCGCGCCTGAGCCTATGACACACATTCCGTTGCTCTCGTTAATAACACATTCTCCCGCCTTGGTTGCCAGATTAACCACATAGTGCATATATAATTTAACATTTTTATCGAGTCATCACGAAAAATTCATTTTAGAGTTTCGGATGACTATAAAGGTGTATTTGTGTACCTACAAATGCAGGGTTGAATACACCAGGGGTGCAAAATGTTCCAAAACTTCGGAAGTTTCACGCGATCCATGACTTATTTCCTCACAGGATTTTAAAAAATTTCCTCACAAAAATTTGAAAGTGATGACTTTTTTTTTTTGGTTATTTTAACATTTCAACACCGTATGTTCACAAAATGTCCAATATTTTCCCATTTTTTACACTATTTTCCTGGGAAATCTTTATTGCCGCATTATTAAAAAAAAAAAAAAAAAAAAAAAAAAATTGACAAA
Organism: Trialeurodes vaporariorum; assembly: GCA_011764245.1. Lineage (NCBI taxonomy): Eukaryota > Metazoa > Arthropoda > Insecta > Hemiptera > Aleyrodidae > Trialeurodes > Trialeurodes vaporariorum. Next base: position 85,092,949 of record VMOF01000111.1, on the reverse strand, counting down.
CCTTGCTTTCTCAGAAATTTCCTCACTTTCACTTGATCCGCGGATCGCTAGATCGGGCACACTTTTGCACGCCTGGAATACACTGAGAAAAAGCTTTGGGCAGGGGAACCAAAGTCTGCGGTGAATTAATTATATGTGTAGTTGCTGGGCGTCCTTTGGGCTGGTGGACTGAAATCTTTGGACAGAGCAACCAAAGTCTTTGGGCGAAGAAACCAACATCCAGTGACGAAGCGTGGATTTTCGCAACGATCGCGATTAAAATACATCGCAAATATGGCTTGGTTCTATACTTCTAACTATAAGGACCCATGGGAATAAAACTAGTCATGTTTCCGAGAGATTTTCAAAATTCGTTTTTCGGCCTTTCTATTCGTGGCCAACAAATTGGGTACAAAAATGGCCTTACGGGCACCCATTTTTTCCCCTTCCTTTTACCATGTATTCTAGTCGTTGAGGTCCATTTGCGGATCCAGGAGTCCATCCTCCTCTCTTTTCTCCCATTAAAACAAGTGTGTTAGAAAAGGACAGATGACTGGGGGCATGCAGTCACGTGAATTTCACTCCCTCTTTTATCCTTTTCTAACACATGCGTCCTAATGGGACGAGAGAGAAGGTCAATTTCCTGGATCCACCTGTGCTGAGGTCGTCGTCTCCGTCCGTCGCGTGACACCAAAATACCTGGGAAAAGATGGTGAAAAATAATACCCCTAACCTTAAATATTCTCCCAAGTTTGTGACGAAGCTTACCCATTAGATTGCCCCTCTAGATAAATGAATAGCTCGTTATACGTTCAAAACTGGTTTGAATAGAAATGGGAGTAATAATCGCCTCGTTTTCTCCTTACTTCCTGCGTGTATATATAGTAATTACCTTTCATCCGTGGTGGTATCCATGGAAGACAAGTCTGAACTGTTAATTGATCCAATTGACTCACGAACAATGCATATTATTTTGATCATAAACGCATCGCAAAATAAATCGACGAAATTAATTTGTGCTGCTTTACTTTATAGTTGAAAGTACCATAGTAATATATAGTTACCTCGCGTTTTTCTCCTATTTGAATCAATGCAAAAGTATCGTTTTTTCGGATCGTTTTTTCAATGGAAGCTCTTGAGAATCGATTATTTTTAGCGGGTTTCTACGGATATGACAACGATAAATCGAATTTAACGAGCGGCCACTCCTATAAAATTCTGTGGCTCAATTAATTAAAGCGTTCCTCTTTACATTTTCTGTTTGGCCATCAAATATTTTCGACTTTGCCGTTGGTGCAGACCGCAACGTCAAATAGACATGTATGTACTATCAAACACAAAAGTTTCGGTCGTCAAGAATATCCACCGATCGCAGGAAAGAAACACGTAAGGTCGCAAAAAATCGGATATAGTCGAATTTTTGGAACAATAAGAGACTTCTGTATACTTTTTTCAAGATGCAAGTCAAGACTTTAGAACAAATTTTCAACCGCAAGGTAACATTTGATGCCTCCTCCCTGCGCTTTGTGAAAATTCTTGACCGTCAAAACTTTTGCGTTTGATAGTACACGATTACACGAGGCAGTGCATACATGCTTCAGCTTGAATTTTGCCATTGCTTTATTAAATGGTTAAAATAAAATCGTGTCAAATCAAACGCTACCCCTCACTGAAAAAAAACAAAGTTCAAGTACAGCCGAAGTAGCCTTTTAAAATAGCTTCGCAGAGCTAAAGTTCTAGCTATACTGTAGTGCAAGTTGCAGTTGTATCGAAGCACTGCTTCGATAGGGCAAAAGCACAAAGAAAGGCTGTTACTCTAACGAAGTAGTGCTTTATTGGTGCAACTGCATTTTTCTCCGGTAGAGCTAGAACTTTTGCTATGTGAAGATATTTTAAAATGCTGCTTCGGCTGTGCTTAAACTTTGTTTTTTTAGTGATCCACTATCTTGCAACAAATGACAACTTGGCATCAGAATCAAACATAATCAACATCAAAGACCCTGATTTTTTTTTTTTTTTTATCTGCATGACTGTGCGCAAGTCCTTAAATCTCGTACACTAATGTTGATAGGTTTTTAAAAAGCAACCGGGTCCACCGACAAATAAATATGCCATGTAGACCGGATGAATTCCAAAGGATCGTACATTCAATTATCAAAGAGTTGAATTCAAAATTCTACCCGAAGTATTGAAAGAATGGGAAACGAGGCTGGTGAGGGAGGGGGGAGGGGATATGACCTGGGAGAGAACATGCTCGCACCTTGAAGTTACGACCTGCCGACCGGTCTACATCAAAGAGAACCGATCGGTGTACCGATGTGATGTGACTACTGACTACAGAAGCGATGCAAACCGGATTCATGTTGATCTCGGACTCGGACACCGGAGAGAAAAAAAAAGGAATAAATGATCGAGCGTAATGGATAAATAGTTACTTTCGACAGGATGGGTATGATGTAAAGTTCTGTGTTGTTTTCACGGCTCGTCTCAATCCAGGATTTCGGGTCAACTCAACACCGAGTACAATACATCCGTGCTCCCAAAACGCTGAAACTTCAAACGTGACCTCCTTAACACTTTTCAGGTTTCAAGAACGTTTTTCCAACGACTTTCGTCGAATATACCTTTCCTTAATAATACATTTTGATCATTTAATAAACTCGTCCATCCAACTTTTTTGACCAAAATATTATTAAATGTCCTTTTTGCATTTAATCCAATTTATCAGTGGACCCGAAGTATTGACAGTTTTACAATCTTTAGTGCTAATACTTGCGGATGTTTCACCAATTTCAATCGTGTCTCAGTAATATTTTAACAAATTTTTCTTTCTGGATCAATTTTATCCATGTAACTTCACTGAAATTGTTTCCCCTAAATTGTAATAATATTCCTAGAAGCACAGCAATATGTGAACCTTTGAGAGTCTTGTACTTTTACCTGAAGATGCTGGTGGTACGATCAGAATTTGGTCAAAGTACCATAATTTCTTCAAAAATTCCGAAAATTATGGCACAAACACTATAATTCTGGTATTATAGTACCATCCCTTATCCTAGGTTCACTTATCGTTGTGCTTGTGGAATTGTGGTATTATTACTCTCTTTTTTTTCAGTGTTGGTCGCCGAGTATTCAAAGCATATAGGCTTAGCTATAGCTGAACGTATGGTCCAACAAAAATTTTGGAGGGAAAAAGTTTACGGCCTTTTTTGCTGAACGCAAGCTACACTTGAACTTTTTTTTTTTTTAAAGAGGGCTTTGTATTTTTTCACCACGCATAGCTATGGCTCTCGGGTTAGCGTAACTCGGGAAGTCAGAACTCACTCGTGCGTGTTTGGGTGTATGTGAATGGATGCGTGTATATGTGCATGTGTGTGAGTGAGGTTGACGCGTTGAGGCTGTTTTAAGGAGAGACAACGCGACGCTTCTCTATCTGCAGCAGTAGCGCACCGAGAGTTTCTTCATCTCTCTCTTTTCTCCATTAAGAAACGTATGTTAGACAAGGATGGACAAGGGGATAAAACCCCCTCCTTCTGTCCTTTTCCTACTCATACATTCAAATGGGAAGTGAGAGAGATGGAAGATATCCTGGTTGCGCCAGTGATCTGCAGTATTCCGCACCTCTCCTCACCTCTCCTGACCATACTTCACGTCGATCCTCGGGACTCAATGAGATGGGGACCATGGGCCCATGGGGGTGGGGAGTGGGAACGGTTCCACGCCACTGATCGGGAATTCTGGACGAATCAAAGCGTCGGAAACCGTGCTTCCAGTGTGGATAACGCGCCGCACTAGAACCTGCGGCCGCGAGGCCGGGTCATCGATAGCGAAATACGCGCAACCAAACGTTGTCAGACTGTGCAGCTTTTCCAGTGTTGCCATTTTGACCGGTGGCCGTCTAAAAATTCCATTTTTAATTGTTTGATAGTTTGATAGGAGGTACGCCGAAAAAAAGAAATAAGCAAAACAAAACTACCAGACGCACAACGATATGTGAACCAAGGCAAGGCGTGGCAGTGGCGGCTCGTGCGATTTGGCAACAAGGTTCTACCTCCATTTGATTCTATGTAAAACAATCGATTGTCGTACATAGATTCAAATGGACGGCAAACAATGTTGCCAAATGGCACGATTTGGCCTATACAGTAGATAGTCGTAGATGTTCCGACACATCTATTACGCAATACAGCGGTTACTTACCTCTCAAAAACCATCAATAGTTTGTCTTTTGGACGACTTTTCAATTTTCCGTTTTTGGCCAGGTTTTCGGGTCAAATACTCCTACGTGTACCGTAGAAGCCCGTATTACCTGGCAACTCTGCCATCAACGCACTCAAGCTCGGCGAAAAAAGCAAAGATGGCCGCCCCCCGCGGAGTGCAATGCGCCGCTCCGCTCCGCGTCGCGTCGATGCGGTGGAAGCCCGCTCACCAGACTGAGAACAACAAACATCACTCGAACTTAGTCACAGTCACCGCGGCTCATCACTCAACGATGCAAACTGTGACGGAAAGAGGAGAAGAAGAAGAAGGTGAGAAAAAGATGCCAATTAAAAACGATGACATCCCGAAACTCGCCGATCGGCTCACGAATCGTCTTGTTTTCCGCGCCGCTAGAGTTATTCGACTGTGTCCGCCACCGCTGGCCGTTCGGTGACTTATTAGAATCTTATTGTATTAGTTTCATCCTGTTGGATTAAAATCATTGGCTGTCTAAGCTTGGTCATAGAATGGCAACTCTCTTTTACCTTTATTGTAGCAGTGGCGCGGCGTAGCGTGCAATTTGGCAACGTTGAAGTTTGTCCATTTAAACCCATGAAAAAGATCGAACTAGTGGGTGTTCGGTGAACACCTTCGCATTCGACCGTTTACATTGGTTTCAATGGGCACAATGCAACGTTGCCAAATTGCACGCCACGCCACTGGATTGTAGAATGATGATTCTCTTTTTTTTTTTTTTTTTTTTTTTTTTTTTTTTTTTTTTTTCGAGTTATCATTTTTAGCGGCACCGTCGGACAAAATATGAATGCAGACGGTACTCTTGAGCTTTCATGCTCGTTAGTTGAGCTTGACGGTTAAGTTTTTTTTTTTTTTCATGATGAGTTTGGAAAAAAATCAACTTATGCGGGAGGATTGAGGATACGCAGACAAAAGTGAGACTCCTTCAGATCCTCAAAAATTATTGTTCGAAAAGAAATAGTTTATAGGTCCTGCTCTTGATAGTTTTGCTATAATTAAAATAATAATGGACTCTACTATCTGAATCGTGTATTGTAATTAACCATGAAAATAAAATAGCAGGAAGGAAGCATTTCTTTCCTTCTCTTTTTTCCCCATGAGTTACGATAGTAACCGTAAGCTTCATTTATTTTTGCGCCACAAATTAGATCGTCAGCACCTTTATTGATTTTGTGAGCTATCAACCGTCAGCATAGGTTGAAATGAGACTGAAATGAGACAACTATCGAGGGCATAGATTTAGATACCTAGTCAGGGTATGAAATATGCACTACGCAATGGAAGGTATGCCATTCAAGTCACGCATCCGGTGCTTTGAATATTACATTACATTCCCTGCCCTAAGGCCAGTTATCTTTGTCCCTGCTAGTACCATCAAACGCAAAAGTTTTGACTGTTAAGAATTTTTACCAGCTAGCAGCTATGCAGATGGTAAATTCTACCAGTCTTTTTTTCCGTGCTTGATTAAGAATTCAAAGTTCTGGCAATCTTAAATAATTTTAATTTTTGTTCTTGAAGTTTTTTACTTATGACCAAAAACGTTTGATGGTTATTGAGGAGCTACATGATGGCAACTTATCGAATTAAAGTACCCTGGAAACACAATTAATGCCGGCTTTATTTACTGAGAAGTGAGGACAGTTTATAGGAAACGTTGGAGGATAGAATCCTCGCCCGGGCCCATTCATCTTTTTGCCGTCTAGTCGTTGTCACTTATAAGACAGGAAGCGCTCGTTTGCTGCTCTGATAAGTTCGGCGTGTATGTGTTTACGCACTTGAAACTTGAAAGTAATTCTTTTCTTTTTCTTTTTCTTCCTTGCAAATCCAGGCCAGCTGAAAATTTAGACCTAACACATCTCACCTCTCAAGAATGGAACCTTTTCATGTTTTCACTCTCAAAGCTTATTCAGTTTGGTGACACGCTTGACCTAGCTCCCCAGTTTGAACGCTAACCTAACACTTCACAGCGAAAACTGGGCTGAACTTAAACACGACAGTCAATAACGAAGTAAATAATGTCAGTCGACTCCTTAAATTTCGTTTCAGGTAGGCAACCTGCAATGCTCATCACAATGAATGTAAGCATTACAAGTGGCCTACCTGAGCCAAAATGTAAGGCGTTGACTGACATTTTATTTAATTCTTCGACTGTAAGCACATCTTCGAAATTCTTGAACTTCGACTTAAATTTTCTCGAAATTAAGGAAAATACTCTTAAGACCCCGTGCATTTTTAAGTCTCTCCTGTATTTGCGTAGTTCCCCTGTCAGTCTGTCTGTATAGTTCTTCTGTCCTTTTCTAACCCGTGTGTTCAAATGCGGGTAAAGAAAGAGAAGGACTATAAATACCTGGATCCGATGAAAACTTTTTTTTTTTTTTTTTGGTAGCGAAATAAAATATATCTTGCCTTAATGGGGCTATTGCACACTTTTGCTATATATAAGCGATTTAATAGTCGATAATGGCGTAAAAACCTCAAAAAATAACGATGGCGGCACTAAAAACTTCCAAAATCCACTCCTAAACTCAATAAACGCAGTTATTTGCGGGAGCGTAATGGTGGCCGAAGGCACTAACAATGGGAGATTCCCATCTAACAATTCTGAAACTCCATCAAGAAGTGACCAATAAGAGACTACTTTCATTTGACACCGGTGTCACTTGGTGTTGCGGTACCATTCATCGGATGTGGATCATCACTCTGATGACTAATTAGTCTGTGAATCATCCTTGTCAGCATAGAAAGAGTGACGAAATTAAGATAGGAATCTCCCATTGTTAGTGCCTTCGGCCACCATTACGCTCGCGCAAATAACTGCATTTATTGAGTTTAGGAGTGGATTTTAAAGTTTTTAGTGCCGCCTTCGTTATTTTTTTAGGTTTTTACGCCATTATCGACTATTAAATCGCTTATAGCAAAAGTGTGCAATAGCCCCATTCTGTGTAACTCAATTATATCGGTCGATGTGGCATCTTAACTGACACTGAGCGTCACTGAGCGCACCTGATGAGAGTCTCCTACTGTCTTCAGACAGTACAGTAGGCTTTATAAATATTAAAACGCCCTAGGTGGCGATCCTCACTCGACTGCTTCTTACAACAAACCAACCTTTAATTATAACTCGCTTGTAATATTTATCTTGTCACCTCGTGCACGTGTGCTCTCGAAAACGCAAGATTACGTGCCTTCTCTCCTACATATTTTTGTTCGCGTCGTCGTCCACCTAGACACTAGAGTCCTAGAGCGCACTCGCGATTGGTCCTAGAGAAGTAATAAACTGAATAGAATCAGGTTTTTATGTGCACGGTCTCACAACTCACACTGTCCATGATATTTTCCAAAGATACCTACGTCACTTTGGCTTGCAAGCTCCCTGCTCCAGCTCCTTTACGTGATGATTGAAGGGTAGAGTGGATAAAGGGGTTATGTGACGCTTTTTTGATTTTGAGAAAATCGACTTTAAAGTTCAAAGTATGGACGTTTTTCGACATTTTAGCTGAACATCAACCGCCGCAACAGCTTTGAAAGTAGGGTCATATCCTACATTTTAGAACCAAGTTGGATAATTTATAGATAGATACCATCATAACTCCTTCATCCACTGTGCTTATGGTCACATTACTAATTTCCTAAAAAAAACAAAACATACAAAAAACAAAAAACTATGGTGCAAACATTAGAAATTCTGGCAGAAGAACCATCCCTTGCCTTGGTTCACAAATTTTTGTGCTTTTGGTATTTTTTTCCCCTTACTTCAGTGTAGAGTGGCAGTAGTAATGATCAATGGTAGGTTAGGCAATACTGAGTTATTGTGGAGTAGATCGCACTTTCTATACTCGCAAAAAGTATCTAGAAAAATTTCGATTTCAGGGCCCAAAAGATGTTTAAGAAAGACTGTTCCCCGAAATACGTTGGATGGTGAGCACTTACGCTTACGCTGGGTTTTTAAATGCCCGTTTGTGCGTGTGGAATCGTCCGTTCCGAACAATTTGAGGACCCAAAACAACAGACTCAGAATTGATGGGAATGTGGCGCTCTAACTTAAGAGTCCCGCTTGACCTTGTAAATTGCCTTGTGGCTTAAATATAAAGAATTCTGTTGATGAATTTTGGTTGTTTGCAAGGAAAAGAAACGTGCTACTGTTCGGCCACCTACAGTTTAACAGTTTTGTTTGTATCTGTGGAGTAGTCGTAGAAGCTTAGCTCGGGTCATTTGTTTTTATCCTTACGAAGCAATTCGTTGATAATTGAACTTGCCCACTTTTGCCAGACGTGAGGAATGTGCGATAGAGACCCCGCCCAGACAGTCGAGTCCGATAAGAATCCCAAAGTAAACAAATCAGAGGTCTCGCGTACAGAATTGAGAGAAGAAGAAGAAGAAAGGCCGGGGGGATGCCAGACGTAGTCGCGCTGTTAGCAAATTGCGTCGAGTTTGATAAGATTATGAGAACAGCGCGCATGATGTGCCTGGAGATGGGCAAAGCGAAGGCGTTGTTTTTTTGTGTTTCTCTCCCTGATTTTTTCTAATTTGTCGGTGATAAGAATGTTATCTTCATTGGCTCTCTTTGCTATCCATTGATTTTGAACGTTTCAATTCTTAACGCTTTTTCCATGGATTTTTTTTTCTTTTTTTTTTCTTCTCGCCACGAACCTCCTCTTCATCGCGGGGGCTTGGATGAAAGCAGTCGCAAGACCTGAAAAATTTGCGCCCTGAACTAAACGAAACTCTTTTTGACTGTCCTCTAAACCTGCGGTTTTTTTGTTCGTTTTTGTCCTTTTTTTAAGGGTTGGGAGTGGGAACACCATTTTAATACTCACCGCCATGAATGCGCCCTTGCATCTAATCAATTGACCAAATCAATAAATTAAATTAAATAGCTTACTTTAGAAAGGGCTTATGTAACGAGCTATAACCAATAGAGAGACTGAAACATATTGTAAGTCCTATCTCTCAGTGAGATAGCATGAGTGATCTGAATCTGGTTTGTTTGCCTCATATTTTTTAAATCAAAAATTGTAATTAATGCAGTGGGTTTAAACGAAAATGCGAGTGTTTTGTGGCTGTCTGGACAAACTAAATAGGTGAGAAAATTTTGCTTGTTTCTGTTAAAGTTCGGTTTCTTTAAATCCTTCCAGAAGAAACATTTGTATCAATTTCTGTGTCCAGATAGCCACTCTCAAACTTTTGCACTATCGTTTGAAACCAATTTCAAGTGGATCTTTCACAACTTTCTTTTTAAGGTTAAAAAAATAAAAGTGTGTCCATAAGAGATTTCCATCGTATGTATGGCTACCTCGTTGAAGTTTCAAAATCTCGTCCCATTCGCCTCTCCATTGGTATAGCCCGTTGGGTCTATGAAATGAAACTCAAGTTTTGAGCAAATCGATATAAACCGCATGAGCCTTTCTGTAAGAAATATTGCTGGTTGAAAAAATGTTTGTTTCAAGCTGAAGTTTTAGATTATTGATTTTGATGAATATATTATGTTTTCAAACTTTATTGCATTCCAGCTGCTTTTTCCTTTTTTTTTGTGAATACTCGATTTTGGTTACATGTAAGCCCTTTCCGAAGTAAGCATTCAATATAATAAGTACGGCTTAACCACGATCCGTTGAAGAAAGTAAGAAGGGGTGGGATTTCTTACCATTGTGTCATTATGGTCCTCATAAAATCTGTGAAGCGGCGAGGTTTGCACTGTGAGTACTGGAACAAATGAAGTAAAAGAACATTGTCTTGCAAGATATAACCCGGTCTCCTGAAAATGCTGCCGCAGTAATAGGCAATTTGCCGTATTACAGTTCGTTCGCTTTAAATGCATCTTTGCAGTTTCCTGCGAAAACCAGCAGCCGAGCCGATCCGCCCGCGCCTTCGAACGGAATAAAGCGCTCACCTCACCGCACCGTGACACGAGGAGGGAACAGAAAAAAGTCGAGCCGGGACAGAGGAAACAAATTAAGAAAATTACCGAGCTAAGTGTCAAGCCGCCCAAAGAAAATAACGCCAAGTTCATTTTTACGAGACGCTCAGCCTCACCGAAGGGAAGGGGACTTTCGCCGACCGACGAGACAAGACATCTCTCAAACGATTAACGGAGCTTTAGTTTTAAAAATGTCGAGGAGAGGGTGTTAAGAGGGGTTAGGCAAGGGGCCATGTTACTAAATTTATTCGGTTAATGAATGAGAAGGAGACGGTGATGTGTCAGTGTGTGAGTATTTGAAGGATTGTGGTGCGGGGGGGGGGGGGTTGCTATAGGGCACGGGCGGACCGAATGAGGATTAAAATCATTTTTAGACGGGCGAGATCCTTGCCCTCTTATCCTGCGTTCTTGCTTTTGTCTCGTTTCGCGGGAGCATCGGGGTCAGAGTTGCCAATTTTTTTTTTTACGATTTTAAGAGTTTTGCAGATTCCAGGCACCAGATCTGATCGGTTGCTGTAATCTTTGCATCTGAATTTGAAAGTCGTGAAAATCAAACGGGTGCTCTACGTTACCGTTTTGGGCACTTTTACCAAATGTAAATTGGACGGAAAGGAAAGATTACAGTGCTTCTGGACTCACCTGGTGTTCGTGAACCTTGATCAGCTGAATGTGCCTCACGTCGATTACACGTTGACCTTCTGATATCCGGCCCTTCCGTGCGACAATGGGGGGGGGGAGGGGAGGAGTCCCCCACCATTGACAAATGTGTTCCAAAAATATTGACTTCTCGTCCACCAAAAAGCATTAAAGGCTCACTCTATACGTTAGACGCCACCTCAGAATTTTTGTGACCCGTCTCAAAATGATGGCGCAGGAATTGTTGTCGTATTCTCACAGCAAGATGATTATTGTTGTTGTTGCACACATTTGCACACCTTTGAGGACTCTGATTGTTCGAGACCTAATGTCGACCGCTCGTATAATAGAACTGATGTGATGTGTGTACCGTACCCTTGAGCAAATTGGGGAGGGAGGGGGCTATAGAGACCTCCCTGGCTTAAGACTTTCAGACACACCTAAAATAAAAGTGGCGTCGAATTTGCAAACATTGAGGCTATGTTGCTTCACACGGTCAAAACCTTAAAAAACCAAACATTTGTTTAGGGGCAGTCCCGACTAGCCAAAGAGGTACTCAGTGGCATTTTACCGCGGAAAGCAAAGAAATGAGGATACAGTCTGCAGACTGATAATGAACGATTGCATCGTAATCAGTGGCGTCGCGTGCAGTTTGGCAACAATGTATTCTATCCATTTAAACTCATGTAAAAGATCGAATTCAGGGGGTTCACAGTGCACAAGGAAAATTCGATATATTTAATGAGTTTAAATGGAGCAGTTGCATTGTTGCCAGATGGCACGCGACGCCACTATGATCGTAATGCCGCCATCGAATCGATGATCGAGTACTCATGGGTGGTGTCATTCCGTTAGAAACCCCTCCGTCTTCGCGAAAATTCACCGATGACTCCTGACACATCGTGCCAGCGGCGGCTCGTGCAATGTGGCAACAATGGATTTCCTCCATTTAAAACTGCGTAAAATAATCGATTACTTGGTGAGGCGTAGCGCCTCTCCTAGTATCGATCCTTTTGCATAAGTTTAAATGGCAAAAGTGCACAGTTGCCAGATTGCACGAGCCGCCACTGTATCGTGCACCCATCGACTCATCGTGGAGATTGGAAGGTTTCTATTGGAATTTACTATGGAGCCTATCGGAATGACATCACTCAAAAGAATAACGCGATTTCGGTAGCAACTCGATACGATGATTTCGATTCCTTCACAATCAGCCTGCAGGCAAACTCTCTTCTGAAAAATTGGCAACAATCTGGAGACATGACGTTTGCATGACCAGAGACGCTAAACCGCCTGAATAGACATAAATTAATTGTCATACTTAGTTCTACTTATGAAGCAAATATATAAATAAATAAAATAGATATCAAGAAAATTGATTTGACATCACGGTGCATCGCGCGGTTCAACGGTGGCGAATTGGTGTCATCCGCTTGTCCATTCGTTGGATCCTTCCGGCAGACGACCTTGAAGAGTCGGAGAGTCGACTTGTGTGTTGTCGCAAAGAGATCTATTAATACTCCTCTCCTCTCCTCCCTTTTCCTCTCCTTTCCTCTGGATCCTCTCCCTGCGTCGCCGCCGCTAGTCTGCGCGGTCTCGGTGTGCGGTGGTCTTAATTCTTTTACGCCCTCTCGCCGCGCTGTGTGCGGTGCCCTCCGCGCTCCGCGCCGCTCTGGTGATGGCGTGCGGCAAGAGGTCGTGCGCGCAAAATTGGAAATGACCGCGGTTTTTTCCCCCCTTTTTTGCGGGTTCAAAGAGTTTGAACGTGAGTGAGGGAGCTCGATGAACCAGGTTTGCAAAGGAAAGTGATGCGATGCCTCTGAGCCTGCCAGGTCAAGTCAAGTGGGCTGTATGTGTATTCTGTATGAGCCTTTCAAGTGAATTATCATAGGAGATTGTTTTTTCCCTGCCGACCAAAATTTTATTATAATCGTGCATCGTGTAGGTAAGACCCAATATTGCTTTGTTGCACGGGTGCACTATGGCCTGAGATCGGTAAAATTGACCAAAAATCAGTTAGTAAATCTGTCCCCAATTTCTCTTTTATAAGCCTCCAAGACCAATATTAATCACATTTAACACTTTTAACAAGTAATTTAAACCCCGAAATGTGACTGAAAAGTTTTAAATCAGGCATAAAAGGTCAAAAACTGTTGAGTTTTGATGACTTGCTTTCACAAAATTTTGGTAACTTTTCATCGATCTCAAGCCATCGCGTTGTACGAAGCGTGTCCAGAAATATGTATTTTTCTATTTTTGCCCATATGAATTCTCTTGTTTGAGAAGGACGCGGATATAGAGATGCTTAAGTGACAGAATACTTAATAGCCCTTACCCATGGTTGGATTTAGGGATTCAAGGTTTGGGGGGGGGAGCCCCCACCCCCTCAAAAAGCCACCGCATGTGCTCCTGACTCCATATATTTTTAACATATCTACTTAAATGGGATCAAAGACAGGAAATGAAGAATACCCGATTTGGATACTACGCGACGCCTGTGTTGTGTTACGAGGTTGTAACCAAAAATTCACCAACTCCATTCATTGATTCATTTGGTCTCTGGCGTGGCGGATGATTCAGTAAGGGGTGGATTGTGGGGAGAGGGGTGAATTTATTGAACTGTGCAACTCAGTGCAAGACAGGGCTGCCGTTTTGCTTAGAATCAATGCTATTTTTCTGGTCACCGATGATTCAACCGGTTGAGAAAAGATTACACAGTTCAGTTCAGTGTATGACTGTAACGCACGAAAATACTCTGATCTGTAATCTTTCCTTAATCGGTGGAAACTTCGTTGATTAATTAAAATATCCGCAAGTTTTTTAAAGTCATCGACGACTCCACCGGATTGAGAAAAGATTACAGATGCGAGTATTTCAGTTTATCATAGTCATGCACTGAACTGAACTGTGTAATCTTTTCTCAACCGGTGGAATCATCGGTGAATTAAAAAATAGCATTGATTCTACGCAAAACGGCAGCCCTGGTGCAAGACGCCACTGCAAGTAGGTAACTTTTTCGCGCCGATCGCTCGTTTAAATCTCCCGTTGAAATTGCTGAGTTTCCGTTCATTAGAACGTAAACTAAAGTGATCCTCGCTTTAAGTTGGTAGTTATCATGGATCAGTTTAATATAGTTTTACGCTAAAAGGTGTATACTGGCCTTATTTCTCAGCCATCAGTACCTACTTCTGGGATGGGGCCCATGTAGGACAATGCAGGTTTGTTTGTGTTCGTGTGTTTCAAAACCCTATGTATGATTTAGCTTGTCAAGCTCCGCTCTGCCCTAACAAAGTCATTCACGCAACGCGGATAACATTGCAAAAAAGTTAAAGAATGAGTCAACTTATGGGATGTTTCGTTTTATGTTGATACTGTCTCGTCACTCTCATCATCATCATCTGATTCCATCTGTCTAAATATTTACTTTGCATGCCGTTGAGTTGAGTTCATCGCGTGCCCTGAGGACTCTGAGGCTATAGGCTTTGCAGTCTCTCCACCCCCTTTCATGCGTTTGAATTCCGAACTTTGCATATTTTTTCTTGATCCTTTGACTAAGTCTCCTTCAGGATTTGTAATTTTTTATGTCTAAGTATGGTTGATAGAAAAGTATTGTAATCATGGCGAGTTTTTCAAGGTCTTTAATTACGCTCTTTTGAGCCTATTTTTAACCCGTTCCTCGAGACCTTGACTTTTCCAGCGGTTCCTCTGGGTTAGTGACCAGTTGCCCTGACCACCAGACCACGGAGGCCGACCTCTAAGTGGGTTGTTATTTTTAATCGGACAAAAATTGTCTAAGCTCCAGCAATTGTCAGGTATAAGAAAGAACAATCCGTTTAGCCCATCAGAAACAACACACATTCACACACACTAACGCTTTGAAGTATGATTTTTTTTGGAAAGAGCATAACGAACGAGCATACCCTCTGTTTTATACGTGGTTTTTCCAAAGATCTCCTCAATTTTTGATCTCTTGATTTTTTTTTTGGGGGGGGGGGTACTTATTTTAAAGATCCAAAGAAATTTACGGCTCAAAGGAACACACTTACTCGAAATTCAGCTTACAATAGTGTGCTTACTTGAAATTCGTCTTGGACTAGCGCCTATAGGAACCCGATTACATTTTTCGATTGGTCAAAAAAAACAAAACGTAATGTTCTTCTAGGCAGTGTCCACAATTTTACCAGTGTGTCCATAACTTTCACGCGATCATCTAGGATTTTCTGCACCCCTGCTCGCAGACTGTGTCCATAAATAAATTTGTTAATTTTTCCCACGTAAATAAAGAAAGAAACAAATGTACAGACCGTTGCAGTAACGACAACGGAATACTTACTTATGTTAAAAACAATCGGAAAACCTACAAAACTCCTAAAATGATGTTGGTATTTTATTACTTTTATCTCTTTATGTGTCCGCGTGCATCTGTTGGGGCTGCATCAGGATGCGATGAGCATTGGACGTTAAAAACATTTCATCGTTTGACCAACAGATCAAGAGCGAAGGCGCATTGAAGTCATTAAAATATTCCGTTCCCAAACAAAAAGTAGCGTAAAAAGCCCAATCAACATGATCCTGGGGAGAGAATAAAATTCTAGCGTGGAAAAGGGTTAAATACAGGGCTAATTCAGTCCATCTGTGCGCTCGTCTCGTTTCGTTTCGTGCGTGTCCGTGCGACTCGGGTCAGTTGAAAGTCGGTGCTTGTGAGGTCGGGGGAGGGGGAGGGGGGAGGGGGGGCTTCAGGGTTGGAATAAAAATCGGAAATTAGCCGAATTACTCGAACAGAACAAAACGCAGAGCTCGTCTCTCATGACGTCCCTAATGACTAGCTCATTCATTTTATTCGCTCAGCATCCACTTTTCTGTTGGCAGGGACAATTATTATCCTGTGAGATGATGCAGCAATGTTGTCGATCCGGCACCCCCCTCTTAATAGACTGCTTTTGTAAAGCGATAATCGATATATAATCGATATATTATATCGATTGCCGTCCGAGGACCTCTCTGCCCTCTGGCTCCAAACAAACTCAAATTCAATGTATTTTCCCCCATTATAGCGCATTGAACGGAAATTTTGGTCATTAAATCAAACAATTAATGCGACCTTTGTGCGATATAGAATTATGTTACGTCCTCAAAAATGCTTATTTGTGCCTGGTTCCACGACTGAATCTGTCGACAATTAACAAGATTTTACAGATTAAAACAATGCACTTGGAGGTTGGAATCAACCACCTGTTTTTGTTGTCGTTGTGGAATGGGCGAGAATTCGGGTGATTCCAACCTACAAATTCCTACAAATGCATCGTTTAGTATGTGATATCTAGTTGATGTCGGTTGTTCGAGTCGTGGAACCAGGCATAACTAAGCATTCTCAAAGACGTAGATTTCATAATCGCAAAAAAAATCGTATCAATTGTTTGATTTAATAGCCTAAATGTTTGTTAAAAAATGCGCTTATGGGGGAAATTACGCATTGAATCAGAGTTTGTTTGGAACCAAATTGCAGAGGCCCGCGGACGGTAATCGATTCGATATACATCGCTTTACTAAAATAGTCTATGTGTCACAGAAGAACCGAAATTCCTCTGCTCTCATAGTTTATTGAAATCATTTTCTCATCACTGTTATCACAATTTTCGTCAGTCCAAACAGAATTTCATATCTTTGAACTATTTCTATTCGCAGATTTTGAAATTACTCGATCCCAAACCAGAGCTGCCGTTTTGCGCTTGGTTTTATAACTTTTCCCGTTCAACTCAAAGTAAAATTTTTGAATTGACCAGCAAATTTGGAAAATTTTTCCATACCTTCTCAGTAAACACTTTCTGAAAGTTCGATCAAAATAAAGAGCCATATTATGCTTTGAGATGTATACCCATACAAACTATACATATTTCCTAAATCAAATTTCCATTTTGAATGATTGTTCAAAATAGAACGACAGAGAGGAACCTACTGTTTGTAGAAACTCGTTAGTAGGTGATTCCTTTCTGCATATAGCTATGCAATTTAAACGTTCATCTCTCGATTCGGCAACAGGATTCGAGCAGACGACGATTTCATTTTAACCCCCCCCCCCCTCCCTCCTTTCCTCATTACCTTGTCTGCCGTTTCTACCCTTTCCCGATTTTTTCCCTCGGTCGTTTTCGTATGTATCCCCCGAAGTCACTGTGATTTGAGTGGACTTCGGTGCGACGCTGCTGTGTGCCTTGTTCACGTGACGCGATTTCAAGTTAGTTCGCTTTAATTGCTGGTTACACGATCCGTCTGTCGCGTATTTTATGTAGAGGGGAGGGGGAGGGGATGCCCCCCCCTCTTTTGCGGGACCAGGACGGTGTCGAACGTGATGCGACGGACAAATGAGGAAGGTTTAAATCTGGACGCGGGCTCGGTTCGGGTGCACGATGGATAACCTGCGTCTTCTCTCTCTCTCTCCCTCCCTCTCTCTCCCTCTCCCTCCCTTCCTCTCTCTCCCTCTTCACTCTCTTCTCTCTCTCTCTCTCTCCCTCCCCCTTTCTCTCTCTCTCTTCCACCCTCATCCTTAAACTGTCCCTTTGAACTACGACAGATCGATTTTAATTTTCCGCCCATTTGACCGAATCACTCCCGTCATTAACTGATGCACCCTGATAATGTGAACGATCAGAAGTGATTCCGGACGCAAATTAATGTTCGGGGGGAAATGAAAAAGCGACGATCCGGAGATGGTTGGTGCGTGAGAAGCGAGCAGGACGGTTTCATATACAGATACAGAGTGTCTGCTGTCCTCCGTTTACAATGCGTGAGAATCGCTGAATGGTTTCGTGTACAGGTACAGGGTGTCTGCTCTCTACTGTCCTCCGTGTTTAGTGCTATAGTTTTGGACTCCGGAGTGCTGTGGTTCGAATGAAATCAAATCGCGGCTATGAAGGTGGTTCTACCATGGCTGCATGACGTTTAGTTCCAAATTTCGCCGCTGCTTCGTTTTTTGACTCGAATAATCAAAATAACTGTGAAGTATTTTCAGAAATGCGGCGTTCCGTTGGAATTTCGGGCAGGGCCCGGAAAAGCTTTACTTGAAATTTCATCCAGATGATTAAAACCATGCGAATGGTGAAATTGTGGTTGCGAATAAAAATTCATCGCGATCGATTGCTGCTTCGATCCGCGGACATTTTTCATTCAACCATACAACTTCCTTACTATTGGAACTATTATAGATTAAATTTCAGAAAAAAAAAGAAAATAGAAACTTCCTCTAACCTTTCACAAGATCCCTACGGAAGCTGATTTTATTTTCAGGAAAATGAATGTTGATGCGTCATCTATGTCATAATCAAGGCAAAGAGATAGGTCACTTATGTGAGGGGGGGTTTCTGTCAAGAGAATGTTTGTGTCGAACTGCACAGCGCATACCAGCAGCTCAACATTACAGCGTTGTCAGATTTCAGCGGTAAATCTTGCGCTTGCTTTTGACTTGAATTAAATTAAATCCTACACACATTTTGTCGAAGGTGAATGTTAAAGATTTTCAGATTAATCGTCGTTCGTATAATTACTCTTGATATTCAAAAAAACCTTTTGTCTCCACTTACGTTCAAAATCGATTAAATAATAGGTAGTTATTTTCCATATACATTTATACATTGTTACATATTCATTGAATACTCAGCAGCGACTTTGCAACATTCAGTCACATGCTCGGAATAGCAAGGAGAGCCATAAAAAAAAAAAAAAAATGGGGAATGTTAAACATAGAACGTGGGAAGGGAGGTGACACAAAAGATTTAATTTTGGAGAAACGGGCCGCTCGGCGAACGACAGAAACAGTGGCTCATTGAAAACAGTTGTATTTAAAACATTTTAAACACAACACGACGGCATATATTTGAAACGCGCGGGCGAAATGAAAAACAGCGAGAGTTGTAGTAGAGAGTGAGTGTTGCGATTGGAATTGATGTCACATTATCAACATGACAAATCTACCGGGCGTTCCGGCATGTAATTAACGCTCTAAAGCATCCTGGCACGGGGGTAGGGGGAGGGGTAGTGCTAAGGGACTGGGAGGGTGGTTGAAGAGACGATGGGGGTGAAGGGCGGTTGGGGGGTGGGCGGTGGGGGAGGACGTGGAAACGTTATTGTCATGAAAATATGTGAGGATTAATTATTGCGACGAAAAACATTTCAAACGATAACGGATGATGTTGCATTTATGCTGTGTTGTGTTGTGCCTCTATTTTTCCTCTCTTGGAAACGGGCTCAGTAGTGGCAAGGCGCGGTGCGGGTGTGTGACTTGTGAATGCAACTGTCATGGATGTCGCTGTTTTGTCGCGGTTCAACTTACACTCACTGCTTCGTGCGCGTGCTTGCGCGAATGTGCTAATGGACAAAAGTTTTTGAACCAGTTTTTGAAAAAAGTTTTGTCGGTTCACCGAACATATTATGTTCAGGTGAGGCGCGAAGAAATGTGTTTCTCACTCGGTGTGTTTTTAAAGCAAGAAGGGGTTTCTCAATCGATCATTTTGTCTTGACATTCCGCGTCTTTCTTTTCCTTGTCAGTCGCCCTCTACTTTTTTATAGCTAACGGAGGAAGATGCAAGTTTTTCTGTTTCTTCTACTATCTCTCTCCTGCTTTCTGGTGTAGCCTATTTTGTTTTTCCTTTTTGATGAATAGTCGCTCCTCACACATCATATTTGTGTAATAAAAATAAATAAAAAAAAATTCTTGCTCTTCAATTTCATTTGTTTTATGTTTAGTATGATAACCATCGTGTATGTCACCCTTCTCTTAAAATGAGTTGCACCACCAGTTTTGGAATAGGTTTTGAAATGAAGTAACAAAGAATAATTTTCAGTTCAGTTATTTTCATTGATCCTCTCCCATCTCCTCTGGTGAGGAAGAAGCAAGACAAATTTACGTTGACCCAGCAATCTTGTGGGGCAACAAAGGTTCATTTTTTTCGTTTGCGGGAAACTCAGTCTGCTAATGTTAATTGGCATTCGCTCGCGTGTTTGTGTGAGTCCCTGTCAGTGGCAGCAATGCAATGTGATGGCAACAATGTTATCCCTCCATTTGATTGTATGTGAAACAATCGATTCGAAAGCGAAAACAGCGCTTCACCACCAAGCGATTGTTGAACATAGATTCAAATGGAGCGAAGACATTGTTGCCAAATAGGACGAGCTGCTACTGGTCCCTGTGTGTGTCCCTGTCCAGGGAGGGGGGTATTGCGAATTACAAAAGGGAAGAAAAATTGAAGAAAAATTGATGAAAAGCTTAGTGACGTTCAAGGGTTGCGAATTAGACCTGACTTGAGTCTTCAATATGATGTCCTAAAGATGTAGTTATACTTGTACTTACTTACTTACATCGAATAAATGGTTGTAATATCATGTCTGAACTGTTCAAAAGAGGATTTGCTCCCCCCCCCCTCCACCCCTCCCCCCGTTACCACCTAGTCAATTCGTTAAATACGCGGTTCTTCTAATGCTTCTCCATAGCGTTAGATCATGTCGTAGCAGCAAAGCAGGAGGATTGCTCTCCTACAGCTCTCCACAGAAACCGTCTCGTGGCCGTTCGCCCGCGGTTTCGAAACGGCGTGAATCCGTGCCGGAGCTTTTGTATTGCACGAACTAATTTGACGGACTTTACCCCCCCCCCCCCCCCCCCCAATCTTCTGGACCCGCAACACCCGCCCCTGTTAGTCATCTAATTTCTTGGCGCTTTTCCGGACCGTCGTTACCTCTATTTCCTCTCCTCCAGTTAATCCGCTGTCCAAAACTTGGTTGCCAGTTTTCCCGCTGTAATAAGTATGTTTCGAGCATGTGCTACCAAAATAATTGAGCATTGATTTTGCTGAAAACTGATACAAAACTAACGAAGTGTGCTTTGTAAAGTGCGAAGATTAATTCCTTAAAGCAAGGAGAGTTCGTTCCAGAAGTGTAGACGCACCTACGGACCATAATATTCGGCAAAGCTATTTTCATTTCTTCTAATCAAAACGAAACTTGCCTCCGACTTAAGACTTTTGAATTTAAAACTTTCCTCATTGAATAGTCAACGCTCTGAACAATTTTTATTTTGTTGCATTAGAAATAATTTCGAAAAATTCCAAGGATTATATCTGTCTTGGTGCACCTACATTTCTGAAAAAATGATCTCTGCAGCAAACGGAATGGCAATTTCCGATGCCTTACACTGTTCCATATCGACCGAGAAATCCGGAGTGAAAATCGGAGCATACCAGTGGCGTCGCGTGCAATTTGGCAACAATGTGTTGTATCCATTTAAACTCATGTAAAAGATCGAATTCAGGGGGTGCACAGTGCACAAGGAAAATTCGATATATTTAATGAGTTTAAATGGAGCAGTTGCATTGTTGCCAGATGACACGCGACGCCACTGGAGCATACATAAAATTGAGGGTAAATTTTACTCTAATACGTCGTAAAAATTGGGTGTCCTGGGAGTAAAGGATGGGAAATACAATTGAAAGGGTTTGTATGCCTCCTCGGTGACGGGAGTATCATATTTTTTTAACTCTGGATAAGTGCAAATTATGACTATCTCTTTCCTTCCCTCGTTTTTGCACCATTTTTCTCTCCGCAAATAACTTACTCTGAAAACTATATACTAGGAGAAATTACGGGTAGTGCGTAACCGAGATTCAGAGCTGCGGTTTTGCTTATAATTAACGGCATTTTTCAATCCACCGATCAAGAAAAGATTTCACAGTTCAGTTTAGTGTATGACTGTGATGCACGCACGGAAATACTTGCATTTGTAATCTTTTCTTAACCGGTGGAGTCGTCGATGACTTAAAAAACTTGCGGATGTTTTAATAATTTAACCTAGATTGCACCGATTAAGGAAAGATTACAGATTAGAGTATTTTTGTGCGGTACAGTCATACACTGAACTGAACTGTATAATATTTTCTTAATCGGTGGATTCATCGGTGGATTGAAAAATGTCATTAATTATACGCATAACTGCAGCTCTGCTTTATCAAATTCAGATTACCCAAAGAAGACGGCAAATGCAACTACAGTGCCAGTCTCTAGCGGATTGAACGAACCTTAACTTTCGTCTGAAATCGCGTTGACTGCGTTCGAAAGTGGGTGCTTTTTCTTTCGAAGCTCGGTTGGCAACGATGAAATAAGCGCACGGAATGAGCCCTCGAGCAGCCAAAGCTGTTCTGTGCCTCGTCCACCCCGCCCCGTCCTGTCCCGTCCCACCCTGCCTCGTCTGCCTCACCAGTTGCGGTTATTAGATTTGGATAAGAGGATTTGAGGGCCAATCAACCTTTCGACGACACGACTCGACTGTAACCCTGTGTCCCCCGGTTGAAGGAGTTGTCCCCGCGAAACGAGAGGGGATTAACCGCGCCTCGGATTGCTTTCAGGGATGTTTGAGTGAAGGAGAGGTGAGAAGAACGTTGTCAAGTCGCATTTTTTTCCTTTTTATATTTAAAATATTCATTTTTTTTTTAAAAAATACAACCTCGATGGTTTGATGAAACCCCCCCCCCCTCCCCCTAAAAAAAAGAAGAATACACATGTATTCACAGTGAACTTTACTTTGAGTCCAAAGGGATGCCAGTCCATGGGCGGATACTTACATGAATTCGTCTGTCTCTTTCTTTCTTTCGATTTGAACGCATGCGTTAGAAAAGGATCGCAAATGGGGCCATCACGTTTCTTTAGCCCCTATCTCCGTCTTTTTCCAACGCACCCGTTTAAATGGGAGGAGGGAGAGATGGAGTGACGTAGCATGTGCTTTTGTGAAACGCTGAATTTGATTCATTTCAAACCCCTAATTTGTGACGTGTCGTGAAAAAGGGATGCTTACGTTACTGTAACAAAATTTTAAGAACAGCGGAAATGCGAAACTCACGAAAAAAGTAGTACGGGTAGGGTTGCTGAAAAGTATGGGTCCGGAGGCCATGATTCACTGGTGATAAATGGACACTAGAAGTATGGGTGATTGTTGTGACTATCGTATTCCCCGGTCTCTCGGTCGTACTTTCCGGGCATATGCCGCTCGTAAAGTCTGCTCCCCTGACCGTTCTTTTATGGTTGGTTTTTGGACCGGAAAGTACGGGTGTGACACTTGCATACTCTCTCAAAATTCGTGTAATTTGTCCAATTGCTATTTCCTCATCTCAAATCGCGTAAAAAAGGGGATTATCCTCAAGCGGGAAAAGACTCTCAAGCTCAACCCTCCAGTAAAGGACCATAAGGCACTTTGACAAAACTTCACCCCGTTTTTGGTGATGATTGCCTTTTCTCGTCTCAGCTTTGATTTTCTCGTACATCTCTGAAGTGATGTGGTCTAAGCCCCTGACACCAGACATCCCTTAGGACAGCCGGGGCAATGCCCTAAGGCTTCGGGGGCCCCCATAGATATATTTTTATCTATTTTTTATTTTTATTTTTTTGTGGGGGATCCCTCCAACCTTCCTTTCTCCTTACCCGCAAATAATGGGGAGCCCCCGGTGTTCGTAATTTATCTTGCTCCGGGTCCTAAATCGGAGTAGTTACGGCCCTGCATCCGACCCGAAGCCAAACGTCATTTACTCTGTTTTTGCAATATTGCGTGGGGCCCATTTTCTCTTACCGGGTCCCGGTCCCCGTCCCCCTATTCAGATAGATAGCCACATTGCAGGAAGACCGTAAATGAATCTCGGCGTTTACGCTGTTTTTGCAATAATGTTTGGGGCCCATGTTCTCTTACCGGGTCCCCCTATTCAGATAGATAGCCCTATTGCAGGAAGAGCGTAAATGAAGCTCGGCATTTTCGGCGTCCTTCTCTAGCACGGCATCTGGCAGAGTAATTCCTGCGCTTACATTTAAACTCTCGGCTTATGAGGAGGAAAAACCCATCAAAGTAACTGAATCCTAAATCTCGGCGCGCGGACTAGTAATTTAGAATTGTAGTCAATTTTAAGTACCCTCACAAAGTTGCCCAGGAGGAGGGAAGGCTTAGCTCAAATTGAATTCATTTCCAAAGCGCAACAGGCAGAAGAGACGAAGCCGCGCACTCTTTAAAATCACAAATTAAGGCTCGTATTACGTGGGTGGTAGTGCAGCGGAAGAGGGGGGGGGGGGGGGTTAGGGAGAGGGCGACGACTGGAAGATTGCGGTTTTGGAGAGAGCTAATTTTGATTAAGTCCGAGCTAGAGACTCCCCCGATCCCCCCCCCCCGCATCCCCCATTGTTGTCGGATCAGCTTGTGATCAACTAAAACTCACTATCTATTATTCGGGTCTATTTTTACTCTTTTTTTGGTTTTTGTTTTTGTTTTTGTTTTTTGTTTGGGTGGAAAACTGAAAAACTTGGAATGATACTATCGGCTCAGTCCCCGTGTAGTACGCGAAGATTCGCTCGGAAATCATTTCCAACACTCCTTTTTTTTCTTTCTTTGATCTTGATATTTACTTTTGCGTTTACTATTCCATTTCATTGGGGCAGTGGTGGTGGCTGGAACCATTTGGCAACCCTGTTTTTCTTACGTTCGAATCGATCTACAATAATCGATTGTTAATGAAGCGCTGTCTCACTACTGAATCGATGCACTATATGTACTAAGATCGAAATGGAGTGGCAAAATATCAGTCAAAGAAAGTAATGAAAGTCATATTTGTCGACTTTATGCTCTTAATTTAAACTTTCCAGTGACATTCCCATTTTGAAATTGTTTGTCTGAATTATTTTCTGTGATTAAAATTGGTCTTGATATTTTATTATTGAAAAATTAACGAGAATTTAATTTTGGGATTTTTGCCACTTTTTGACGATCTCAAAACACAGTGCGATGATTTCAATAAAATGAAATGGAAGGATTTTTTTTTTTTTTTTTTTTTTTTAGCATGAAGCCGCCGCTAAATCGGGGGATCATGAAATCTTGGGAAAATCCCTTGAATCAGATTTTGGAGTCTTGCGAAATGTTTAATCATCGCGTAACTCCGTAAAGATTTACACACATTCTTAAAACTTGTACGATGTTTTGTTTCTTGTTTCGTGCTTTGTAGTCAGAATGACAATATTAGCTATCCAGCGCCCTTGTTTCACAGCATGTAAATAAATATAGGCAGACTCTAAATCAACGCAGTTGACGACACCGCGCTGTAGACTGTTTTAGCGGGAAATTTAAAAACCATGGAATCTAATGGACTTGGATGCTTTCTTTAAACATGAAACAGACATCTGATTGGTCAATTTTGAATGTCCCACATCTGACTAGAACAGTCCATTCTTGACGCATGATCACCATTCTTCGAAGGGAAATATGAAGTGGGACGCGGCGAGGAAAAGTTGCATAAAGTTGGATTTTTAGAGGGCAAATCAGAAACGGATTTACTTGCAACTATACTCTCAGTACACGAGTAAGGACACTCCAGTTAACAAGACACCCAAGAGATAAGAGGCGATTGAGTTGTGGTGGTGGGGGGGGGGGGGGAGGGGGTACAATTACCACGAGTCAACCATGTGAGTTTTCAAAGTCTTGAATACATGAATATCTCTCGAGAAAAGTGGGCGAGACGGAAGAACGAGATGAAACATGCGCAGACTTCACACGATGTAACCGCGACTTGGCAGGTTTACGACTGGGTACTGAGCACCGAGAGGAGAAGGGTATAATGGGTAATGTAACAGGTGCGGAATCCGCTTGCATCAACAAACATCGGCAACGGTCGACGTCTTCGCTGAAATCCGAGTGTTGACCGTTGAAAACGGCCGTTACCATGATGCTGACAACGCTTGATAGAGGTTATACTACAATGGAGCTGTTGCAAACTTTTGCTACAGGCTTATTAATAGTTGATCATGGGGTAACACCCTATAAAAATAACAATTAGCGCACTAAAAAATCACGAAATCCACTCCTAAACTCACAAAATGCTTTTAAATACGAGACCGTAATGGCGGCCGAGGCCACGGTTTTCTTATGGCAATTGTCTGCTTCTTCTTCCTCATGTGTGGTGTTGCGAGAACACCTCGTGTAGATGGCGCTGATTGAAGATAGGGAACCCCAATGAAAACCGCGGCCCCGGCCGCCATTACGGTCTCGCGTTTAAAAGCATTTTGTGAGTTTAGGAGTGGATTTCGTGATTTTTTATTGGGCTACTCGACATTTTTTTAGGTATTACCCCATTACAATCTATTAATAAGCCTGTAGCAAAAGTTTGCAACAGCTCCATTGAGTTGATACCTGAACCCTATGGAGGCAGTGGCGAGGCGTGCAATTTGGCAACGTTTCTTTTTTCCCCTTTAAACAAATTTGAAAGATCGAAACGTCTGGTCATCGGCGATGACCGAAACATTCGATTTTCTCCATACGTTTAAGTGGAGAAAGCACACCGTTGCCAAATTTCACGCCTCGCTACTGCCTAGAGGCAACATGAGAATACCAACTAGTTATACCAGAATAGGGGTTTTATGGGGCGTGATTTTGAAGCATCAAGGAGGCAGTAGCGGCTCGTGCAATCTGGCAACAGTGCTATTTTGCCATTTAAACCTGTGCTAAAAGATCGATTCTAGGTGAGGCACAGCGCCTCACCAAATAATCGATTATTTTACATAGGTTTAAATGGAGGGAGGCCGCTACTGCAAGGAGGCAGCCTTGATGGCAATCTTTTATGGAAATTTTCACACGGGCTCGGATTGTTTGCCTCATTTTTTTAAACCTTTAAAATTAAAAAAAAAACAAAACAAAACAAACAATCAAAAAACCAAAAAAAAAAGAAAAATAATAAATAATAAATAAAAAAAAAATAAAAATAGTTTTGACAATTCCATTTGAAGTTGGTAATAAAGAAAAGCGCAAGTGTTTTAGAGTGGCTACCAATGAAAGTAGAAATCGATAAAACTGTTTCGTTTGGAAGAATTTTTGCGATAAATAACCAACATTTTTTCACCTGCATTGGCGGATACAGGGGGGGGGGGGCGAAGGGGGCGATCGCCCCCCCCGTTCGACCCAAAAAGTGGGAAAAGAGGGGTGAGGAAGGGGAAAAGCAAGAGTGAAAACAAGAAAAGGGGGTCATTTTGGGGCGAAAATCCAAAATTCGCCCCCCCCCCGTTCGCGTGGGCTGGATCCGCCACTGTTCACCTGAATGGTTGCATCAGAATTTTCTGTGTTCAGATAGCTACTCTGGAACACTTGCACTTTCATTTAAAACCAATTTCCATTGAAATCGTTACAATTATTTTTGATTCAAGGTTTAAAAAAAAAAATGCAAACAAACCCGTATTAGATTGTCCATACTGCCGCACTTTGGGATAGGACTTGTAACATAGCATATATAGCCTCTCTATTGGTATAGCTCATCATGCACTGTTCAAAATGTCCTTGGTTTATTGGAATCAAAATATTGTTTTTTCTAAGGATTGTTTTATAAAATAAATGGAAATGAACGCATTGAATAACTCTCTCTGGTCAACACACGTCTTAACTCACATCATGAGAGTCACGACTTTGCAGTTTACAAGTTGGTTAACAAGAAGCGATTCATCAGTCTATGATCAGTTCTATAGGTTCATCTCCGATTCCAGTGTTCTCAGTGCTGCGCTGAAATTGAGATTGTGTTGAGCTGAGAGCATGGTCGTCTTGCCCCTGTTATTCTAAGGATTTGGTAATCTGACGACCTAACTATATGCAATATGCATTCTCGTATACATATAGCTTGAGTTTCTGCTCACGAAGCAACAAGCAGTGCAGATTACATTTACTTGTCGTCATATTCTGTGTATTCATTTGGTCAAAGGACTGTGTTCAATTTTTACCGTTTGAAAATCGTTTTGCCACCAAACCGTTTTTTTTTTTCTTTTTTCTGGTGGGGGGGGGGGGGATAGCTTTTGTGATAGTGAAGCAAAACTGCAAAATCTATTTTGCTCACTCGCAAGTTTGACAATTTTTTTTTAACAAAGCAGGGCGTACCATTGGTCATACACATACGTATTTAAGCTGTAAGTTTTTGATTCCGGACTAGTTCAGTGTAATATCATGTGGCATTTGTTTTTATCAAAATTTTTTGTAGCGTCCAAATTCTTTTTTTGTTTTTTGTTTTTGTTTTTTTTTTGCTCATATGACTAATTTACCCCTTTTTATGTTTCAGGTGAGCTTTCAAGAAAATTATATTCTCAGTCCTAATCCAAGCATCATTTAATTTTTTCGTGAGTTATTTCGTTTTTAATTTCTCTAATACTTAATTATTTACCTCTGCGAAGACATGAAATTTTGTTTTCAACGGGTTCTCCAAGAAAATTTCCTGGGAGGAGGAGAGGGCTCGTCTTTGAATACATTTTCCCATTAATTTGTCATTCTCTGGCGATATACAGGACTTGTTTATTAATTTGCTCGTTCACCTTTGGAATTGTATTTTAAATACTTTACTCAATTCTGCGCGCTCTTTCCGCCCGACTCTCCCCGTATACTTCTTTTGAATCGCCAAGAGAATAAAATTATCGAAAGTTGCGCGGGGACAAAGTTTGAGACTTTGAAAGATCAAATTAGTTGACTGAGTCGTTGTTGCGTTGGCAGGCCCAGGCCGTCTTTTTTCCTGGAACCTTTTCGTCGTTGTGTTTCGTTGCGAAGCGTCGCGTCGCGTTGGGTCGGTCGGAAAGTTAATTTAGTTGTTCACTTAAAATTGCATAATAAAGCGGCAAATTACTGCAGCAAACAAATACTTATTAACAGAGAAGGGTTTCCCGTCGCCGATGGAAACTCCATCAGTGATGAAAGGGGGCCGTTTAAGGGCGGAGGGGAAGGAAGGGAGGGGTGGGGAGGGGAGGGGTGGGGAGCTGGGAAAGCTGAAAAAGTGCAACTGAAAGCCAGGACTAAACTCCATTGCAGCGCACACTGGACGAGACGCGGTTATTGAAACGTATCCATAAGTTTATCTTTCTCCCCCCCTCTCTCCCTCCCTCTTTCTTTTTCTCTCTCTCCCTCCCTCTTTCTTTCTTTCTCTCTCTCTCTCTCTCTCTCTCTCTCTCTCTCTCTCTCTCTCTCTCTCTCTCTCTCCTCTCTCCTCTCTCTCTCTCTCTCTCTCTCTCTCTCTCTCTCTCTCTCTCTCTCTCTCTCTCTCTCTCTCTTCATTTGAACGAATGTGTCAAAGAAAAGGGCAGTAAAGCCAAGTGAAAGTCCCTCCTCAAACCTTTTCTGACATACTTCTTTACACGAGGAAGGAGAGAGAAATTTATCTGAATGCGCTTCGGTTTCAGGAGATTTCTTCTTTTTTTTGTCCATCTTTTCTCGTCCTAAGCTATTTCTTTCCTTTTAAAACAGTGTCCCTGCTTTTTTGGTCCTTTTTCAAAAATTGTCGCGTCAATTATATCTATACAGTCCCAAAGTAAAAATATTATATAAAGGGCCCTTTTCTTGTGAGCAAAAGTTTGAAAGATTTTACGTTTGAGAAAAAGGATAAACTGAAAAAATTACTAGAACCAATAAGTTAAACGTTTGGAGGTGGAGACATAAGATTTGAATGTTGCTTCAGGGGATAATTGCGAAAGCACGTAAATACTCCTTAGTTGTTCCTTCTTCTGCATAGGTCCTATTGCGCGTAAATATCGTCTCAACTTCCTCTTGATTTGTCACATAGTACTTACTATCGACAGGTGGGGATATTTTATGCCCATCACATGAAAATTACTGAACAAAACAACCGTGGACATAAATTTTTGGACAAATTAATTTTAGAACAAGAAAAACCGGACGATATTTATTATAATAATCAACCCTGCGCTTCTGCTCTGATTGTGCCTGTCGTCGATGTAAGACGTTCAAATGTGGAATGAAATCGATTTGACGTGAAAATTACAGGAAACTGCGGTTCATTATTAAAAGTACGTGTACAGAAAACTTGGCAAAGGATTAGACTTTGTTCGTGACCTAGAATAGTTTGATAAAGTTTAGGAATTCTGAGAACTTTGCTAATAATTGGTAAAAAAAAAAAAAATCAATAAATTGCATGTATAGGAATTAAGTCTCAGTCCTCATAAAAGAAGCATTTAAAAGCACCGATTTTCAACATTTCCGGTCCAAATGAGTGCTGTTGTTGTTAAAAAAAAAAAAAAAAAAAAAAAAAAAAAAAAAAAAAACCTGGCTAGTATAATTAATGGGGAGGAAGGGGAGGAGAGCTGTTTCGAAACTTTGGGAAGGAAAAAAAAAATAAGCAGTTAATTGTCTCAAAGTTGAGACTTTCCTCCCCACTGTGTTGTTGAGAGCGATCCCCTCTGCCTCCTTCCTCTTCGCGTTTGCCGTTTGTGAGCTTCAAATTAAGTTTTTGTTGATGTTAGTTCAATAACATTTTAGGACGTAGAGGCGGGGGAGGGATCAATTTTGTAAAAGAGCGAGTGGTAGTGCCCGAGGGAGGGGGAGGAAGCTGTCGATGCGATCGGGATACCGCGCGGCAGAGAAGCTGCAAGTTGACATCGTTAATTTACTCATCGTCGACGAACATGAAACTAATTAACGCCAGCATCCTCCAGAGGTAATCTTTTTTTTCTCTTTCTTTCTCCCTCTCTCCCTCTCTCTCCCTCACTCTCTCTCCCTCTCTCTCCTTCTCTCACTCTCCTTTTTTTTTGTCCTTTCTTTTAATCCACGAGTGAAGCTGAATTCAAAAGTTTTGCCATACTGTCGCATTTTATTTTTCTCATGAGCCGGATAAATCCTCTAATGTGATCAGGATACCCGCAAATGGCTTTAGATAAAACAAAATTCCGGAAATCTCATCCTCCTTATTTTTTAATCAGTGGTGGCTGGAGGAGGGGGAGTGTAGCGGCGGCGTATGAAGGTTTTGTCGCACTAGCTCACACAAAATCGGATCCGCTTCCAAAACACAAAAATCCGTTGTTTTTGAAGTTGCCTGGCTCTTTTAGGCATCTGCTTGGAAGGACCAAAGGACGGAATCTTTGACCCAAATCTATGTGGTTTTGTAGGAAATTTAATGTATAAGTACTTTTAGAAATTTGGAACGGTCTTGCTTATGCGGTTCTTGCTTATTTTTTCGATTTTACTCTACAGGCAAAAACGTAGGAAAATGGCCCACAGCAGAGCTTTTTACGAGGCTAGATAAGGCTCAAATACATATAATTTTTTCTTTCTTTATTTTTCGAATTTAAAAAAAAAAAAAAAAAATCGGTTCAGAGAATGAAGCTGTTGCAAACTTTTGCTACAGGCTTATTAATAGTTGATTGAGGGGCAGTGGCGTAGCCAGGAATTTTTCTAGGGGGGGTCCGGGGTCCGAAAATTGTCATGGGGGGTCCAAAGATACTTATTTGGTAAAATTTGTCTGAAAACGCAAAAAATGACCTTTTTTTAGGACAAATTTTGGTGTCATGGGGGGGGGGGGGTCCAGACCCCTTGGACCCCCCCCCCCCCTGGCTACGCCACTGTTGAGGGGTAATACCCTGTAAAAATAACGATAAGCGCACTGGAAATGCGCTAATGAAATCCACTCCCAAACTCACAAAATGCTTTTAAACGCGAGACCGTAATGGCGGCCGGGCCCGCGGTTTTAATTGGGGTTCCCTATCTTCAATCAGCGCCATCTACACGAGGTATTCTCGCAGCACCACACAAGAAGAAGAAGAAGCATACAATTGCCGTAAGAAAACCGCGGCCTCGGCCGCCATTACGGTCTCGCATTTAAAAGCATTTTGTGAGTTTAGGAGTGGATTTCGTGATTTTTTAGTGCGCTTATCGTTATTTTCGTACGGTGTTACCTCGTCATCATCTATTAAGCCTGTAGCAAAAGTTTGCAACAGCTCCATTGTTTTAATCTATAAACAGCAATGCGTTTCTTAAAGTCATCAGAACGAACTGCCACCGTCAGAATTATGGGGTTGCGGACTATGACATTTCGGCAGAGCTGCCAATTTGCGTTGATTTAATGGCATTTTGAAATTCACCGAAGATTCCACCGGTTGAGAAAAGATTACAGAGCTTAGTTCAGTGTATGACTGTATTGCACGAAAATACTAGCGTCTTTTATCTTTTCTCAACCGGGTTTTTTTTTATTAATTGACGGCGTTTACACCGATTGAGAAAAGATTACAGATCAGAGTATTTTCGTGAATTACAGTCATACACTGAACTAAACTCTGTAATCTTTTCTCAACCGGTGGAATCATCGGTGAATTTAAAAATGTCATTAAATCTACGCAAATCGGCAGCTCTGCATTTCGGTGTCCTTAAAACCCACCGACCTGCAGGCCGCGACCGTGCCGCCGTTTAAATCATCAGAAACACACAAAATAATTACACTTAAAATTATGAAGTTTTGAGGACGAGCCTACCGTTTTTTTTTATTATTATGGTTTTTCTAAAGAGCTTCACAATTCTTTCCAGAATCCATTGTCATAGTGCATTGTGGTCTAAAATCATTTGTTCGCTGCTTCACGTGATCTTCATCGACATGTGTGGTCATTTCCCCCCTTTGCTCCGCGCATGGAAATCTGAGCTCACGTCACGATCACGGCCGACCATAGTCAATCTCATTCCCGTAGCCAGGATATCGTCTTTCTCTCTCTCTCTTAGCCCATTTAAACGCATGTGTTAGAAAAGGACAGAAAGAGGGGCTGAAGTCACGTGACAGCCCCTATCTCCATCCTTTTCTAACACATGCGTTTAAATGAGCTAAGAGAGAGAGACAGAGAATATCCTGGCTACGGCTATGGTCAGTCTCTTCTACTTATATACTTAGTCTTCCTCTTAGCCGCATCGATCAGATGACATAATTCTTAATGGTAATCGAATATTCTGATAAACATGATTTTACTTTTCGGATTCCGCGTTAAATTCGTCCACTAGATCACGACGTTTTGACTGTAACGAGCGTTAGAAATGAGGGCGTGCCAAGCGAAAGTAGCTTTTAGTTGCTCTATTAACTCGAATCCTAATAACTTTTATACGCTCGGGAACAACATTTATAGACCGAGGATCGTGATAGTTTTGATCATTCGTTGTTTAAAGATATGGCGGCCCCCACGAAGATGTAGTAAATTCCGTCTCTTGTTCGACTTGAAATTTCATCGGAACTTTTTTGTAACTGAAGCGTCTTGGAAGTTGCGCCTTTTTAATCTTAACCCTTTCAATACCTTGTCCAAGTTTATTCGTTTCTGTGACTAGATCTACCTAATATTTCAGTTTTTTAACTACAGTAATGGGGATCTCGCAAATATTTGCTACAAGCAAATGAATAGTCAACCCCTATGTAAAAACAAGCGAAAATCACAAAAATCACACTGAAAAAGTCTAAAATTCAGTTATGAACGGCAAGATCGCATAATGGTTGAGCTGCGCAGGTATCATGGAAGATTCTTGCCTAACTTTCCACTCTCTGTACGGAAACTCAAGAGATATGTCTCAAATTAGTTAAGAATCTACCGCATGATACCTGCGTGCATTTCATACCAGCTCCTCCATTCAGCCCGATTCTAAAGGGGTCTCTCCACCAACGAATTTAAAAGCGCAAATTTACTGCTTGAGCCAATGGGCTTCTTTGTTGTCGATACATCGGACTCGACCTATCGACTTCAAGGCAGCTCATTGGCTCAATCAGTTTATTCGCACTTTTAGTTTCGCAGGCGGAGAGACCCCTTAAGAGTGAATTTTGTGATCTTTTTGTGTACTCATTGTCATTTGTACAGGTTTTTGTGCAAGATTCAACTCTTCAATCACCTGTTGCAAAAGTTTGCAATAGCCCCATTTCGGAATGAAAACATTTTATAATGTTTGAAATAGCCCCTTTGCGGTTCTGCACTTTTAACATTTTATAGTAATACCTCCTGGAGCGCCTTCAATAAAGTGTGTATGCAAAATCAGCACAGTGATGTAGGAATATTTAACTACCCACTTCACACGAGCTGGCGACTTTTGATCTGTCTTCTTAAAACCTGGTCGTGAAGGAGTTAAGATGTTGCAGAATGATGAATGAAATTTCGAGTCAATTTCTTTTTTTAACCCCTGCAATCTTCAATGAACTTGAAGCGCAGTGAAACGCAATCGAGAAGGAAACAGTGCTGCCAGATCGAGGGTAAAAAGCCGTATCGTCCCCATTTAAATCAATGTAAAACGTACGGCTTTTTCACCCAAATCTGGCAACACTGGGCATGGAAGATGGAAAATGTCTCTACAATTCAATGTATGGAGTTATGGAGAAGGTCAAAGGAAAAAGTAAATAGCTTTTGTTTCAGTATCCCCGGTTGACACCCAGCCAGTAGATTCTGCAAACTTCTTCAGCTTATTCTATACATATAATGATTTCTTGCATTAAGCAACACAAAATGATGGTGCAACAGTAAATATGGTTCGCGCCTTGTCACGAAGAGCGGCGGTGGAACCGGAAACAATAATGTTTTGTCACCGGATGAGTATGACTCAGTGAACTATGGGTCTTTCACAGAATTGATAAGAGCGTCAAACGCGAGCTTAATGAACTTGAACGCGTGTTAGTGTTAGTCTCACAGGTGGCCGTGACCAGGATCACACACCTACACGTCTCCTTCCAATCCTTTTTCTTTGAACATCAATATCGTTAGGAAAAAAATATAGGGCGACGTCTCGAGTAAGCGCTTTAATTAAGGACATTTTTTTGGAAATAGACTAAAAATACTTGTACAATCAGGAAATAATTTAAAATGAATGGAGTGTGAAAAAAAAAATGTATCTAAACCTGTCGTGAACTAAAAAAGAAAAAAAAGTGGCGTTGCGCTCAATTTGGCAACGTTGTAGTTTCTCCATTTAAACCTATTCAAAATATCGAACCATTGGGTGTTCGGTGAAAATTCGTAAATTCGACTTTTTACATGAGTTTAAATAGACACAAGTCAACGTTGCTGAATTGCACGATACCTATACGTCACTGGATCAATTAGAAAATGGGTAGGTTGCAAACTTTTGCTTACAGCGTTATGGAAGGTTGATTGCTATGTAAAATCACTTGATAAGCACGTTCTGAGCACAGGAAGTTCTTAAAAACCACTCACGAACTCAATTTATGCATTTAACAAAAGAAAAGATGGCGGCTGAATGAGCTGGTCACAATGGCGGAGTTCCGGCTCATTGCAGCTTTCTCTTTGATGAATAACTTTTCTCAGCATAGAAAACTTCAGCTAGACAGGACGCCCTCATTGTCACCCACTCCCTCGACCGCCATCTTGGAATTTTGTTAAACGCATATATTGAGGTTTTGAGTGGCTTTTTGGAACGTTTTGTTCTCATAATGTTATTTTCTTGTGATTTTATACTGAGGAAGCGACCCTACACATAGCGCTGTAGCAAAAGTTTGCAACAGACCCATTTGACCAAAATTTTAGAGGACGAAAAAAATGGGACGACACTGCTTGGAACTAATTATAACAATTTTTTATTGCTTCTAACTGCTAAGTAATGATGACGAGGAAGACTAAAAACAAGTTTTTATCAGTTTATGTTTGCTTCCTAACTTCAGTTTGAACCATTTCGATATTTTGGTTCAATTTTAAGAATCGACATTTTTAGAACATCTTAACACAAGGTGGCTAATGTTTAGGCGAACGTTCTGGCAAACACGGCCGCCCTTTTGATGGAAACTTCCCTCCCCTTTTCCGTAGTGATTCAAGACTCCCGAACCAGTGGTCTATAACTCCGATGTCAATCAGCTCTTATTTTGAGAGAAGTCAAACTCTCAATATCTTTAAAACTTGAAATTTGAAATTGGCGCCCGAAACCACGTTCAACTTTGATCCAAACGTTTGCTATGGTTTGCAAATGCTTTTTTTGCATTGTTTTTTAAACACCTAATCCTACATCATCGAATGATATCATCGTCGATTTTTTTTTAACTGACTCAGCTAACCACAATGCTGCATCACGTCAGATTTCCTATGCGAGGAAAACGGTTTCGCATTTGCGCTATTTGCTGTTTAAACGCCCCCTCCTTCCCGGCAGTTTTTTTCTGTCAGTCTCTCTCTCTCTCTTTTTCTTTCTCTCTCACTCTTTCTCTCTCTCTCTCTCCCTCTCTCTCTCTCCCTCCCTCTCTCTCTCTCTCTCTCTCTCTCTCTCACTCTCTCTCCTCTCCCTCTCCTCTCCCCCCTCTCTCTCTCTCCTATCTCCGAATGCAATCGTATGGAAGCTCTGACCTACAACTAATGACCCGTTCTAATTGATGTATCGCGATGATATCCATCCGAGTTTACGGTCATGGGGATACGGGGGGGGCTTCGGGAGGGGGCTCTAGGGGCCCTCATTAGACCCCCGTCGATGTCTGTCGTCGCATTGCGAAGAGGATCCGGCGACGAGGAGGGGAAAAGGAAGGGGGGATGAGGAGTATAAATTATTTATGAGTCGAAAGGAATATCGTGCAGGTCCGGGATTCGTGTCCAGGTGATAATTCGGATGTCGGGGCTTCGGTGTTTGTGTAATGTGTATGTGTTTGGCTGGTAGTAGTCGGACTGTATAGGATAAGCCCCATAAGTTTCGCGCATCGTAAATTTCCTCCGCTAACTGTCGCTAATTAAACGATGACGGACGGCGATGTCGCTCCGGTCGCGGGTCCGGAGTGTTTTGTTAGTGTGTTTGTAAGTGTGAAGTGTGATCCTGGCCACTCAGCAGGCTCGTAAATTTCGGATTCGACGCTCTGAACGTCGCGAACTCTCCGACGGACGCGACACGGCCACGGCAGGCCGCAATGAACCTTGTACTTCGAAGTTCAATGGCATCGGATGTGAATAGGTAGA
This sequence comes from Trialeurodes vaporariorum, assembly GCA_011764245.1. Lineage (NCBI taxonomy): Eukaryota > Metazoa > Arthropoda > Insecta > Hemiptera > Aleyrodidae > Trialeurodes > Trialeurodes vaporariorum. Next base: position 85,056,480 of record VMOF01000111.1, on the reverse strand, counting down.
GTCGGCACTTAAAGTCAGCGAATTAAATAATGTCCGTTATGACTCCTTGGAATATGTTAGGTAGGCAAACGACAATACTAATAGCAATGAATTTAATTATTGCAGGTAGTCTACCTGCCCACTGAAAAAAAAAATAATTATTAAATTCTAGTATTGTCACTAGAAGCACAACGATATTTAAACCATGGAAAGTCTAGTACTTTCACTAAGAAATCATGGTGTTACTATCAGAATATGGTCGCAGCACCATATTTTCCTCTTTTTTTTGTATTTTTTTTAAGAACTATGGTGGTAAAAACACAAGGAATTCTGGTATAAAAGTAAAATCCCTTACCTTGGTTCACATATCGTGCTCTTGGTATTTTTGATTTATCTCCCCCCCCCTCCCCCCAGTATGAATCTATGGAGTGGACTGACATTATTTCATTCGCTGACACTGTGGTTTCCAAGCTAAGTCCCGAAGGCTAAATTTTTCGAATCCAGTTTCTTATCAATTTCGTGAGAATAGGTCCGTTCCAGGTCCATTTACACCATGTCAATCCAATAAAAGCGTTGGGATTTTCTTCTCTTATCGGGGAGCCGTGGTAAAATCCAATACGAGTTGGATCAAATTGAAAAGCGGTGTAGGGGCCGCTTTTACAATTAATTGTTTAATGGAACATTTTTATTTTCATTATTTTTCCTCTTATATGACGTTTGCTTTTTTTCTGCCTCTCGAGCAGCAAAAACTCTAGATGCAGCGAGTGGAGTTTCGGAATCATGATTGAATTTCCGCAAATCGATCTGATCACAATCAAAATCGCTCCTTCCTGAATAACCTCCTACTTTGCATAGATAATCCCCCCCCCTTTCCCCCTTCCCACCAGCAGTTGGTCATCGAATGAAACATTTATAATCTCATCCTCCATGATTGACACCTTTCAAAGCCTTGTAAAGGCTCTCATATTATGATAGGATTATTTTTTATTTGTGTTTGTTTATTTTGGGACGGAAAATTGATTTTAATCAGATTAATAATAAGTCAGCGGCTAATGCTGACGTTGCTCCCGTGTCGCGCTTATGAATGATGACAGGACTCCCTTCGACCTTTCGCTTGTTCTGATCGACCCCTTGTTCTCTGGCCTCTAGCCAAATCAGTGCAGGAGCTGACAGGGAGTGTCACAGTTGGTTGAAGGGAATCCTTTTTGACGCTCAGGCCAATGGGGGTCTCGGGGCTCCGCATAATCGGCTCACGGAGTCAAAGGGCGCGTATAGAGCGAGAGACAGAAGTTAATAATCTTTGGTCAGGGTTCAGGCAACGCACAGTCGCACGGAAAATGGAGTGTGAAGAGAAAACCCCATGCAGAGATCCTTTCAAAAGTTTCGCATCTGTCCTTTTCTGACTCATGTGATCGAATGATTGAAGAGAGAGAAAGACATATTCCTGGATACGGCTGTAGCCTTCTTTTTTTAATCCGTTCGCGGTGTGTTGAGTTTTACATGTAGTCTTATGGACGACTGTGGAAGGTTGTGGACGAGGACATTTATTTAAGTTTTGGGGGGTTTTTTTCGGGCACATTTTGTCGAAAAAATTGATTCCGAGCACAATTTGACGGGGGGAAAAATGTCGGTATGAATCGGCCACAAAGGGCCACAAACCTCCGCGTTTGTGGGCGACAATCGCTTACAATAGCTCGCGATGGTTCGCACCTTTCGCAAACTCCATTATATTCTTTGTGAATGACTGAGAACATAAAAAAGACAGCTTATGTTGCGGAGTGAGGTCACTTGTCTGCTGACTCGGCATTGTTTATTTGTTTGGCAGCCCGTCGAACTTGGCGATAACATCAGGATGAGCGCAGAAACCTGTATCTTGTAAGTTGTATACTTTATGTACAACTGTTTTTAAAGGTTATTTTTGACAGTATTCTTGTCTAAGAATCAACGGATTTCTTTACCTAGATAATTTTTTTTTTACACGTGCGGAGAGTCTAAAGAAAATACGATTTATAATTTTCTCAAAAATAGAAAGTTACGTTTTCATGGTCATCGAACAGCACAAGGAAAAAAAAAAGAAAAGAAGAAAAACGGATAGCCAGAGATGACCAAAAAAGACGCGCTTGAGAAAGATTTTTGGTGGATGGAAATTTATTGGTTCTTATGAGAGAGAATATTTTTGAACTTTAATCCTTAAACCGCATTTCCTCCTTTCTTTCAGCTCGAAAACAAAATGGGTTTTTTTGTGACTTTCATTGCCACTTCCTAAGATTCATAGAGGTAGTTTCAGAAGTGTAGGCGGACCTAGACCGATAATCTTTGGAATTTGTCAACATTATTTCTGATATTACTCAATGAATATGAATAAAAATGAAATTAAGAGTTCACTTTTCAATGAGGAAAACTTTAAACACAAAAGAATAAAGTCAGGAGCAAATTCGGTATTGATTTGAAGGAACGTAAGTTGAAAATTCGCCAAAGATTATGGTTTTGGTCCGCCTACACTTCTGAAGCTACCTCTAACATTTGATGATTCGAAATTTGTCGAGTCATGCTAAACGCTTCCATTTCTCTCGTCAATTCGTCGAGTCGAAAAAATGGGGCTTTTGCAAACTTTTGCTACAGGTGATTGAAGAGTTGATTCTTGGCAGCAAAACCTGTAAAAAGGACGATGAGTACACGAAATAATCACAAAATGCACTCTCAGAATTGGGCTTAATGGCGGAGCTGCGCATATAACATGGGATGTTTGATCTAATTTGAGATATATCTCTTTCGTGATACCTGCGTAGCTCCTCCGTTGCGATCTTGCTGTTGCAGCTGTTTTCTGAGTTTATTACTGAATATTAGTCACTCTTACCGTGATTTTCGTGATTTTCGCTGGTGTTTACTCATCAGTGTTGACTATTTATTTGCTTAAAGCAAAAGTTTGCATTGGGCCCCATTATTTTTTTTTTTTTTTTCAGTCCAAGCCGATTGAAGGATTTACTTACTCAGAGGGCCGATCATTTACTTCATCGTCAAACCGATCGATAAGACTGTCTATGAGCGATGCTATTGGTCGAAAATTTTAAAACTTGGCTGTTGCTATGGTAACCCTCGTTAAGAGTCTCGTTTTATAAAGGCTACTCATAAGTAACCTTTAAAAAACGGACACTATAACGATGGTTACCATAGCAACAGCCAAGTTTTACAATTTTCGACCAATAGCATCACTCATAGACAGTCTTATCGATCGGTTTAACGATGAAGTAAATGATCGGCCCTCTGGTAAAACTGAGCACCAAAGAACACCTAACATTGTTCCAATCTTATTCTCACCTAAATTAGGTGATATCACCAACAGATATCACCAAGAATTGTTGGTGATATCACCTAATTTAGGTGACAGTTGGAAAAATTTTAGGTGCTCTTTGGTGCTCAGTTTTACCAGGGTACTTATCCTCTCCTCCTGTGCGTCGAAACGGGAATCCACGAAAAAAAAAAAAAAAAAGAGAGCACAGAACGTATTATTTTGGGCCCATGTTCTATTATGCCGAGCAAATGGGAGAGGGAGAGGGGAACAATTGACTTCACCGCGAGTGAGCGTTGGACCGGGAGGTGGGGAGGTAATACAGGGGGAGGCAGAGGGTGTCCGTACGGTATCAACAAACTCGACTTTTACAATAGGTCGTCACCTCGTGTCGTGTGTGCTATGCTATGTGTGCACCAAAGCACCATCTCCTCTCCTTCTAGAGAGCAGAAAAAGGCGTGAAGATAGATTCGGTGTGTAGATACGCGCTGGTATTGTGAGGGCGCCCTCCCCCTCTGTCCTGGAATTGGGAGAGGGGGACAAACTCTGTTTGGGGAACTGATTGTATTGTGTTTGTGTTTTTTGTGAGTGTGTGTGTGTGTGAGAGAGAGGTAGAGTGTATGTATTAACTCGATGCACAGGGTGTGATAAGCCCACGACACTCCTTGGTGTTTTACGGTTCAATTCTGTATTACACACAACATAAGTCGAGAGTATGATCCTCGGATGAACCTTCCTCGAGGGGGGACCCCTCTCCATGTGTTGTATCTGAGATCATAGATATGCTTACACTTGAAGTAAGGAGTTTTTTCTTTAAACTCTCCCCCTTTTGAGCGAGTGACCGCACTGGTTAAGAAATCCCCCCCCCCAGTTTATTTTCTTCCGTTTACTCACCTTAAAGTTCGCCTTATCTCCGCCCCTAAACTGTTATAGGATCCAAACCGTCATCACCCATTATACAGTATGTCTCAGAAGTCCTGACCAGTCCCATGTCGAAAAAGACGTATCACACTTCCACTCATCAATAAATTACAGGTCTGCTCGTTAGCTTGTAGTCTGCAGAATGCTCTAAGTCAGACCTGTTTTTCATTCGTATGGGGTCCTTGTTTTTCGACTTTGACTTTGTAAGGACTTTTGGGACACACTGTGTACCTAATATCTGCATGGCATCAGAGGTAAAAATACTGTATAAAACATTTTTGCGTTCTTTTGCATCCAAGCCGTTTACGAAAGATTTGGTTTCTGCGTTTCTAAGACATCCCCGGAAAAAATCGCAAGAAAATATGTCCCCCCCCCTGTAATTTTCAAGAACCGTCTGTAGACATGAAAACGTCGCCAATAATTGGGTATTGATTCGGTATTCGGTATTTACTATTTATCCAATCACGTGACTTTCTGTTTTACAAAACATCGACCTCCTCCTTCGATTTTCTCTTTCTTTCTCTCTCTCTCTCTCTCTCTCTCTCTCTCTCTCTCTCTCTCTCTCTCTCTCTCTCTCTCTCCCCTCTCTCTTCTCTCTCTCTCTCTCTCTCTCTCTCTCTCTCTCTCTCTCTCTCTCTCTCTCTCTCTCTCTCTCTCTCTCTCTCTCTCTCTCTCTCTCTCTCTCTCTCTCTCTCTCTGCCCCTTTGAGCTAATGTATCAGAAAAGGATAGATGGTGGACTTATCACGTGACTTCACCCCCCCCCATCTCTACCCTTTTCCATCACATGCATTCAAAGGGACAATGGCAGAGAAAGACAAATTCCTGGATACGCTCCAGTCGTAACCGTAGTCAGTAATTCGTTTTTCTCTCTCCAAGCTCATTTGAATGCATGTGTTAGTAAAGGATGCGGTGATAGGGGCTGTCACGTGACTCATTCCCTGTTTCTGTATTTTTCTAACACACGAGATTTAATGGACAAAGAGGGCGAGAGAGAGAGAGAGAGAGAGAGAGAGAGATTCCTGGCAACGGCCCTAGACTCCCCAGTACATTGTACAGAGCCATAAACAAAAGCCACCTTTTGATTTTCTAATACTTTTGCTCAATTAATTTGATCAAATCGTGTCTCAACCCAGGCATCACTTTGGGAAATCCAGGAATTTGTCCTTCTCTCTCTCCTCCCATTAGAACAGGCGTGTTTGAGGAAAAGACAAATCAGGGGCAGTTACGTGATTTTCGCTCCCTCTTCTATCATTTTCCAAGACACGCGTTCGAATGGGAAAAGAGAGAGAAGAACAATTGTGTGGATCCGCCAGTGAATAGAGCGTCGTATAGAATCTTCGCAAAAGTCTATAACCCCTCTCTTTAATTCAACTAAGGTAAGAGTGTTTCTGAAACCACCGAAAAAAATGTAAATGGGGAGAGGTAGGAGGCTCTGAAGTATAAATAACCCCATGGAGAAAAGATATAGAGTCAGAGAGAGATGGAGAGGAAACGGTAAGCCCTGTTCACACCGGCCGGTTAAATAGGGTGGAAGACGGAAGACGCGACAAACGCGACGCTATACACATATACGCGCGTCGCCGAGGGATGCAATTCCTTAAGTCGTGTGAAATGGTTCATTATAATTTGTTTACGACAAGTGGGAACGTGCCTAAGAACTCCATAAATTTTGACCCCGTTTTTTTTTTCACTCTCGAACTTTAAAGGATTCTCGGCTCCGCCCCCATCCCATGAAGCCCTGAATCGCTCTATTTTCGTCACTTGCGAAGCCCGTCCGAGCCACTGTTTGAATTTCATATTGAAATATTGCACCCTCTCTTTCTCTCTCTCTCTCTCTCTCTCTCTCTCTGTCTCTCTCTTTCTCTCTGTTTCCCTTTTCCTCGTCACGAGCCTCAAGCTGTAAGCAGAGAAATTAATAGCGGTCCTTAAAACGGTGAGTGTTTCTGTGCCGAACAGGGGTTATTGAAGCCGACAATTAGCGAGTGGGAGCGCTTCGCCCGCGCCGAGCGGGTGTATACTTACTGGGTAGGTATTCAATAGGCGGGCGAGAAGCCTGATGTTTGATGAGCACTGAGCACCTGCATTTTTGTGCCGCGGTTATCTCTTCATTGAATTTGACTTATGACCGACCGCAACGCTGTACGGTGGTGCCTTTCAAAATTGAAATACACTGATGGATTATTTCAGTGGGGAAATTCTGAACGATCGGACTCTAACGACGAGACTTCGGCTTGTAACGAAGTTCGTATTTGATAAGCGTTTTAACCATATACGCGGCGCTTTTCCGATATTACATACTACACTGTGACGATAGTTACAGTGTTGCCAGAATTGCATTTAAAATCCTTTTGCCAGAGATGTCTAATAGCGTTTACCGTACTTGCGGCAGGGTCCAAAATCAGGCAAGCAGTATGGTAAATTTCACCAGTTGTTTTCTCTTTCCCCGGTGTGGATCAGGATGAAAAACCCTAAAAAATAAAAAAATAAAATCGACTTGTGCTCGTTGGATTTTTACTAACGAGGATTGAGCTGGCTGAAAAGGATTCTCCCCACAGTCTTATAAACACTGTGACAACGCCTTCCTAAATTGGCCGCGGCTCTGCTTAGTTTTTGTACTACGATATATAGTTACACGTCCCATGAATTCTGTTTCCATTGAACACGCATTATGATTCATAACAATGATAAACGACGCGTATCGCCTCCATATCTCCAATGCTGCCACCTTTGGCATACAATATACAAATTTCCAATCACTTATAATTTAAAGTGTACAATTCTTTAGCCACACACTGCAGCATTGATCTCTATGCTATGAGTTACTATAATAGCAATTCACTCAAACTATCGCTCTATCGCAAATTCTCTGTCTTCATATAGATCCCCCTCTCTCTTACTGGTTCGAATGCACACTAGCGAATCCAAGACATTGTCCTTCTCTCTCGTTTCCCCATTAGAACGAATGTGTTAGAAAATGATGGAAGAGGCGGCGAAAATAGCGTGACTTCTCCTGATCTGTCCTTTTCTAACTCACGCATTTCTATCGAGGATAGAGAGAGATGGATGAATTCCTGGATCCGCCAGTGCGAATGCAATTCTTCGCGGTGACCTCGCGTGCGTTTCACGCAAATTATCTCTTTGTTGTCATAGAGAGAAGCGGCGAATGAAAGACAGCGCGGAGAGGATGGGCGAAGGGGGGGGGGGGGGGTGGAAGATCAACATTTGGCATGCAATCCGTTCTCTTACACAACGACAACCAGCGCCGGGAACGATGATATAAAAACAAGAGCTGGAGAGTTATAAAGGAGCAGGAATGAAAAGTAAACAAGGATAATTCATAAACGGAAAAATGTATGAGTATTATCCAAGGTTATTTCATCGATGTAATGACTTTGCTGTGTGACAGAGCGCGTGCCAATTTTATGAAACACCCGGTTAGGTATATATTTATACATGTAGCGAGGGATCGCCAACCGCCAGCAAACCAAAAAAAGCTGATAAACAAAGTGAAGAAAAGGAGTTGGGTGCAGTGGCGTAGCCACACTATTTCATTCCTTTTACTGCTTGAATTTGTGTACTTTTTCTAAAGTATAGACATGATTTTCGCTTATTTGGACTCAAAATGGAAGGGAAAAGCAAGATACTTTTTTTTCAGCATTGATTGATGTGTGTTTGTAACCTACAAAGTACAGAATTTAACATTGGCCCGCGCAGAGAGCAAAATCAAGGTTACACAGTTAAATGTCTTTGCCAACGTGATGGCGGCCCATCATTTGGGGCTGCGCTGAATTTATAAAACTTCGGAGAAAGCTCTAACTTCTTCGTCTACATTTGGCTGAGGGGAATCACACGGGGGAGTGAGGATCAGAAAATGCAATAAGAAAATCAAAGTTGAACCAGCAGCTGAAAATTGGAACGCATCAGGAAGTACGCAAAATTTTTTTCGCGCGATCTCTTGTATACAGTTTCAAATAAAAACTGGAGGATTGACTCCACGACAGTGCTGCTGTTTGTGTTTGTGTAAAGACTTTTTTTGCAATTCACCAATGATCCAGCATCGGTTGAGGAAAGATTACACAGTTCAGTTCAGTTCATAAGTGTAATTGTCAAAAATACTCGCATCCGTAATCTTCTCTGAATCTGTGCGATCGCCGTTGAGTTATGAAAATATCTGCAAGTTCTTTAAAGTCATCGACGACTCCACCGGTTGAGAAAAGATTACGGACGCGCGTATTTTCGTGCATTAAAGTCATACACTGAACTGAACTGTGTAATATTTTCTCAACCGGTGCGGAATCATCGGTGAATTGAAAAAAATGTCTCTAAATATACACGAAACGGCAGCTTTGCTCCACGATTCGATTTGAGCGCTTGCCGAAGATATTAACAAAGCAGAGAAGGGAATAAGAAACTTTTATAAACTTAATGAGCCAAAATCAAAATAGTCTTCGCATCAAAAAGAAAATCCAATTACGTAGAAAGCCAGCGGGAGCAGAGCGGCCTCAGACCAAATTGAAATCGAGAAGGACCATTTTGAGTCCGGCTCATCGCACTTTGTCTCTCCAGTTTCGCTAACAATCTGCTGAGATGGGTGGGGTTCAGGCGGTGAATTTAAAATGAGGAGCAGAGAATAAAGGGGAAAGAAACGTTGAGTTTCTTGTGTTTTCTCGGCGCCAATACCTACTCCCCGCAACAGTCAACACGATAAACCCTTATTTGGAAGAGAGAGAGGAAAAAAAAAACCTTTTGAAAAATTGTGAAAAAAAACCGGTCCTTGCACACATACACTCGTACGCACCAACTCTACGGTAATTCAACCAAGAAGTTTGTAAAATTTCATCGTTAATTAAGTAAATAAAACGTACAATAATAATTAATTGATGTCATTTGAATGCTGCTACAATGAGAAAAATTGATCAGCACATTCAGCACACGTCTTAGTTAAAGTTTCTAAAGATGTACGAATATATGTTTGGTAAAACACGTCGACGTAGTGACATTATTATCCGAGGCAAAGTAAAAACCAATAAAGAAATTGACGAATCACACTGAAATAAAGAATTTTTGAAGTAGTGAATTCCGGTGGTCCCATTTTAGTTGGATTGATACTATGCGATACATTGGACTATCCCATTCATAAGTTAAAAAGTGGATCGGGAACTTTTTCACACTACCAACTGTGTTTCCAGCAGTGGCGTGCAGCTTGCAATTTGGCAACGTATAGTCCATTTAAACTCATGTAAAAGGTCAAATGCGAAGGTGTTCGTCGAACACCTAATAGCTCGATCTTTTTCATGGGTTTAAATGGACGAACTGCAGCGTTGCCAAATCGTACGCTGCGCCACTGGTTTCTAGCACGATTCTACGTAAGACGGGGAACAGATATTTCAATCGTTCGTAGCAAAAGATTATAAACTGCCCCATTATCAACATTGACCCACGACATTTGACTCTGCTCATCTATCGGCGAATCGTCTTCGTTTTGGGAACAACTACTGAATTCGAAGGAAGCCGCGCGAGTGAAAAGTGACTCGGTCACAGGTTCGAGGTTCGTGCCGGGGGGGGGGGGGGGGGAGAGAGAAAACTTGCAATAAATTAAGCGGGGTTTTGATATTAAAAACCGAGAGCTGGCGCGGGAGAATTAGTGGCGCGAATATTTCCCAGGTTGCATTGCTGCTCTATGCGCCCTGGCCGTGGCCCTGGCCGACTCTCCCGAGTCAAGAACTTCGGCGAGATTCGTATCACAAGGAGAGTTGCACGACCCACCATTTCCCATCTGCATCGGTGATAGCTTAAGCTCCGCATGGACGACGCGCGGTGCATTTTGGGATGAGACAGGCATAGTTGTCGGATTTTGCCTGTACAGCTCAACCATAGGCGGATCCAGCAATACGGCAACAGTCTATTCGTCCCATTTGATTGCATAGCAAATAATCGATTAGTCACGGGACCATGGCCCCTTCAAGAATCGATTGTATATCATACATTTAAATGGGAAAAATGCACAGTTGCCAGATTGCTGGATCCGCCTATGAGCTCAACAGATTTCTGAATAGGGTAAATACAAGATCATTTAGAAAAATCTTTTACTTCATCCATAACCGATCGTTAAGACTCTCTGTGACTGTGAGTGATGGTATTGGTCAAAATTGGTTGTTGCTATGGTTATCATCGTTGAAGTGCCAATTATTAAGGCTATTCATTGAATTGCTTTTATATTCGGGCAATTTCTCGATATGGTTACCACAGGAACAGCCAAATTTTGCAATTTTGGACCAATGGCATCACTCATAGACAGTTTTAACGATGGGTTTATGGATGATTTAAATGATCGGCCCCCTGGTAAGTTTTTTGGCATATTTTGGCAACTATGGAGATGAGATGCACCAAGGTAAAATCTCGGCGCAACATACCTCCGCAGCAGCAAACGGAGAGCCCGAGCGAGAGAGATACCCGATAGGAGTCCCTTACTTTATTTGCCTTTAATTAATACCCCCAGCGCTCAAGCCGCCTCAACCCCCGACCCCCTCCCCCATCTACTTGTTCCTCCCTCAGTCCCGACTGCATTTACTCTGGATGCATGTATTGCATTCTACAGTCCGCCATTTTCCCATTACTCTCTCTAAGTTATCAGAGGCGCGCGGGAGTTTTTGGGAATCTTGGGAATCACTTTCCACGAATTGAAGGAGGGGGGGGGGGTGTTGAAGACGGCTGCATTCACCTTCAGCAAGAAGAATGTGCGAAAATGCGTGGCAGAGAGGAAATACACTATCGTCAATTATTGAAATTCATCAAATTTTCTTCAAGCAGTTCTCATAGAAACTGCGGAAATTTATTAATTCAGTTTCCTTGACCGCCACAGATAACTCTGCGCGGGAAATAAAGACTGATGAAATTAATTTCCCGTACTGCCAGCCTGATTTTGGACCTTGCTTCAAGTATAGTAAATCATAGTAAATCATAGTAATGATAATAGTGTCTATAGTTTATTACGAGTTGTTTATAAAATGGAAGCTACTTTCTGAGTTAATGAGTGGATTTTGAAAGTTTTTCATGTGTACATAACGATGCGAAATTTTATGTTAGAATCAATGTTATCTTATTGCTGTGACAAAAGTACGCAACAGACTCATTTTGGAACCACACAACCCTTTCTTGTGGCTGTGTTTTCTCAATGAAAAATTATTCATCTCTTATAAATACCGCCGAGGGACCTGTGTTCCTTTTCTGTGGCAATTTTAACATAAAGTTGAATGGGCGTCTAACAAAAAATTTTTTCTCTGCGACATATTGGGGTGGGGGGGGACTTGACTGTGGGAAATGAAGCAATGGTTTGCATTTTCCTCCCGCCGCGGCACTGACATCTTCCTTTGCGCTGTATTGACTAGTGAAAGTGGAACATCCTCACCACTGAAACGCTTGGAATCGCGAAGCTGCCGCGGAAAAATAATTCACTCTCGAACGTCTTTCAGTATCAGTTCGACTGATTTATCGTGCGGCCAGCTCCTCTTCTCTCCCCGTGGCATTTTCAAGCTTCCCGACATAACATCAGCGAGCACAAAATTGCAGCGTTTGTAATGTCTCAGCCTCTCAGCTTTCGTGCGAGCTATAGGAGCAAAGTGAGGCGTCGAGTTCGAGTAATCTTATGCGCGGACGCGTTAACTGTGAAGTTATGCGACCGCTCGAGGTAGTCGCGCGGTATCACCGTGGGGCATTGTGGGTGTCAGTTGTCACATTTCTTTTGTGTCTCGTTTCTTCAGCGTTGCCAACGCTACGGACTTTCTCGTTCGACGTGTTCAGAAGAAAACCTTCGATCTGGCAACATCGCGTTTCTCTGACGTCTTGATCACATAAAGTATTCCCTCGCTTATAGATCCTTCCGTAGGCACTCATGTTTGGTATCTTTTCAATTTATTCACTTATTTATTCATCGCATTCCCTTTTTTTTTCAACTTTTTTTTCTTTCTCTTATTTTATGGTCGTAGTTTTCCCTCTCTTGTCCTGTCTGTGTCCGTCCAAGTCTCTCTTGTCTCTTTACCCCTTTTCGGTCTTTTATTTATAGATTTGTTTTCATTAATAAAGAATTTTGTTTATTGTTCTCGTCTCAATAGTCAACGGATTGTAAGAAATACATGATCAGATCTTGACCAGTTTCGGAAATAGGTATTTGTTTCTTCACACTTTGCTTTATGATGGACTGTGACCATCACTAGTGTTGTGGTAGACCGTATAATACGCTGAATCATATGTTACTTAAAGAGATTATGGCTCTCATTGTCAGTTGCATGGGTCTTTTAAAACCGACTCTAAGACTCAAATTTCTTTCAAGGGAAGCGGTGATGCCAAGAACAAAAAGGAAAAGACAGTGTTGTATTCAAATGCATGAATGACCCTGATGGTGTCATTGGATCACCAGTTTTGGCTGCTGTATGGCCAGATTTGGCAAAAAAAAATAAAAATACACGCTTCACATTATCGTATTTTCACTAGTATTTATATTTTTACTTTCAAATCAACTTCATGGCAGGTTTGAGCTGAAATTATCAATGAAATGGTAAAAAGCCCCTTCAATTTCTCTATCCACAACCATCCCAACTTCTGAGTGACAATTTTTTTTTTCATCGTCACCCCGTATGCAACAGAAGAAGGGGTATGACAGTTTTTACGCATCCCTTGAAAAATTGGGGAAATCTTTGAGCCTCTTTGCATCAAGGGACGATATCGTCCAATCATCCTTATACATGCAATAAGGTCTATTTCCATCGGACCGTGAATTTCAGTGATGTTAAGGTCACTCCTGTGCATGTGCATCTTGCTGCCCACATTTCTACCCCCCCCCCCCCCCCCCCCGCGTCACGACCGACAGTCCGAGCGTCCGTCCTACGCAATATTTTGACTTTGATTCGATGAGTTATCGGTTTCATTGTTCAAATCGTTTGCGTGGGTTGCCGGCGGGCGAGCTCAGCTCTCGCGCTCCTCTTCCGGACTCCGGAGTGAAGAGATGCTCTTGGTGCTCTTCGTCTCATCGTGCCACTCCGTCACACAGTGGAGCGAGTCAATGGGGGGGGGGGGGGGATCGGACATGGAATAAATTACTATAAATGCAAATTTTCAATGTTTTTACAGTAAAAAAACAAACCATCAAGAGTGATTCTTGTAGGGAATTTTACAATTAAACCAATGCAATCACTTTTATGCTTCTACTTTGGGTATTAATATAAAGATATTCGCAATGGGGCTTTCGCTAACTTTTGCTATAAGCTAATAAATAGTCCCATCTGATGTAATGACCAGCGAAAAACACGCTGGAAAGGTCTAAAATTCAGTAATAAACTCACAAAACTGCTTCAACGGCAAGATCGTAATGGCGCTTCGACGCAGGTATCATGGGAGATTCCTGTCTAATCTGTCACTTTCTCTACGAAAACATAGAGTTATGTCTCATTTTAGATGGGAATCTCCCGCGATACTTGCGTTGAACCGCCATTGTGCCAGATTCTGAGAGTAAATTTCGTGATTTTTCAGAGTGCTCATCGTTATTCTTACAGGTTTTACTCTTGAATCCCCCGTAGCAAAAGTTTGCAAGAGCCCCATTTGATGAAAGTCGCCACGCCATGTTCGGCTTCTCCCATTGACTCGTTCCACTGTGCGTCAATGTAATCCTCGGGCTCTGTGCATTATGCCAGGATTGGTGGTCGATGCATCGATGAAATCGCTGTTGTCAGGTGTCGGGTGAGATTGAGAAATCCTCCCACTTCACGCCGTGCGTGGCTCCCAACGAGCTATACCAATATAGAGAGGATTTTTGGGACGTGATACTGAGGCAGCACGGAGTTAGCCGCGTGATGATGGAAAGCCCTTCATACCAAAATGGTCACTTGTTTTTAATAACGTTTAAGAAATTTACGACTTCAAAAAGTTCGAGTCTAACAATACTGTATGCACAATGGAGGAAATCAAATTTGTGTCAAAATGAGATAAACTAGTCAAAATGCGATAGTTTTTTTTAAATGTAGAAACAGTTTTTTTTTTTTTTTTTTTTTTTTTTTTTTTTTTTTTTTTTTTTTTTTTTTTTTAATTTAATATGCATCGTCCAAAGTTAAATGTTGTTTAAAAAGATCCTGAAATGTTTGAACGATGTGGATCAAAAAGCTTCAGTTTCTTTTAAAAATGTTTTTCTTTTCTCTTTTCCTTAAAAAATTGGGAAAGTGGAGTTCTGACCTTTCAAATTGAACGATTCAATTAACTCTCCGGAATATGAATTATTTTAGAAGCCTTATTGAGGAAACCAAAGGTGAAACTCGGAAGCTTTTCCGAAAACTTTCTAAACAAATATCCTTTGGCAGCAGTTGAAGGACATCAATCCTTTGAGAGAGAAATTGAACTTCAACTCTCCATCTTCAGACCTCCTCTTCCCTGAAGTTCGGTTTCCTCAAGTTTGGGTTCGTTACTTTAGTTAATTTTTTTTTCTTCTTCTTTTGCGCCAACCGTGTTTTCTCTTTTCGCTCTGTCCACGTGTTTTTGCTGAATCCCATTTGAGGTTTTAGCGTGCCTTGCTGCCATTAAGATCAGTCGGTAAGTTTCGAAACCTTAACGAATTTGTCAATTTCGCTTCGACAGGATCGAGTGACTCCGATTCTAATTTTGACTTATTTCTCTCTCTTTTCTGTCTCTCCTTCTTCGTGCACGCGATCCTTTTTTTTTGCAATTCCCGCCCAACGTTCACTGGCAGATCCAGGGATTTATCCTTCTCTCTATTTCCCCGTTATAATGCTTGTGTTAGACAAGGACAGATCAGTGGCAGTTGGCAGTCACGTGATTTTCGCTCCCTCTTCTATCCTTTTCTAACACATGCGAGTTAATGTGAAAAGAGAGAGAGAAGGACAATTTCTTGGATCCGCTAGTGCCAACGTTATCGGTCTGCTTCGCTGACGCGGACGGCAACGTTGCGAGTTGTCTTGGGAATAACTGTAGGGTCCAGAGACAAATAGAGACGGAGCACTACGTTAAAATACATAGGAAAGATTTGAGGCACACTGAATTTTCGGGGATTCAACAAAATAACAGGTGAAACAACAGTCAACACCTTGAGATGTCGCATGGTGTTGAATGGTGACATTCGGGAAACGCAGGGGGGATGGGCGGGAAGTGAAGAGGAGGGTGCTCACCATTCAACACCATGCGACGTTGACTGTTGTTTTGTTGAATCCGCGAGAATTCAGAGTGCCTCTGCTGCAGCCAGTTAGTGTTCCGTCTCTATTTGTCTCTGGTAGGGTCGGACTAATTTTTTTTATTGAATAGCCTAAGTTTCCGTTCAATAATGCGCTTATGGGGGAAAAACATTGAATTACCCTGGTAAAAATGTTCAATGACCAATTTTACATGGAAATCGAATATAAACCAAGTATTTTTCCATGGAAACTACATCGATTTCCATGGAAATTTGCGTGGTTTCCATGGAAAAATACTCGGTTTCCGTAGAAATTGCTCAAATTTTCATGGAAATTTATTTCCATATAAAATTGGTCACGGAACATTTTTACCAGGGAGAGTTTGTGTGGAGCCAGAGGTCCACGGACAGTAAATCGATATCACATATCGCTCCACTATAAAACAGTTTACCTCTGATCTCGCGTTTTCCTTTATTTTTATTATGTTAAATGTGGCAACAACAATGACTGCTAAAACTGCTCTTATTTCATTTTCGCTCCTTTTTTATAGAGTTTCGACTCAAAGCAGAACTTAATTTCAAATGAGTGGTTGACGCGACCGCGACGACCGACCGACGCGACGGACGTGACGGTCGTTCACCTGTCGCGGTCGGTGACAAAAGTCTCTGCGTGGGTTCGCGGTTCCCCCGGTAGTTTGACTCTAACTCGTGGTTCAGTCTGTGGTCACGTGATGCTAGTGATTCTTACTCTTTATTGTTTAAATTATGAAAAGAAAATGAAGGAAAAAAGATTATTTTGGTGCAGCATTGAAGAAATAAATAATATGTTGTTAACCCTTAGATTACCAACATGGGTTGGATTCAAGGTTATGGATTAAAGAGGTATGCTCACCTCAGGGCTACCGTTTTGCGTATAATCAATGCTATTTTTCAATTCACCGATGATTCCACCGGTTGAGAAAAGATAACACAGTTCAGTTCAGTGTATGACTGTAATAAACTAAAATACTCGCATCTGTAATCTTTTCTCAACCGGTGGAGTCGTCGATGACTTTATAAAACTTGCGGATATTTTAATTAATTAACGGAGTTTCCATCGATAAAGGAAAGATTATAGATAACAGTATTTTCGTGCATTACAGTCATACACTGAACTGAACTGTGTAATCTTTTCTCAACCGGTGGAATCATCGGTGAATAGAAAAATAGCATTGATTATACGCAAAACGGCAGCCCTGGCTCACCTGCCTTCGCCCCACAAATGCAGGGGCGCGCAGTTCAAAGTCACTGCAGGCAAGATGGCCGACAAAAGCAAAAAGCGTATACATACTCTTTGTAGAAAACATTGGGTTGTTTTCTGCTTTCCTGCAGAGGGCAGCCCCATATGTTTTCTGCAAAGAGAATACTTGTTCTGCTTTTGTCGGCCATATTGCCTGCAGTGATTTTGAACTGCGCGCCACTGAATTTGTGGCGCGAAGTCAGATGAGCATACCTCTTTGATCTATAACCTCGGGTCAGAACTCAGATTGACCTGAGGCTTGCTATGTTTGTGCTGGTTTGCCGTGAGGTACAGCGCGAACGGTTTGCGCTGACGTAGAAACTTTTATCTTCACAGAATGTTCCACAAAAAGCCCCCCCCCCCCACAAAAATTCCTAGGTCCGCCTATGGGTTTATAGGTTTCTAGTCCAAAACTTCAACACATCTCCCAATTTCGCTGATCCTGTACGAATGAACGGTGCGACTTATGAACGCATTTCCGAACCCCCACCCCACCCTTAAACGCCCACAGAAAAAAATGCAATGCCATATTACAACGCGGTCCCAAAACTATACAACGTCTGCAGGCGACGTGATTTTGATTCTCAAAGGAGCGGATTGAGACAAATAGAGTGAGAAATTCGATTCCAAAGTTCAAGGTATGCAATAAACACTCAAATTGACCGAGTTCACATGTGAGCAGGAGCTCACACGAGGCACACGCTGTTTCGACGTAAATGAAAAACCAAACAAGAGAAACAAAAAAAACTGCACAAAATCAAAAGACAAAGTCTACTAAACCGTTACAATAAGGGGAGATTCAACCCTCCCCCCAAAACCTTTGGAAGATTTTCCGAGATTACAGCTTATAAAGTAAAAAAAAAAAAAAAAAGCTTCCACAAACTCAAAACCCCCTTTGAAGTTCAGACGCAACTTATAATACATTTTTCTTTACTTCGAATTTGTTGTTTTATTTACATTTTATTCATATTTTTTCACTTTGAGCGACAAACAGTTTAAGGTTAGGTCGGTATTGTTTGCACGCACGAACACTTACACAAAGTAAAGAGGGAAAAAGACGCAGACACACGCAACAAAAGTAATTGACCGAGAACAGGGAGATAGAGAGAGAGAGGAAGAGAGAGAGAAAGACGAAGGAGTTGGCTTGTTTGCATAAGTTATTTCTTTTGTGTTCTCGGATGCTTTATTTTTGATTCGCCATTCTTCTCCTTTTTTTTCCTTATTCTTTTCCTTCGAAAACGAGAAGTTGAAAAGCGGATATAAATTCATCTACCGAAAGCACAGGGATACGGGGTACAGTGAGAAGCGACGGTTGAAGAGTGGGTGGGGGGGAGGGGGAGGGGTACGAGGTCGAAAGATGTCGACAATGTTTGCATTCTGAGGTACTCGAAGACGAAGTGCAAGCGGGAACGCGTTGCATCCCACAGTGGGGGAGAATCGAGAATTTTTGGCACGCAGGGGGATGTATTCCGATACTGTTTTCTTCTGCATTTATTTACATGGGGGGGGGGGGTATGTCTATGCTCTCGCCACGCTTCATTAAAATCTGGCTCGCAGCTGTCAACCGTCAATGGGTTATTTTGCAAACTTTCGTAGCTGCAACTCAATAGCGAGCTTAAGTTCTCATGGTTTTTAACCCAAAAAAGTCGATTGAACACATGCATGAAAGGCCCAAATTTTTGCCCAGTCTCAAACAGTATTGCGGATACTTTTATTCGAATTTTGCGCGGGTCAGTAGCCGATGATATAATAGAAAACCTTTGACATTAAAGTCCAACGTTATCAAAAAGGAGCTCAATGTACCAAAATTCCATTTCCTTCTTAAAATTGTCGGAATTCCGAGTGCTGTGAATAACTGGGCGACGGCTCCGCTGGTATTTTCCAGCGTTTCCTTTCTTTTGAAAGCAGGAGCCGCGAGCGCGAGACTTGACTTGACTTGCGACTTGACTTTGAGGAGTCAATAAACAATTCCCAGCTTGGTTGATGCTGAATAGTGCACAGTGGATCGAAACTTGGATTTTTTTCGGACGAGAAAACTCTGGCAAGAGTTTGTTTAGCCCCTGAGGGTTGATTCTGCTCATTTCTCAAGACGAGACGACTCAGATAGCCATCTCGTCATATCTCTTTGCACGAGATAGAGTCGTTTATCTCGTCTATCTCGTACAAGATAGAGAGGGAGAATCAGCCTACTGGACTTCAATCGATACGGTAATTCGGTTTTCTGAAACTTTTAACCTTTTCATTGCCGAGTTCTTTTGAATCCCGAAATCCGTGACGCAAAAAATGTTGCCAGCTCCTCAATCGCGTAGTTCGTACTCTTCCCGTCAGATAGAGTATATGGTTTGCTATGTTTCGCGCAGATGCGGCAGCTGTACAGGCGGCGAAAGTGCGGGGGGCAACCGGACAAGTATACTCGTCGAAGGGCGAAGGCACTGCGGGTCTGCGGAGTACCATTTCGTTGGACGAGTATACTCGTCGAAAGCAGTGAAAAGGTTAACAGAGTCGTTAGAACAGCCCGTGTTTGCATTCCTGCAGCAATGTCAAAAATTGAATTACATTTTTTGACCCTTTGTGCGTTGAGGATATACTTGAGAGAAGGGAGAATTTTTTTCTTCCAAGACTCGGCACTCGGCAGTGCGGTAGCGCTGCATAACGCAACGGCCGCCAACGACGCACAGTGGGTCGGAACGTTAATTTTGCCGGACAAGAAAAATGTTAGTTTTTTGCTTTAAAAACATTAAAGATGTGAAATTTTCTTGAAAAAATCATGTTGTTTGGCTCATTGTAAGCTCTGAAATGAATGATTTTACACATTTTAAAGTTATCTTGCTTTTAAACGTTCTTAATCTTGATTTTTATTCGTAAAATTATGTCCGGGAAATTCGACGTTTCGAACCACTGTGCGACGCCAGAATAAAGACTTCAAGTTCAGTTCATACGAGCGAAAGGACGCGCAAGTTTCTGCCGCGAAAAACAGTATTATTTACGAATTTCTCTCCCCCCCCCTCCTCACCTTCAAAAGGCGCGTGAATTTGCTTGCGACAGACGTGCTTGCAAGTTTCGCGGTCAAAAAGACTTGACCCATATGAGATCTTGATCACACTGCCTCTTTCCACTCCTTTAAAAGGGAACGCGTGACCCTTTTACTCGTCTTCTTTGTTTACTTTATGTTGAGCAAGGCGCTTCCTCTTAAAATATGCAACTGTTTATTTAAAATTTCGAGATCTGAGAGCTCCGCGAGAAATAATTCATTCATTCAAATGAAGGGAGATGATTGAATCGTTCGCATCTAGTAACTGATGCTGTAGTGAGATATCTCCATGACCTTGGGCATGGTTTTAGCCGGGGACAGCCCTCCCCCCTACCCCTAAATGTCAGAAAAAGTGGGGAAAAGGGAGAATGAAAGGAAAAGGAAGGGAAAAAGGGGGAAGAAATGTGTCCTGCAGCCACCTCAAAAAAAAAAAAATCTCTAGATCGGCAGCCTTCCCCGGAAACAAAAAAATCCTGACTATGGCTATGTTCTTGAGCATTATATCTATTAGGCGGTTAAGTCAGTTTTTCAAGAACCCTGAAGAAATTGATTATTCAGAGTTAAGTTACTTTTGAAACAAACTATTGAAATTAAGGTGGTTTTCCTCCCAGTTTTTTCCATTCAGCATCTTATGGTAGCTCTTACAAGGGGTAAAAGAATGTGTGATGGATAACTGCAATCGCGGTAAATCTGACCGCGGAAAAGTTAGCTCTTTTGAAGTTAATTTAATAGTTTGGCTGAATTGTAAGGGACGCGTATAAATCTACATTTTCTCAAATTTCCACATATAGTCAGCTATTTTTTTCATGAAATTTACGTGTAAAACGTACTTTCTTCAATTCCAGGAAGGGCTTGTTCACCCCCCCCTCATTTATGCCTTCTTTCGATGCCCATGAGCGTTAAACAGATGAGCTACTCCCACACATAATTGTAAGTATGAGGGAATCAAGTTTCGACTCGGAAGAGGCTGACGACTGGAGTTGGAACATCAACGTTTCAGTCTTGATGAGTCCTATTCTATGTCCGTCCTCGGAATCATCCAAATCGAAAGGTTAGCCGATTAACTCGATCCGTGGCTAAAGGCATCCTGGAGCATATAGCCTTCTTCATTCGACTTCTCAAAAAATATCGACAGCTCCCCATAAAAATTCTACAGCCCCCTTCTCCCCCCTTCTCCCTCTCCCTTCTCCCCCCTTCTCCCTCTCCCTTCTTCCCCTCCCTTCTCCTTCCTCCCACCACCTCACCACTAGGGGCCCGCAGGAATGCGCAAACGAGGTAAAGCATGAGCGGAGGAGATAATGCTCAAGATTGTGTTCACGGTGGATCATCTGATTGAGGACGAAAATGGGAAAGGTGGTGGTGAGGAGGGGGGTGGTCAGAAAACTGGGAAGATTGTGCTATGAGCCGTGCTTTGGGTAGGCATAAACTATACAGGATGTGTTAAAAAAAAAAAAAAAAAAAAAAAAAAAAAAAAAAAAAAATGTGATATTATATGGTACTGGTACTCCTATGAGTCCTATGTATTGTAAATTTTTTTGCGTAAAAAACAAAAATCTCAAAAACTCGTGCTCATTTTCGCGGAAAAAAACATTATATCCAGATGTTTTTGACCTCCGCCCCCCCCCCCCGCTCTTTTACTAGGAAACTTAACAGTTCTAAAAAAATAATATGTGCCCCTTAATTTATATACTTTATTCATTTATTTTTTTCACAAGCAGCTGATCTCGAACTATCTGAGAGTCAGCTGCTAATTATTGACAGACGCCACATTCCGGCTCTATAAGGTGTCGGAAAAATGACAACAATTTCTGTAGTGGAAGCAGAGGCAGAAGATGGATGCTTCGGCATCATAAATATTCATTAAGCCTTGTTTTAAATTTTTATCAATAATAATGGTATTATATACAGCAAAAAAGGGCATTTCGACCAGGCCAGCTGCGAAGGCTTCCTGACAATGAAACGCTCTATTGTTTAATGGAATAACCGAACAAACCTCAGTAGGATGCCTCGGAGCTTCCCCCACCCCTTTCACAGTCAATTTGCATTATTTTTCCAAAGCAAATTCACAAACTCGGACTGTGACAATTTGAGAGACTAAAATGTAGTGCCCATCAACCGTAAATAGTGTCGGGATTCAGGAGCATAGGTGGGATTATGGGGGGGGGGGGGGCAACAATTTTGGAAACAAAAATAAGTGTTACGCCAGTTGGCTATGTGATCTGGAGCATCCCAAAATTTCGGCTCTCATGGAGAATTCGAGGAACTAAAACGAAAAGGTCGTTAAATACAGAATGTGCCCCCCCCAAATTTTGCCTGGATTGTAAGAGAAAAAGGGTCATCAAGGAGCTTGATGTTAAGAGTTATCCTGGATCAAACGCATGATAAAAAAAAAGGTCATCAGTTTTTTATGTCTGCTCAGCCCCCAGAAAAAATTCCTAGTTCCGCCTATGGTCAGGAGTGTTCTGTATTTGTTTACACACCCTGTACAGTTAGGTACGTGATGTTGAATAATGGTCCGACAAGCAACAAAGTGAACGAAGTCAAAAGGTGAGGAGATGACAGCCCCGGACTGACTGCAAGAAAATCGTTTTCGCCTCGCCGGGACGAATTCGGACGGGCACGCGGCTCGGCGCGGGCTGGATGCTGACACGAGGGCGGTTGATCTGGGAGGTGAAAAATAGGCGAAAACAGAGGGCGGACCCACGACAAGAAATTCGGGAATAAGCATTGTGTCTCGCGGCTAAAAATAAATACTTGTCATTAAAAAAAGGCAACGGTTTGAAGGGGAAGCGTGAGGGAGAAACGAAAGAAAAAAAAAAACTTTCGATCCGATGCGGTACGGTCATTAAAACAGACGCAAAATCTCTAAATACTAGAGAGCATGAATGCAGTGCGAGAAGTCAATAAAATGAGGGGTGAATCGAAAGGGGGAAGCAAAGGGGGTAATCTAGAGAAATATGGTCCGTGAAGAACTGAATGCAGTCACCTGTTTGCGAAACGAACAAGGGGAACTAATGCTCGGTTTAACTTTTCAGTACCAAAGCATCATGTGCAAAAGATGAGTTCAAATAATGACGTCACGGACCATTTTTTGTGTGTGCGAAAATACGAATGATTTCAGTTTTTCTGGCTCCTTTCCCCCAATGGGGCTCTTGCAAACTTTTGCTGTGGGCTAATGAATAGTCCATTCTGATGTATAAACCAGCAAAAATCACGAAAATCACACTGAGAAAGTTTAAATTTCAGTATATGAACCTACATAACTACATAAATGGCAAGGTCGTGATGGCGGTTCGAGGCAGGTATCATGGGAGATTCCTATCTATATGCCAATTTCTCTTTGGAAACACAGAGGTATGTCTCAATTTAGATGGGAATCTCCCATGATACCTGCGTCGAACCGCCGTTAAGCTCGATTTTGAGAGTGAATTTCGTAATTTTTTGTGTACTCATCGCCATTTTTACAGGTTTTTTTTTTGCGAGAATCAACTCTTCAATCCCGTGTAGCAAAAGTTCGCAAGAGCCCCATTGCCCCCATTGAGTTCAAATGAGTTTTACGTGAGAAGGAGAAAGATAGAAAATGGCGAGAATGAACGATACAAACCATAAAAATGCATTGAACATCGATGTTACATACTACTCACATATTATATCGATACATCAAGAACAAACATCGATTTTGTGACGACACACTAAAGCTATCAATGCTGTATGAATGAAAAATTACATGCGGAAACTTAATCATAACAGATAGAGGTCGTTTCAGAAGAGTTTATGCTGCTGACAGTTAGTGCAATGCGTGAAAGAGTGCATTTCCGTCTTCTGCGCAAGCTGTCGTCAACGGAACCAATATACATTAATAATTAATTGTACCTTATTTGCGTGGATTTTGGTCGTGATAACTTGCGTAGAAGACGGAAATACGCCCCTCCACGTACGTGTGTAGCAAGGGCTGTAACGAGCGAACTCTTTTGAAACAACCCCTACATACAATAAAACATATTAACTGACGTTATTATTTTGATTACACTATTAAAAAGTGGCCAAAAATCTGGAGTGACAATCGGAGTGAAACATAAAAATGAGAGTACATTATACTCTCGTGCGTAGAGCTCGTTTCAGAAGTGTAGGCGCACCCAGACTGTAATCTTTGGCGAATTTTCAATTGTCTATCCTTCAAATCAAAACAAAACTTGCCCTCGACTTCAAACTTTAGATTTTAAAGCTTTCCTCAATGAAAAGCCAACTCTCATACTCATTTTCATTCATTTTTATGATGTAATATGAGAAATAATGCTGGCAGATTCCAAAGATTATTGGTTTAGATGCGCCTACACTTCTGAAACGACCTCTATTAAAAATAGGGTGTACTGGGAGTAAAGAGCGGAAAAGACTATCGAAGATAGTGTGTACGCCTCCTCGGTGGAGCATCACCATCTTTTAACTCCGGAGAAGTGTAAATTAAGACTCTCTTCCCTCTTTCTGGCACCATTTTATAATCCGCAAAAATCTTACTCCGAAGACTATGTATACCGGGAGAAACTATGGCTTTTATGTAACTGGAGTCGGAGTGAACATCTCTAAGAGTGTGTTTTAAGTCTTTCCTCGCCAAAAATGAATTTCTCTTTCTTCTGCACTAAGGAGCATGACTCACGAAATAACACTCGGCTTTATTAGTATTTCGATAAAATACAAAGCGGCGGGTCAGGGTTGACTTCTGACAAATGAAAAACAAACCCAATCCGAAAATATGAAAGGAAATGAATCGAGAGAGAGAGAACATCCTGAGGGGGGAGGAAGTGAAGAACGAAGACCCTAAATAAGAGAAAATACGAAGAGATCAAGAATTAACGGAGCGGAAAATTAACAGAGTGTACTCACGTATACGATGGGATTTCTTGGCTTCATAGGAGGAAATGGGGGGAAAATCATGAGCGAACTGTATGGAAGGGGGGAAAGGGGGGACGTAAATGGATAAGAAATATTGATTACGACTCTCGAGTAATGTCTCATTATCAATTCTATCGATGTCTTTGACGATTTCAATCAACTATGAAAAAAATGAGGTTGTGGATGATGGCGAGCTTCATATTTTATTGCGCTCTTACCTACATCAATCATCAATTGAAGTTATCATTACGATCGAGTAAATCCATTTATGCGATAGGATGCAAGCCCGCCAGTGTAAAAGAGGAAGATGGAAATGCTTCGTTTTAATTTTATCAACCCCAAGATTACCAACCAACTGTTTCTACACAAATTATTACCGTTCCGGGTCAAAATGACCCGCATTTAAAATATAACATTGAATTCACCACTGATCCACTGATTTACCACTGGTAAAAAGGTTCCATGACCAATTTCACATGGAAATAGATTTCCATGGAAATTGCTCAAATTTCTATGGAAACTGAGTATTTTTCCATGGAAACGACAGCGATTTCCATGGAAACACTCCTTTTTCCATGGAAATATGCGTGGTTTCCATGGAAAAATACTCAGTTACCATGGAAATCTATTTCCATGTAAAATTGGTCATGGAACATTTTTACCAGGCGATCCTTGTTTTCGCAAGAGGCAAGGCAATTTTCTTTGCTTGTAACTCATGAGTTCATTTTTATCCTTTTGTGTCAGCTTTTAGAAGGTATGACCAATGCTCCATACATGAGTATGTAAACCAGCGAGGCTTCTGTGGAATAAACTATTGAACATGTTTAGAATTTGTCATATTTTCTCAGGATGAATAAACAGTTATTTCGAACGCAAGCGTAACTAGAAATCATTCTATCTCTCTTTTTACTCATCCGAATGTACCTACAGGTAGAAAAAGGATAGGAAGAGGGGATTGATCCCCCTTTCCTATCCTTTTCTAACATACACATTTTAATGGACAAAGTGAGAGAAAGGTAATTTCTAGTTACGCCACTGATTTCGAAGTTATAGTTTGTGATAATCTAAAGCGGTCATCTTGCATCTACCAACCAGTATCCAAATTCGAAAGATTTGAGGAGCCAACGTTGAAAAATAAAGTTTCGATTGAGCCAAAGCAGCCTTCTAAAATGGCTTTGCAGAGCTAAAGTTCTAGCTCTACGGGAGTTATTTGTGTAGCTGTACTTACGTACCAAAGTACTACTTCGGTATAGCAAAATCATACTCTAGTGTTGCTTCGGAACAACTGCAACTCTCTCCGTTTGAGCCAGAACTTTTGCTCTGCGAATCCATTTTTAAAGGCCGCTAAGGCTGTATTTAAAGTTTGTTTTTTTCAGTGCAGTATCCAGCGCGCGGTGGTAATAGAAGAGGGCCTCCCAGTTGCTGTTGTTGAATTTCAGTCTGTATTCTATGGTAATTTTAAGTGTGGACGTAGTTATTTTTGTGTCACTTTACATTAGAATCAGTGCTTTTTGGTGTGTATAGTGAAAGTTCAAAACTGACGCATTGTCTACTAGGATTCGGTTCAACGTCCATTACTCTATGGCGAGCGCGGTCTGTCAAGTTTTTGAGTTTTCAAAATAACTTGACCGCAGACTGAACGCAGATTGCAAGTTTATATTTATCGCGAGCGCATTATAACTCTCTCGCAAGTCGCACTATGAACTATTCACCGCGGCCGTGCCGTCTGCGTCACGGTGTCACAGTTCTCTCATTCTGCTTCCACCCACCTGTGAAACATTGTATTTACATGGCACCCGCGTCGATATGGTAGAGGCTCGCTGCATGGACTTGGCGGTCATCCCAAAATATCAACATCCATGATATACTGTCATGGATAGCTCGTGGTAATATTTTCTGCAACGCGGAATATTAACCCTGCGTGGCTCTTTGTTTTGGTTATACAAGGCGTCCCAGACGTCCCTGTTAGATTCACGTTAGTTGGAAGATGCGTTTCTCTTCATAAACTAGAGTCCCGGTATGTAGAGAGTTTTGAAACGAGTGAAACCAAAGGCGTCCGTCCTTTCGCTGTACAGATGCGTCTCAGGATACATTAAATAGAAACTAAGGAAGTGCACTAGCTTTCGCAGTTCTCAAACATCAAAGGATTGAATGAAACCAGTTCGGTATTTTTTATTCAATCAAAACATGTTCTTTGAGCCTTTCAGATCACTCCTCACCACAGCCCCCTCGATTAACGAGTCTGTTGTGGAACTTTGTTTATTTTGGCATTTTCTTATTCTGCTACTTTGCTCACGGAAAAAAAAGATTAGTGAAAATAACCATAAGGATACCTGATTTTGGCACCTGCTAGATGTTATGGTAAACTTGACCAGAAGTATGGTACATTTACCGATACTTTGAGTAAATTCGACATGCAATCAGGTAATATCACCTAGTATCTATTCAAAACATAGTATACTTCTGGTTAACATTACCATAACATCTAGCAGGTGCCAAAATCAGGTATCCGTATGGTTATTTTCACCGTAGTTTTTTTTCCGTGCTATTTAGATATAGTTTGAGCATTTGCCAGAATATGAAATGCGATGCATGAATAATGACTCGTCCTCGTAAAATTACTTGCAGCTGAACCCGCATTGGTTTTAAATAAAATAGTGAAAAGAGACTGCGATAATGTAACGTTTCTATGGTCATCTTAATATCGTTTGTTGACCATAGAATGTTATTTGTTAACAAATAATGATCGCACTGTTTTACATATTCTATTTTTTCGCCAAGCTTAAGCTGCATACTTCGTATATGAATTTCAATGACTGAAAATCACAAAAGAAAAGAAAAAAATAAAAAATAAAAGTAAAGTTTCCTGACGTACATAAATAAATCTGAACTCGCGAGCATTCAAGCATTCAAGCGCAACTTCGGAGGTTTGAATCCGAAATGTGCAGTTTTTGTTTTGTCTTCCTTCCTCTTTTGCGCAGTTAAATTAGATTCTGGTATCGAATATCCCAGTTCGATAATTGATCAACTCCCCCTTCCCCCTCTTGGGTGGATGTAGAAATTTCTCTCACTCTCTCTCTCTCTCTCTCTCTCTCTCTCTCTCTCTCTCTCTCTCTCTCTCTCTCTCTCTCTCTCTCTCTCTCTCTCTCTCTCTCTGTCTCCCTCTCTCCCTCTCTCTCTCCCTCTCTCCCTCTCTCTCTCTTTCTCCATCTCTCACTCTCCTGCCGTTTGAATTCATGTGTTAGAAGAGAACAGGAGAAGGGGTCATCACGTGACTTTTAGCCCCGATCTCCATCCTTTTCTAACACACGCGTTCAAATGGGTGGAGAGAGAGAAATACAATCTCCTGGATCCGCCTATATGCCTCTCCTTCGTATGTTTCGTTCTTTTGAACTTATAGTTTTCTTCACGAACTTTTCTAAGTTCTATCAACGTGAATGTTACTAATGCTGCGATTATTATTTCTTTTTTGTTCCAGGTAATGAATAATTTTCAAACTGTATCTAAGAAGATCGCGTAAGTTAGCCATACTTTTCCCTCTAACAACAATTCGCTCGTAGAATGAACAATGCGAAGTTTTTCGAATAATAAAAGTCGAAGCTTGGATGATATAATTTGATCTTTGTACGGAAAGCATTGGATGATGAAAGCGCTCCGATGTATAAGAAAAATCACGCATGCGTATACTAATTGTAAGTACAAAGAAATCGAATCATAAGTCTTTGTGCTATCACTCCCTCCCCCACCTTAAATTGACTTCTATCCATAGTCATTTTATGAAAGTAGCAGCGAATTATCGAAGATGGTTTTTGAATTGTTAAGAGAGGCCGTGTTGACGTTTTGTACAACTCCATAACCTTTTGAGGCATGAATGATGAACAGTTCCAATAACCATCTAGTGCTTTTGAGAAAGTATAGAGTGTAGTTTAAGTAGGAGGATAACTACAATTATAGAAAGCCGCCAAACATTCTTAAGGAGTAGCTCTGGAGGTGCACGAGACACAGCCTTTCGTTAATTGCATAGATAATTGCATAGTTCTAATTATAATAGGTTTTGCTTTTACAATATTAATTGAGAAAAAGATGATCAGTACGGTTCCTGACAAAATTAAAATAACGTCTGAGCTAACTGTCTGAACAGAGTGCTCCTTGATTCACCTTTACCCGACAGAATACTATAATCAGAATGGACATTTCGGTTCATTTAAAGCAATATTTTCTGGTCCGCCATCTTGAGAAGTTCAAAACTATACTAAACTAAACTAAGGTAGATGTCCCAATTACCGCCCCTGTCCCAATTACCGCCCCCCTTTTCATTTATTCTTTAAAATAAGCCTACTTTAGCAGACAAATTTAAGCGTATATGGGATAAGTGTTTTTCATAGGTTAGCTGAACTGGTGAAAAAAGTTTGAAGTTGATATTTAGCAGCGTTGTGCCCTTAAAAAATCATAGAAGTTGACACAGGACACCTGCCCCCGTATTACCTGTTTTTGCCGATTTCTCTCAGCAGTTACTTATTAAAAATCTGTTCTCTTTACTTTCTGCTTTTTAAATTATTATAATGTCATTATTTCCTGACAATAAACATGATAATTTGAATGAAAAGCCAGCGCAAATATGTATGGCTATAATTAGGGCACCTGATATGACAATAATTGGGACAAAGCCACTTTTGGTGTGGCGGTAATTGGGACATGGGTCATTTTTTCGAGTTTTATTAATAATTTTTTTTGCCGATTTCTCTCAGCAGTTACTTATTAAAAATCTGTTCTCTTTACTTTCTGCTTTCACATTTTTACAGGCATTTTACGGCAATTTTTTCTTAAGGGGGGCGGTAATTGGGACATCTACCTTATATGAAAGACAGAGACAGAGATATGGCCGCCATATCTTGAAAATTCACCAGAAATAGACCGAAAAAATGTTTCCATCGGCTCTTATGGGAATTTCCTCACTGATTGTATTATTCTGTAATGGAAAGGTGTAATGGATTATCATGTGCTTACACCTCTGGAAATACACCGATTGGCTCGGAGGCACGGCTGGCACGGGCCAATGAACCGGGGCTCAACTCGACTACTACAACTCTATTGTTTTCCGAAGTATGGGGACTGGTGGGTCAAAAGCAGAGCGCGAAACGAATAAAGACAACAACAACAACAATCAAATCGGCAGACGATGAACGCCGATTATCAGCGACTGAGGCAACGAAGCACCAACGATTACTCAACATTTTCGTTGAAAAAACTGCTAAGAAAACAGGAAGGGGGGGGGGCGGGGTTGTGTGCATTCATCGATGGCTTTGCATTTAAAACGTTAAACATCCAACGAAGATGTCGACTTGTGGGATGACCGGGCATTACGTGATGACTTCGCTTCCGATCTGATCGGCCGGAAAAACCGCTCGCTTGAACGTGATCTTTCTATCAACAGCCGAGCCGAGCGGATTGCGGCTTCTGGACGCGCCGTGCGTTGTTGACGCGACGCGGCAGAAAATTCGTGCTCGAAAACCGCGTCAATGCGACAGAGGGACCGTTGCTCGGAGCGTTAAGGCGTTTACAGTTCGTTTCGTTATCTGGACGCAGACTGGGTCGAACGTGGCGAGAAACACGAAAGAGAAAACTCAAAAAAGAAGAAAAGGAGACGACAGAAAACCGCGCAAGGAAGAAAATCACGAAGGAACGAGCTGATCGATAGAAGAAAGAGACGCAAGAAAAATGTAAAGAAACGAAGTTTTAGCTTCGACGTCAGAAACAAACCAGCGGGGGAATGAGAGATCGGTTGAGTGATGACGTCATAAATGTATCATATGGGCGGATCCAGGAATTTGTCTTTCTCTCTTTTCTTCCGGTTGCACACGTGCGCTAGAAAAGGACGCAATTAAGGGGCTATAGTCACGTAATGCCCCCGATTGCTATACTTTTCCAACCCATGTGAAAACTGTCCCACTGAATACATGTAAAGGAAAGCAAATCACGCCATTTAAAAAAAGAAGAAAAAAAATGAATGCAAATGAAAAAAAATGAAAAAAAAAAAGAAAAGAAGAATGTAAACTTGCTTGTACGATTGTTGAAAAATTATGATCCGTGACAGACTGACAGACATCTTTTAAGATGCGGATTTCTGGGTTTTTGTGTGGGGGTCACAAAATGCCAAGAATGTGTGAAACTGCCTTGATTTTCATATTCATGATCACAAGACTTTCTAGTAGCTTACAACACTATTATTTTGGGGGGGGGGGGGTGGGGGTTGTGAGAAGTTTAGAGCAAGTGACGTTCCCTCAGTTTCTCTCTGCTGCTTTCACTTCTCATTATTGCGGGTTGCTTGCATAAACATATTTGAATATAGTCAAATTTCATATAGAAGTAGGTAGATTCTGTTTTTAACAGAAAATATTTTTTCGCTTAGGTTTGGATGGTTCACTTTGCATGCCCCCCCCCCCCCCCCCCTGGCTCTGAATGTTTGCAAACAACTTTTTTTTTTAGATTTTGTACCGTGTAAACACGAGTGTTTTTTCTCTTGATTTTTTTTTTTTTTTTTTTTTTTTTCAACTGAGCCACAAAGCTTTGGAGTTCGTCGCTCCGACGCGACGCAAGCTTTCCCGGCAAAAGTCTCATGACTCGACGACCTCTTCAGCTCCTCTCTTCAAACTTTACCTTCCGCGCTTTTAAAGCGCCCTGCAATTATCCGGTATAAATGGCGCGAACAAGTTCAAAGTTCAGCCGAGACCTCGCACCTCTCGAAAGTCAAAGTCAGCCAAGCTTTTTTTTATGAGCTCTCGTGCTCAGAGGATTCCGCACATCGTGGATTTTTTTTTTTTTTTTTTTTTTTACTTCTACCGTTCCGACCGACTGACCCCTAACTCATCGAGGCCCGGGTTCGAATCTCCCGAACTACGGTTGATTTTTGTCGAGAGATGCGCTGCTTAGCTCGCGAAAGTCAGCGCGACCTGCGCGGGTGAGGTGCGCGGTGATATCTATAAATCATCCGAGGGATCGAAGACATTCCATTTCAGAGTCTGGAATGAAGGTGGGAAAAAGAAACGTGGGGTGTTTAGCAGGAGCAGTAAAAAGAGTTATGATGGGGCTCTCATGTGAAAGGGGGCGCGGCGGGGGGGGGCAACGAGGCACCCGGAGCCCAAGCAACATTCATCGTCGCATAATCGTTGAGGTGTGTTATTTTATATGTTTATACGAGAGTGTGAGAGTCGTAGATTTGCCGGCGTGGTTGTCATATTGGAATCGGATTTTCCTTGAGACTGCCTTTGCACCTGTGGATTTTGCGAAAATCGCTCATCTTTTACGAAATTGATGTCTGTTACAATCGTCAATGTCATTTTAACTAAAATTCTATTTTTTATGGTCATGATTTTCTGTTTGACTTTCTTGAAGCGACTTGATGACCTGTAAAATTGAAATTTTGAATATTCAGTCGGGTCTTTCCAGCTTGCCTTGATTATGCGTAGATACGTCAATATCGTATCTATTTAGATTTTTAAACAAATCAGTTTTCACCGACTAACCTTTCAATCGGCCTTGCATGAAAGCTCTTTTTGTGACGCAAGACGGTTCATCGACTTTTGTCTAGTCTTCCCTCCCTGGATTTTCTGCATTGTGATGCATGAGTATCTATTATCGAACTACACAGAAAAAATAAAAACTGAACAAAACACTTTGGTAGCGTTGTAAAAACCTTTGGCAGACATAATGACCCAGTAAAAGACTTAAGTTGAGCAAACCAAATCGTTGCGTTGGTTCACCCAGCGAAAACTTTTTAGTTAGGCGTACAAAAACTATGGTTGGCTCCACTAAACTCTTTTGCGGAGTCATTTTTCTATCATAGGTTTTGTCAGCGATACGAAACCTTTTCCCTGTTTTTCTGTGTACCCGTATCAATCAGCCTTTCTTGGAAGCCGCATTTTATAGTCGGATTGACTCTGAAATTTACGTTAGTATTTTTTTTTAAATCAGACAACAGTGTTCTCGTTTTTTTTTTGTTTTTGTTTTTTTCTTCTTTTTTTTTTTTTTTGCTGCGAGAGATTTCGCATCGCTCAACATGTGAATTGGACGGCTTCATGCAGAAAGGGACTAACTACGTAGGAAATCCGTGGCAGTTGATTGTTTTCTGCATTTCACAGTCCGATTGCGATGTGTCAGGAGGAACCCTTTTTTTTTCTTCAGTTTTTTTTTTCCTGCATCGCATCGCCCGCTCGTCCGTGGTGTCCGTCCGTTGATACGCGAGGATGTGGTGTAATTATAGGAGGGCGAATCGCGATCCAAGTGACCCACGCTCTGCGCCGGTGATGGAGAGCCCCGCGCTGATCATCGGAGAGGAGGAGGGTTGCATAAACGACCTTGGTCAAATGCGGCGCGCTGACGCAGTGTTGCCGAATCGTGCAGAATCTGAACAATTTACACCGAAGATCACCTATCTTATAGGCGGATTCAGAAATTTCTCTGTCTCACTCTCCTCTCATTTGAACATACGTTTTAGAAGAAGACAGAGATAGGCACTGGCGGATCAAGGAATCTATCTTTCTCTTCTCCCATTAGAACGCGTATGTTAGAAAAGGACAGATCAGGGGCAGTCACGTGATTTTCGTCCCCTCTTCTATCCTTTCCTAACTCATGCATTCTAATGGGAGAAGAGAGAGAAGGACAGTAACTTGGATCCGCTAGGAATTTATCCTTCTCTCTCTTTTCCCATTAGAACATGTATGTTAGAAAAGGACAGATCAGGGGCAGTCACGTGATTTTCGCCCCCTCTTCTATCCTTTCCTAACTCATGCATTCTAATGGGAGAAGAGAGAGAAGGACAATATCTTGGATCCGCTAGTGGAGATAGGAGCCGAAGTCACCTCTCTGCTATATTTATTATAGCTTTGAAAGCACATGCTTTCAAATGGGAGGAAAGAGGGAAAGACGAAGTCCTGTATCCTCTTGTGTCACTAATGGGGCAGATGCAAGGATCTGAATTTCGGTGTTTTTTTTCCAGTAAGCGAAGGAAAGCACTTCGTGAGCTGAATGCAAGGATGCCTTTGGTTTCAAACGAATTGGGCTGTTGCACACTTTTGCTGTAAGCGATTTAAGGATTGATTTAGGTGGAAAAACCTCAAAAAATAACGATGGTAGTATTAATAACTCAAGAGTTCCACTCCCTAACTCATAAAATGCTTTTAAATCTAGAACTTTATAAAAGAGCGCAAGATACCCAGCCAACGAGAAGCGCTCTGGAAATTGGCTCTAAACGCTGAAAATGCAACTGGTGAAGTTTTACACGTCCAAAGATGGAGTGACTGACCCATTGAAGGATATTTCTGTTCGAGTTGGCAACCGTGGGTGCTGAGCTGGGCAGCGATTTGATGCGAGAAGCGCGAGTGCGACCAGCGGACTGGTCACTGGTCGTTGGTCGTCTGGCTCCTGGTCATCCGCGTACTTACACTGCGACCACTCCGCGGCCAGTTCTCTGCCATGCCAGCCTCTCCCCTCGCGATTACAGTGACTGGATAAACCACAGTGCGGCCATTTGCCCTCCACCCCTCAATAGTGCACCCACTTTAGCATGGGTAGCATGGGGAGAAGGATTGTTCCTGGGTTTCGGAATGAAATTTTCTCTACCCCCCGTCTGAAAATAGTCATTAATGCTATGTATAAACCATTTTTAGGGCGGGGGGTTGCGATATTTTTTACTAGTGACTCAGGAAAGCACTTCCTCCCTATGGCGCCCGTGTTAAGTTGGGTGCGCATCCGCGGGGGGTCAGTTACGGGGAATCGTTGATTTCTCTTGATTTTGCGAACCAATATGTTTCAAATTTGACAGAAGAACTTCTGTCGTGTCTAACTTGCCTACGAGAACCCTATAAAACTGTTAAAATACTTCTAAATGCTCAAATTCGCGATGTAAGGAATCCGACCAATCAGAAAGACGACCAAAATGACCGCACTGTGGTTTATCCAGTCACTGTACTCGCGATCAGTTTGATTTGAAATGACCGTTTTTCTTCTCTCTCCATTGTCTTTCCATTCGCTGTCGCTCAATGGGAATTGGTATTCGTCTTGTCAGGAAATTCCGCATTCCGTCCATTCCACATCGTCGATGACGGAGATGGACGCAGCCGTAGGCAGCGTTCTAGAATTCATCTCTTCATTGCCTCGATGCAGAAAAGATTATGAATAGCAGCACTTTTCAATATACATAGATATACTACATCACAGGATAATGTAATCTTTTTTGCACGGATGCAGTAAATGGTTGAATTCTAGAACGCTACCGTAGCCAGGAATACGTCTTTCTCTCTCTCCCCTCTCTTTTTCCGCATTTGAACGCGTGGGTTAGTAAAGGATGGTGATAGGGGCTGTCACGTGACTTCAGCTCCTATTTCTGTCCTTTTCTAACACATGACATGCGTTCAACCGGGCAGAGAGAGAGAAATACGTATTCCTTGCTACGTCTATTGAGACGGAATGACAATAACATTCAAAGTCGAATGCATCCCCTTGTAAGGCATCGCCTAGTCGCTGCCATCGAGACGAACAATGAGCAACGAATTTTTTCTAGTAGCTATTTTTTCAAGGCTAATATGCGTTTAATTTTGACGTCACGCATGCGATGTATAGCTTTCCACGTCTCAATCGTGGTCTTGCGATGAAACAATAGTTACCACTGATCGTTTTAGTGATAGCACGACGTCATGGAACGATGCTTTTGCGAAAGTACAGTCGATAGATACATTATCCATTCAATAGTCAGTCTACACTCAAGCTTTCTACGTTCAATTTTTAGCACCATGAGTTTAACCCTTTGAATACCACGCTTGATGAGTTATTTGATTTTGTATCTGTATCACTCATTGACAGTAAAAGCTACTCAAAATCGTTAATACTTATAAAGTAAGGTTTCATCGAGCGCCTTTAATTACCTATGGGTATGCAAAATAAACACCGTGGAGTAATTACGAATGTTTAACTACTCACTAAATTTTAAGCGAGTTATATGCCTTTGATTTCGTCTGGTAATCTGAACCTGGTAATATAAGCATTACATGTTTTTTTCTGTATACGTTTGTCACACTGAAAAAAAAAAATATATATATCTATTAAATTCTAGTAATATTCTTAGAAGCACAACGATATTATGTGAACCACGGAGAGTCTAGTACTTTACCCGAAAAGTCTAATGTTACCATGAGAATATGGTCACAGAATACCAGAATTTTCCGCAAAAGTTCAAGAACTATCGTACAAGCCTTATACATTCTGGTGAAAGTACCATCCCTTACCTTGGTTCACATTTCGTTGTGTTTCTGGTATTTTTGCTTTATCTTTTTGTGTTTGCTTTTTTCAGTGTAAAATCTAAGTAGTATCAACTGTTCAAATTTAATTGGCCGACTTTCCCCGGGTTTATGGTTTGTTTGGCTCTAACAGAAAAAACATAAAAAAAAACCCACTGTGGTAGCGCTGACAAAACCTTTGGTATAGAAAAATGACAATGACCCAGAAAAATACTTTAGTAGAGCTAACCAAAGGTTTTATGCGCCGGACTGAAGAGATTTTGCTGGATGAACCGAAGGTTTGGTTGGCTTATCTAACGCCATTTTTCTATCGAAGGTTTTGTCGGCGCTGCCGAAGTGTGTGTTTTTTTTCTTTCCTGTGCACTTCGCTCAAAACTCTTTTTACCCTCTTCTGAAATCCCGAATTAAAATTTGTTTAAGATTCAACCGCGATTTTAATTTATTGAGACATTTGTGTTCAGATAATGTTTTGGAATGTGATAAAAACCACCGAGCGTTTTTGCAGTTTTGTGTGAAATATCATGAAAATCGGCCCTTCATCTTCAAACGGCATTCTTACTGACTCTTTTTAGGTGGTGTCGCTTATTACGATTTTTCCTCTTCTAAAGTCCCGACCTCGACTTGATCAGATTTGATCGTGGCTCTTGTTGAGGCGATTTCTAAACTAAGTGCCCGTGAATCACAAACAAACCCCCCCCCCCCTCTGACCATACCTTCTCCGAAATTAGGATCGCTCTTTTAGAGCACAATTTATCCTTTTCGTGCCTTCCTCTGGAAACCGCTTCAATCAGTCCTGTGGCCCATAGCCTTTGGGCTCCATTTATGAAAATCAGACCAATATACTTGTCAACACGGATAAGGAAAAAAACCAAGTATATTTTTAAATGTGGCTAGTAACCCGGAGTAAAATAATCTGATTAGCATTTAGCGATAATTATTAAGAGAGATCGCGGGAAGCACGGCTGAGAGAAGTCCATTTTATTGCGCAATGCGCGACCCAATCCGGCAAAGTGTGTTTTTATCCAACCTCCTGTGTGTCGCTACTCTGTCCGTAGGCTATATAGCCCCGCGACTTTCTTCCAGTGCGGTTACAAGGTCGCCTGCTTCTCCCTGCCCCCCCCCCCCTTCGCCCACCACCCCTGAGGATCAGAATGAAGTTGCGAGTACTCAAAATCCTTTCCGTCCTGAGTTGAATGTAATCTCGCGATGGCGCGTTCCCGCGCTTTTGTCGAGCTGAAAGTTACGGCGGGTATCCGCGGCACGTTAGCTCAGGACACCGCGTGCAAAAACTTTGAAATTACTTAATGTAATGTAATCATTTTAAACGTAAACGCTTTGAGTCCATATAGTTGTTAAATTAACAAGAGGTATTTGTTAATTTATCAAGAGGTATGCTCGATAATTTAATGAAAGACCCTTATTTATGTATCAAGAAAAGGCGTGGATCCAACGGAACAAGTTTTATTCTGATTAAAATTACAGTTCTTTTTTTTTCAATGCTTTATTCTGATTCAAATTACAATTCTTTTTTTTTTTCTCAATAATTTACAATTTTTACTGTAATAATGGGGATCTTGCTAACTTTTGCTGCGTGTGATTGAATAGTTCATTATTTTACATGAAAGCTAGTAAAAATGACGAAGAGCTCGTGAACAAATTACAAAATTCATTCATACAGACTCACAAAATGACTTTAAAGTTTAAGGCCTAATAGCGGAGCTACGCTGTCATCATGCGATGTATCACTATCTAGTTTGAGCTTTTCCTGAAAGTGTTTTTACAGAGAGAGTGGCAAATGAGATAGGAATCTCCCTTGACATCTCTGTGTAGCTCAGACAGCCAACCAAATCTTTGGTTCACCCAGCAAAACCTCTTCAGTCCGGTGTACAAAACCTTTGGTTAGCTCTCTACTAAAAGTATTTTGCTGGGTCATTTTTCTATCAAAGGTTTCATCAGCGTTGTATACCAAAGCGGGTTTTCTATTTTTTCTCTGCAAAGCATCCGAATAAGTTAACAGTTGGTTACCATGACATTAAAACCGTCGACTGAAAATAACTCAACGCTCAGCGACTTACTGAAGAAACATAATAGGACCCTATAGACGTTTATTTGTAAAAAACTGAGAAACTTTCCAGAAGGCAACAGCATTAATCAGTGGCGTAGCGTGCGATTTGGCAACGATGCGGTTTGTCCATTTGAACGCATGAAATATATCGAACTATTGGGTGTTCGGTGAACACCTTCGCATTCGACCTTTTACATGGGATTAAATGAACTCAATACAACGCTGCCAAGTTGCACGCTACGCCATTGGCATTCGTGATCATGATGCAAGGTACTTTGGGGTGACAAGTAAGAGAATCTCCGACCACGACCAAATCGTTGAGGTGCTTGTAGTATAGGTCAGTGATCCCCCGAGCGAACATTCAGAACCGAGAGCCGAGAACTAGACTAGACTGGACCAGACAACGATTCCTTTCCTAATTACTATCCTCCGGCAAGGACCGTAGAACGAGGACCGGGAAGGAGAGCCGAGAGAGTGAGCAGATTGGGGGGGGGGGGGAGTTGCAGCTAGCTATAGGAGAAGGAGACACTCCCCAAGTCCGAACGAAGGATTAGACGTTTTGAAAAATGGAGCGGCCACTTCGGGATTGATCGGCAGCCTTGTCGCATGAATTGTTTGTCGCTCTTTTTAAAGACCTGACCGATTAATCAGAGCTCGGGATTGCTTCGGAATTCGTCGTGCTTCCCAAAGGATGAGGTGGAGGGGGTGAGAGAGGAGGCTACTGGTTGATGACGGACAGACGCGGTTGCTAGGCAACCTCCTCCTGACCATTAAGCAAGAAACACTTGAAAAATGAATCAAACTTAAAAAAGGAGGAAAGAGAGAGAGAGAGAGACGAGGGATGCTGACGGAGATAAAGAAAAAATACAGGCACTTGGATTTTTATTCCGATAAAAGCGCCTCGAGAAATGGACTGAAGTGTCCAGAGAGAGCGAGAATGGAATAGAAGGGGGGGGCGTGAGAAATGAGAATTTGTTGCCTCAATTTATTTGGCAGCTGAAGTTGCAGTTTGATCAATGCGAAAATCTACAAGAAAGTGCAAATATCGCTGGCAGTTTACATGCTCAGGCATTTTGCAAGTATATACTTGCAAAATGCCTATAAATAATGTCTATAAAATATATATACACTCATTTCATCATGATGAAAATAAGTCAGGAGTGGGGCTATTGGGTTTCCGAGGAGGGGGACATGGGACAAGATGAAGATTTTGCCGATGATCCCTCCACTCTAGATAAACGTTTAGTTCGTTAATTTCAATATAAACACTTCATCCATAGCAAAAGTATGTACACTGAAGAAACAAATATTATGTACAGCCAAAGCAGCTTTTTAAAATAGCTTCGCAGAGCAAAAGTTCAATCTGTACCGGAGAAAGTTGCAGGAGTACCAAAGCACTACTTCTTTAGAGTAACAGCCTCTTTTCTTGCTTTGGCTCTACCGAAGTAGTACTTCAGGACAACCACAACTTGCTCTGGTAGAGCTAGGACTTTTGCTCTGCGAAGCTATTTTAAAAAGCTGCTTCGGTTCTACTTAAACTTTGTTTTTTCAGTGTATTGAACGTTCCCAATTCTTCCGACTTTAATTCCGTACTTTGTAAATTTGCTTCGTGACAGTTCGTGAGTTTTAGCAAACACTGCCAAACAAGGATTCAATCAAAATCTAGGAGCCGGGAACAGTTCTGCTCGAAAAGAGGCGCATCATATAATTTGTTGGCTCCATCAACTATAATTGATAATACCCGCAGAAACATGTAAAAAGGCGGAGTGCATGTCGCTTTGCCGAAAAGGGGCATAAGTGAGGCAGCATGGTACTTGTCCAATTGTCCATTGTAGGAGGCTGTGCTTGTCCAATCTATTCAATTAACTAACGAGGTTTCCTCACAAAATTGGGGAGATGGATGAGTGATGGGGGCCAGAGGCGATGAGGCGTGCCCATATGAATTTGCACCTATCTCACTTTGCCCATTTGAACAGACGTGCTAGAGAAGGATGGATGGTTTGTCTAGCATGTGCCTTTAGCCCCTAATATCTGTCCTTTTCCAACACGTACGTTCAAATGGGGAAAGGGAGAAAGACACTTTCTGGACAAGCCTCAGGACGGTGCCTCTAAAAAAACACACACAGCGGTCGGGCAATGGGCAACCGGCAATCGACATTTCCTCTGACACTTGTACCAATTAGTCAGAATTGCCAATTTTCGCTTTTTGACAGGTCCCTGAGATCTGACGCCCCTCGCCCCTCGGGGACCTTTTAAAATGTGAGGGGGAATAAATGACGATGAAGCATGTGAGCGCGTTCCGAGGATACGGGGTAGGTGCTGTTAAAAGAGTCCCTGTTGAATTCTGAATCCTAAAAAAAATCATCTGAATGTCGGCTGTTAAATTGATGAGAGAAGTAAAATCAAATTGATTCAACAAAAAGCAAACGTTTTGTTCTTCATTCATGTCAAGCTGTGGAATAAACGTTCGTCAAACATTTTGTTCCTAAAATGTGTTTTGTTTTTGTTTTTTTTCTTGAACCTGAAGCAAAATACTTTGACATATTTACTGTATGCGTACGTGCAAAAATCGCAAGAATCAAAAGCTGACGCTTCACCCACGACCAGATTCATATCTTCCAATGGGTCTGTTGCAAACTTTTGTTACAACGATAAAGAGTGTTTCATCGTATGTAAAATCGCCCGAAAAGTCCAATTGGTGGCAACAGAAAGTCATGAAATGCAATAATAAACTCACAAGAGACGTTTAATGAAATCCAAGATGGCGGTAAAATATCGAGCAATCTGTATGCATGCACCTTTAACACCCCACGTTGCCAACGTTGACAACTTCACAGCTTCAAAGGTTATGTGTTTATTTACGTCGTGGTTGGGTGTGATCGATATTGTGAGGTTGGCTATATCCTTAGATGTTCGTGGTGCATGCATACATGTTGCTCAATATTTTACCGCCATCTTGGATTTCATCAAACGTCTCTCGTGAGTTTTATACTGCATTTTCTGACTTTCTGATGCCACCAATGGACTTTTCACTCGATTTTATATAAGATTGAATACTATAGCGCTGTAGCAAAAGTTTGCAACAGACTCATTGAAATGCCTCTGAAAAGAGTCACGGGCCCCGGTCTTCATTTGAGCTCTAGGCCAGGACCTAGATTGCATGCCTTACGACCAGTGGCGTCGCGTGCAATTTGGCAACAATGCATTCTATCCATTTAAACTCATGTAAAATATCGAATTCAGGGAGTGCACAGTG
This sequence comes from Trialeurodes vaporariorum, assembly GCA_011764245.1. Lineage (NCBI taxonomy): Eukaryota > Metazoa > Arthropoda > Insecta > Hemiptera > Aleyrodidae > Trialeurodes > Trialeurodes vaporariorum. The sequence continues at coordinate 85,015,307 of VMOF01000111.1, read as the reverse complement.
CACAAGGAAAATTCGATATATTTAATGAGTTTAAATGGAGTAGTTGCATTGTTGCCAGATGGCACGCGACGCCACTGCTTACGACTGTTCCTGATGAAGCGATGCCTAAAAAATGCCCCGTTTTTATCCTCTGTTTGACATTGCTCACTGCCTTAGACCCTCTTTTTAAACTGGAATGTTTCAGAATTATGATAGAGAAACAACCATGTTCGTTTAGAAAATCACCGCATCCCTAATCAACGTTTGTTTCAAGTTTATTAATCCTTTGTAATGGGCCGGCTTGTTTTCGTGTTCCCTCAGAGTTTGTCGGGGCGGCTCTATTTTTCCCCCTTTCTTTTTTCAAAGAGATAACGACGGCATTTGTATTCAGTGACCCTTAACGTAGCCGCAGCCAGGAATTCGCCTTTCTCTCTCATTGTCCGTTTGAACGCATGTGTTAGAGAAGGATGGAGATAGGGGCTGTCACGTGACTTCAGTCTCTGTTTCTGTCATTCACTAACACATGATGTCAAATGGACAAAGAGAGAGAAAGACAAATTCTTAGCTACGGCTGTGACCCTTAACCAGAATTCCGATAAAAGGGGTGGGGGAGATAGCAGCTCGTTCGCTGTCAATCGTAATGGTGATGAAACGCCGCCGTCTATCTCCTAACTCTGTTGTTGTTGTTGTTGTTGTTGTTCGTAAGAAGATGTTTTTAATCTTTTTAGTTTTTTTAATACTCGTGTTTAAAGAGTAGGGGCACTGAAATATGTGTGCTGTGTGCGGTTTGTTTTTGGTCGGGGGAGGGGGCGAAAATATCATATCAATAAAGAATGGAACTCGAGGCAAGTGAATTATTTTTATTATTACCAAAGCGCATTCGATTTTTTTTTTTTTTTTTTTTTTAACGTTTATTCATGAGTTTTGGTTATGCGACTATGGAGCGTGTAAAGGCACCTTCACCAATAATATTGTTCTTGGTTTTATGTAGGTCTATCGAGATAATCTTGAGGTCGTTCTGAAGGTTCACTGCACTCTGCACTAATGAAATGTTATTTTTCTTCGTAATTTCATACAGCAAATGCAGCCAATGGTAGCGTTCTACCATCCCTTTGTTGTCTCGATGCAGAAAAGATGATGAACAGTAGTCCTTTTCATTATACATGGATATACTACGTCACCGGATAATGTAATCTTTTTTGCACCGATGCAGTTAATGGTTGAATTCTAGAACGCTACCAACATTGCATGTATTCAGAGGGAAATTACATCATTTTGTAGTTAAGATGTTGTTTACACATAGGACGTGGTGGTTCCGTCTGTGTAAAAGTATGCTGGTTGCTGGTGCAAATGGTGTCTATAGTGAAGCGCGAGCTATTTGATTTTAAAGTGATTCTCTGAGTTGATGAGTGGTTTTTGAGCGTTTTTGATGTACGCATTGTTATTTGCGCCGAATTTTACGTTAGAATCAAGGTTTTATATTGTTGTAGTAAAAAAACGCCAACAGATCCATTAGTCGCAACGTCACAGATGCATGTTTTTTCATTGAATCGGGAGTTTTTATGCGAGAATGAGACAGCTACCTACGAAACCCCAAGTTGTTGGTTCCGTCCGTTCTGGTGAAACAAGAAAGTTGTATCTCTTTTGCTTAAAGCCGTCCAATCGAGAGAGATTTGAGAGACAAAAGACGTCAGAGATTCACAGTGTAAGTGAACACGTCTGATCTCATACGATGTGATTCCATGTAGTGTTGACGGTTAAGACGACGCGTTCCCCCGCGCTGCCAGAAGGGAAGGAAAGCTTTCTGCTCGCGGAAAGTGATGGGGGGGGTGAAAAAGTAGAGCGTGCTGAGGAAGCGCGATGACTCGTGTTTTGCGGATGGATTAAATATTCAGGAGCCATGAAAAGAAGGAGGTGAACTTCACGCTTTATTAATTTCTTAACCCTGCAAACGCGCAAAATTGTCGCGTCGGCGGCGTCACCGCTGGGATCCCTGTGGCCTGTACTCTGCTCAACATTGTTGCCACGTCTAAGAAGAGAATTACTATCCTAAAATTTTTCTGTTGCTAACTTTTGCTACTTGTATTTGAATTGTTCGTGCTCGCGTAAAAACCAGCACAAATTTCGACGAGCATTTAAATCAATTACCAAAATCACTCACAGACTCACAAAATGACTAGAAGTTTAAGGCATGATGGCGGAACCACAAAGGTACCATGAGAGATTCCTACCTAAATTAATTGATTGAAGAGATAAAATACACACGGAAAAAAATGACTGGTAGAATTCACCATCTGCACAGCTTATTTATGGAGTCTGCTATCAAGTATATGGTAAGTTTTACCATCATATGGTAAGTTTTACCATCATATGGTAAATTCAACAAACCTTGTGGTAAATTAAGATAACTTGTTGGTACTTACATTTCACCACAAGGCAGGTTGCATTCACATGTACCATTATGCCGGTAAACTTTATCATACTTGATAGTAGACTCCAAAATCGCAGCTATGCAGATGGTAAATTCTACCAGTCTTTTTTTTTACGTGCACACAGATAGGCATCTCATGTGATACCTGCATAGCTCCGCCATCTTTGCTCTGAAATGACCGGAGCTACGCAGTTGTCATTGGGGGGGGGGATTCCTGTCTAATTATTCACTCTCTATGTAGAAACACGCAGAGGAAAGCCTTAAATTAGATAGGATTCTCCAATAACTTCGCAGCTCCATCATTACGACTTAAACTTTTAAGTCATTTTGTGAGTATATATGCGTGATTTTTTAGTCTAATCATTGTCATTTTATATGGTTTTTACGCAAGAATCTACTGTTCAATCGCACGTAGCAAAAGTTAGCAAAAGCCCGATTAGGACGATTCTTACTTAAAAGTATATAAAATGTGTTGTAAATTGTTGCGAAAATAGCTGTGAGCTAGTGCGCTTAAAATATTTTACGCAACACTACTCAAATAATTTACTCTTCACTACTTAAATAGAAAACTGCGAACAAGTTGTCATTATAGCTGATGCCTCCGTTGGATACTACTCACAATCAGTTGTACTATGACTTTCAAAAGAAAGTCCTCTCATTGAAATTGTTCTTGAAGAATTTTTCTTTCATTTTCCATAGTTTTAAATTTTTTGAGGCATAATATCACAAGTGACAATTCTGTGAGACTCTGAAATACCTCAAATCCGCAAAATTTCTCAAATTGGTCGAGAAATGAAATAATGAAAATTTCCATCAGGAGAATTTCTTTTGAAAGTCATACTACCTTATAAAGTTTTGTCGAATCGCACAATCTACTTGTTGAATGTTGCGGTCTGGAAATTTTCTGTTTGCTTTTCAGCCGCTCCGCTTTCCGTAAATCTTGAATTTTATCGTCGTCTGGCAACAGCGCAGTCTCGCGGGCAGCGAAGGAAATGTACGCTCTTGATTTATTTAGACTTTCCTCAATGCGGAAACATCTCTCATCCCCGCCTGTCCCTCCTCCTTTCGTTATAAAGATGAAAGATGTTACTCAAAACAATAGCTCGTAAAAAAAAAGAAGAAAAAAGTTTTAAAAATGAGTCAATTGAAAATTGTCATCAGTATCAGATCGCCGCCCAAGGATCGCCCAGTTTTGAATGACCGCTATCGTCCCCCCTCCTCCTCCTCCCCTATAAAGATTGTCGTTGCGGAACCTTACATCATATTAGTCAAACTCGAGATCCTTCTCTTTCGTTCTTGCTCTGACGATTGTGTTTGTGAAATCGAGTGTCGGCCCTTTTATTTCCAAGGAACGTTAGAAAGTCTGATCATGAAGGGTCATCCGGACGATGACATCGAATCACTTTTGCAACAAATAAAATTCGGACTGTGTTTAGTACTTTAGTCACTATTAGGTCTTACTTTTTCTCTGTTATCATCGCGAGAATAGCTCGTTTTCAACGTGAAGTGAAGGTCATATCTACTTGTAATATTTGGAAAAATTAGATCGTATTAGAATCTCTTAAGGTGTTAAGGTGATTCTTCACCTGTCTAAAGGGAGATTGTGGCTCAATAGATAGCGTCACTGGTCACTTGATAAGAAATCAACTTTTAAGGCTTATAATTTTTTTTTTTCTGAAAGCACAATCGAAAAGGGCGTCACCACTAGTAATTTTTTACTCAGTTTTTAAGCCAAATTTCAACAATATTGGTGCTAGATTGACGGAAAATCAAGCACAGAAATGTCGGAAAAATATTAGGCTATGTATAGGAGTGTTTTATTACGCTAGAACAAACGCCGCTATAGAGCCCCATATTTTGCTAACGTTTCGATGCTTGATTTCTTCGTCAATCCAGAACCAATATTGTTGAAATTTGGCTTAAAAAAATTAAGAAAAAAAATACATAGTGGTGACGCCCCTTTCGATTATGCTTTCAGGAAGAAAAAAATGTTATCAGCCTCTAAAGCCGATTTCTCAATAAGTGATTAGTGACGTTATCTATAGTGAGCTAGAATTTCACTTCAGACAGGTGAGGAATATCACACCACCTCAACTATTCCGGAATTATTCACATTTTTATTTTCAAAGGTAGCCTTAGTACACAAGTGGCAACCACTTTAGAACACCCTGAATCCATAACATTTCGTAAAATATGGAATATATCACCAAAAGTTCAGCTGTCTCGTATTTGTAGACGTAACTGTAACCCATGTATAGCTCTAGACTCGTTTTCATCACCGTGAACCGTTCGAGAATTTTTCGTTGAATGAAAGAACTCGACTATAATCCCTGGCCAGGTGTTGGTATATCAAAATATGCATGCTATCTTCTTTTAGTTGCTATCGTGACTGCTGTTGTTGTTACTTCAAGTATCTTTGTTGTCTATGTTGTCAGCGATGTTTTCAGTGGCTCGTCATGAAGTATGACATTAATCCGATTAAATTCACACGACTGACTTAACAAAATTCCCGCTCGCACCGCGCAGCCATTTTTGAACCAGAGTGGCGCGTAGCGTGTAATTTCGCAACATTGCATTATGTTAATTAAAATCCATTACAAATATCGAACGAGTGGCAGTTCGTTGAACACCCTCGAATTCGACCTTTTTTATGGGCTTGAATGGACCATATGCAGCGTTGTCAAATTGCACGCTACGCATCTGTTTTGTACCCTCAAAAGTCATCGAACGCGGGTTATCTTTCCTGCCAAAAGAGATCGAAGTATAATTTTGTTTCTCTCTCTTTTCATTTTCCGTTGCGTGTTGCACCATTTACTTAATCTATTTCCTCTTATAAAATGTGTCTTGAGTTTTTCTTCGATTTAAGATTGAGAGATGCGAGTTTACCTTCATTATCGTTAACTATCGCGTGTCGTGCAGGTTTAAGGTTTTTATTTTTTTTCATGACTGATGAAGAAAATTGGGATCGGCTCATTACTTTTCTGTCTTATCAAAAGAATATTATCTCAAACGATTGATGAGAAATTCCACTAAACTTTTTTTGTGAAAATAAATGTGCTCTTTTGAACTTTATTTACTTCCTTACCTACTTCAAACTCTGGCAAACTAAAGATTAAGTGTACGTACACAAAATCGTTCGTATTGGCATCAACGATTTCAAATTGTTCCACCTTCATATCCCAATTTTCCCATCTTCTTTGCAAACGAGCATAATTTCGTCAGAAAACTGGTTTGGGGAGCAACAATTTCAGCGCCAATCATTATTTTGCATCTGACTGAGGGGGAAAAACGGTGTTCTGCTAATTCAACGGCCAATCCTGGCATCACTCAACACTCCTATAACGAATATACCCGTTTCCTTCGCGTGTATATCTTTTCGGTCTCTTTTTTGTACGCTTATTCTTCTTTTCTTCTTTCTTATATTTTTCTCTGCTGACTAACGATAGTAGTCTCGAGACCTATTACAAGTTTGCGATTAAATCGCGAATCATATATGATCACCTGACCTGGGCAAGCCTGATTTTTAAGTTCGAAGTATTTTAGGATTATTCATAGTGCGAGGAAGAGAGGAGAGATAATTGATTGATTTTTCTTCTTTTTTTCTAATCGCCTCCTCCTACGCGCCTACGCGTTGACAGATTTTCCTTGTTTTGTCATTGTTTACTCTGAAAGATCCCCCCTCTCTCTCTCCTCTCGCTCTCTTTCTCTCTCTCTCTCCCTCTCTCTCCCTCTTTCTCCCTCCTTCTCGATGGAAGACTGGAAATAAGAGGCCTTCGCAGACATTTCTACCATGCAGGACATACAGGTTGCCCTTTCAAGATTTTTCTCTATGGTCTGAAATCGTCAAAAACTGGTCAAAAATCAGAAAGTAAATCTCTCATTAATTTTTGATCAACCAGGATTGGTCGGAGGAGGGGGGGTGGGGGTGTCTGAACACTCGAATTTCTGGGTGTTTAACCAAAATTATCGTTTGTGACAAAATAGCTATAAATTCTGGTAATTTTTACTAGCGATCCTACTGTTGAAACGCTTACCTTAATTCCTGATGATACATGCGAATACTTTTCCTTTCAGTTAATTGGACTGTCTCTTTCGCGTTGCTCGCAGGTAAAAATGACTGAATTTATCGGACCGGATTTTTTGACTCCTGTACGACACGTATACCTATATGTGTTTGAAGCTTGCTGCGACGTTACATTCCCGTCGGGTCTAAAATTGCATAGCGTCGTTTGTTTTGATTTACGGGTCTGAACATCCATAATTCTGTGACAAAAACCTGTGTTTTGGATCCGGGCATAGGGCACCGGGCACCCGGCGGCCTCTTAGCGTGGCTCAGCGCCAGAACTCTAAATCAGACTCCTGTTAATCCGTGCAGTATTTGTGTAGGCGTACAACCTTGCTTTTTCCCCGATTTCGCGTTTACGTCCATGAATTTGCGACGGCTGAAAAGGAGTCTGCTTTTACAACGTATGGTTGCATTGGTGCACGGTGCAAAGCGGTTGCAAGCTATGCTATTCCTATGCTAATTTAGCTTTTCCCTCCGAAGTATATGCTCTGTGGACATTTTGCAGGGAGTCGAATCGTGATGGTACGAGTTGGGCGTTGGGCACGTCGTTGCCTTGTGTCAAAGAAAATTGAACATTTTTCTCACCGGAAATGAAGAATAGGATAGCTTGAGTCCATGTGTGTAGATAGTTGGGACATAAGTGATATCATGGGAGCCGCCATCTGCGTTTTAGCGCATTTGTTTACATCAACGACGTATATACCAATAGACGGTATTTGTCGCGGATATGATTTTGAGGCAGCATGGAAGCATCCAGAATGGAAATGTCTTTTTCAGACAGGCGCGGTTTGTTTACCCCAATTTTTTAACCTTTAAAAAAAAAAAAAAAAAAAAAAAAATGTGACGAGTCCATTTGAAATTGGTTTTCAACGAAAGTTCTAGTGTTTTAGAGTGGCTGCCTGGACACAGAAATCGATACATCTGTTTATTTTGGAAGGATTTGCAGAGAAACTATCACACCCGACAGAAAGAAGCAACAGTTTCTCACCTGGATAGTTGCATTGAAATACTATGTCCAGATAGCCACGCTATAACGCTTGCTCTTTCGTTTAAAACCAATTTCAAATAGATTTGTCACAATTTTTTATTTAAGGTTAATAGTTTTAGGCAAACAAACCAGAATCAGGTCATCCATGCTGTCACATTTTGGAATAGGACTTAAACAATGTATCAGTCTCTCTATTGGTTTTACTCGTTGGTTTTTGCACATTATTTGTTTACATTCTGAGGGCCGATGTTGTGTTTTGGTCCCATGCAAAGATTACAGTGCTGCAGAGTTTCTGGTGTGATGTTTCACAGGCTGTGCTGATCGGCGTCTATTTAAGCTTTTAAAGATTTGTTTGGGCATTATTGACATTCTTGAAGTGCATCATGTTATTGACATTCTTGAAGTGCATCATGTTATTGACATTCTTGAAGTGCTTCATGATTGAAATTAACCGATTCATGGACAATTAAATCCCTTTTATCCTTAAAACACCGTGGGACCTTCTCGCTTGTAAAGCAATGTGCAAAAACGCAACCAATTGCGGCGTCCATAGAGCCTAAAACTCATGACCAATCAGAAGTTGACTATCCTCTTGTATCAACTCTTTACTCCAAGGATAGCATTGAGCTTGTCACGGATTTTAAATGTGACAACGTGGTTGAACTGAACCTTCTTAGTGCATGATTTCTACCGGACACTGAGCATCGCCGACTGATGGCGAATTCTTTTCGGGCTTTTCACAATTCGTCATTTTATTAGTTGCAGGGATTTTTTCAAGTTCCATTTTTCTTTTCTTTTAAAGTTCACATGCAAATCTTTAAAGCAGAGCAAAATAATGTACCTAACTAATTCAACGGCTTCACTTTATCATCAACTTATTGGATTAGTGTCACGGAGTTCAAAGATATGTTGATACAAGTAGTTGTCTTTGAAAGTGACAGTAAATATACAAACAAACAAATAAATAAATAGCTAAAAAAATGCTTTGCCGGTTTTTATCTTAAATCTTGTACTTTAATTTATTAAAGCGAAAATAAATTACCGGAAAATTTGAATAAGCAGTTTGGCGTGCGGTACCAGCAATCAAAGCAAGGCAGGCACAAGTTCCCCAATATTTTGTTAAATTTGTCGTAATTACAAAAAAACTACATTTTCATTAAATGTCTGTCATTTGATTGAATTCTGCGCTTTGGAAGCAGAGAACATCAAGATTTTTCCTCTTAGTACGTATATTTGTCTGGTCTTAATTTCATTCCCTCGGGGAAACGAAAATCACACGCGACTGCCCCTTATCTGTCCTTTTCTAACACACGCGTTCCAATGGGAGGAGAGAGAGAAGCATAGATTCTTGGAACTGCCAATGACCAATGTCCAAGGATGAACAGTGTATGAAAAAGCCCGAAAAGTGTGGGGGGGAGGATAAACTATCATGCGAATCAGAGCTCTTTCTGCAGAACACCCTGTCTTTGCTTGCATTTTTAATAGTTCCATTAAAGTTTGGACTACTTATAACTTACTCCTTCAGAAGAAGAAGAAGAAGAAAAATGAATGAAAAATTACAGAACAAATATTTTTTATAACATTCTGAAAAATTTCGTGAATTTACCTACTTGCATGCAGCACAAATTGCACTCATGTATTTACTTGCTCTGACAATGTGTGAGTACCTAATATGATTCTCTCCGGTCCAATATAGAGCCGATCTTTCTCTTGCTCTCAGGTAAAGCTTTTTATAGGGTGATTTTTTTTTTCATTTCATCCCATAATGTCAAAAATGGCGCTATCGCACCTTTTGATTCAATTTCAGAAATCTCTGACGGCCTTCCGTTTTCATGAATAGTAAATTAAGCCGCCCTCCGTGTCCACGTATACGCAAACAAATAAATAAAAATAAAAAATGAATAACAACAGGAAACTCCGGGCAGGCCCAGCATTTTTTTTTTTTTTTTTTTCTCCGATTTTTGACCCTTTGTAAGTTTTATGAGAGTATAAGGGGAGAGTTAGGGCGAGCTTGAAGCACTTTTGGGCACTTGCACCCACTTGCTGCTCGTGCTCCACACCTTAGATTATTCATGATCTCAGCATCAAACAACCCCCCCCCCCCACCCATTCCTTCCTCTTCCCCCTGTTGAAGCCGTAGTTGTGAAATAAAGGCCTATAAAACATGATGTATGCTCTTCACAAGAAATCTCAATATGTATGTGTACCCTCTTTCAATTCACAGAATCTTTCATTCTCTCTCTTCGCCCATTTGAAGGCGCGTGTTCGATAAGGACAGAAGTAGGGGGTTAAAGTCACGTGATAACCCTCCCGCTATCCTTTTCTATCTGTGTGTGTTTTAATGGGCGAATAGGGAGAAACGTGAATTTCAGGAAACCCTCGCTGGATTGGTTCCATGGTATAAGAGCACACCCGAACTTGTGAAGGTCCTTATTCCAGTTAACGGTCTCGGTTCTTTTATGCCTTTTTGATTTTACGCGCTCGTGTGTGTATCTCCCTCCCCCCCCTCTCTCTCTCTCTCTCTCTCTCTCTCTCTCTCTCTCTCTCTCTCTCTCTCTTCGTCTCAACAAGTTTTTTCCCCTCGTTGCCCCCCTCCCCCTCGGGGGCCTGTCTTTCTTGTAATCGCTCCCCTGAAAAACGATTTTATCTTGACTCAAGTACCGTTTTTGCACGTCAACAACCCTTGAGAACCAACCTCCCGGTTATAGGTGTTGAAGCGAATATTCGGGGTTTCTATATGTTGTGTGGGCATGAATGTTTTCGCGTTAAATAAATGATTTTCATGGTGTTGAAATAGATGGGAAACTTTTATCTTTGAAAGGGGAAGCTGAAAAATGAACTTCCGCGTTAACGAAACTGTCGATCAGCGAAGTTGTAATTCCTTTCGCCGAAAAAGTGTTTTTGCGAATGTTTCTTCATGGGACAGGAAGGCGAACTTCACTATGACGTCGCGTCGGTTTATTTTCGTGGTAAATACCGTGCTCGAAAATGTTGAAAGGCGTTTTTGCAATGTTTACTGCTGTAATTAGACGGGACTCCCCCGTCCCCCATTGTCATCCGCTCATACGACCACCATCTTGTAATTATGTTAAACGCGTTTATTGAGTTTGTGAGTGGATTTCGGAACTTTCTGTTGCTCCGAACGTTATTTTCTGGTGATTTTACATTAGCTCCCAACATTCTGAATTATTTCATTTTTTTTTTCCATCCATTTTCAAAATAACCCTTAATAAAGCAACCCCCAAACCTTAAAAAAAAAAAAAAAAACGTTTTAATAATTTTAGAATGCCCAAAAAAAGCTGATGCCAAATGACGTTTAATCTTTAACATCTGATTGCCGATCTATTTACCCCCTAATTTAACTACCCTCTAGCTATAGCCATATACGCTAGGATGTCATGGTTTAGACTCAACCCTCCGTAACGCTGTACCAAAAGTTTGCAACAGACCCACATTTTAAAGGCGTTTTGAGCATGAAGAGTCCGCGTATAGAGCAGGTGTATTTTCCCTCTGAGATCAATTTATTCGAGCACTTAAAAAGACACTGATTTCAGTCGAATGGTGAACCTGATGTTGGGGGAACCCCTTCTTGTTTGTTCTCCAAGCTCCTAAATATTTTATATTAAAAAAAAAGGCGCTTTCAATGCAACAGATGTACACATATACCTACGTCTAGAACTACGATATCTCCACCTTTTCTCTATACGGTCGAAGGATTGATTTCTAAGATTCTTTCCCAGTCGCGTCTAACGCAACGAGCGGAAACCGAATCTTTTATTTTTTCTCCTGCTCTTGCGAGACCCCTTGCTTTTTGGCGCGTAACTTGATACTTCTGGTCTCACTCTCCGTTTCCAACTCGGTTCTATTCGGCTCGGCGTAGGTGGGTGAGTGAGAGATAGAGTGAGTGGACAAAATAAAAATGCTTAATGCCCGGAAACCGATACCTTCTGCTTCTCGTCTCTGAGTGCGCGGGAGGAACAGAGTCTTTTTTTTAGTATTTCCACGGTCCCATCGAAATTGACCTCGCTGGAAGACTAAAAATGTATTTCTTTGCTTTTTTACTCATTTTATTTGAGGCTGTATTTAAAAAAGTGAAGCTGAAACTTGAGTTTCTTTAATAATTATTGATGCGTGCGTACCAGTAGTGCCAGCTGAAATCTTTTTTTGTCGATATGGTAAAACGTGCAACCTGGCAACGTGTTATTTTGTGCGTTTGTATCCATGAGAAATATCGAAAAATCGATATTTCCGGTGAAGGAGTTGATGTGTTGCTTGCGTCTTTGTATGCGAAAGTAGATTTTTTTTTATTTTTGATTTTTGATTTTTTGATTTTTCCTTTTTTTATTTTTTTGTTTTTTATTTTTTTTTTTATTTTTGATTTTTTGATTTTTGATTTTTTGATTTTTTATTATTTTATTTTTTATTATTTTATTTTTTTATTTTTTATTATTTTATTTTTTTATTTTTTATTATTTTATTTTTTATTATTTTATTTTTTTATTTTATATTATTTTATTTTTTTATTTTTTTTATTTTCATTTTTTCATTATTTTTCTTTGAACCCACGAATATTAGCTCTTTTCTGGTGTATTCGTCTCTCTGGATGTCTCGATGAATACCCGCTATTTTCGACGTCCCCTTTTTACGTCCGCGGACACCTCGCTATGTAAAACATGCGACTTCCCCCCCCCCCCCCCTTCTCCACAGTAACATCCCTTCGTCCAAGAGAGTCGTATGTCGTCGATGATGAAGTTAATTTTAATTTAAATATTTTCGCTGTGGTATAACCAACCTCGCCTCGGCTCGCCGCCGCCGTAGGTAGGTAGAAACACATATATACAAGAGTAAAATATCGGACGTGGATGTAGGAGTGTAAATATTTGCTCCCTCAACATGAGATGTGAGAAAGGTACGGTGGAAGGGGGGGGGGGGGGAGAGGGGGAGGGGGAGGTGAGGGAGAGGGGGAGGTGAGGGAGGACAGAAGGGAGGAAAATTCATTTCACATTTGTTCAACAGGGAACCCGCACCCCCTTATAGCTGTATGTATGGCACACCTCAAAACCGTGTTGCCAGCTTTGATTTTTTTTCTGTCAGGGTACCTCCCTTTGATGTTCGTTCCAAAAGTGGTCGTTCCAACTTGTATTCGTCAGAGACTATGAGATTTTTCTTGAGGCATATAGTCTCACAGTCTCAGAACCATCCTGAAAAAATTGTCGGTACTAAGTGCCAGTGGATATTGTATCGAAGTAATTTAAGCTCTTCCTAAGTAATTTTACAAAAATAGCATCCAGTTAAGTTCTTCTTTTCTAAGAGTTTTGAGGGGCGAAAGTTCGTAAGAGTTTTATAGCCATACACCTGTGGTGGATCCAGGGGGGCACGGGGGCACGTCCCCTCTCCCCCAGAAACCTCAAATATTTGCCTTTTTCAATAGAAAATATCCCAAAATTTCTTCAACCGACGCTTCAAATTCCAAAATTTCACAGGCGTGCCCCCCGAAAAATTTTCTGGATCCGCCACTGTCATACACGATGATATAGTGTGACCAAGCTCAGTCATCCTGTCATTGAAGTTATTGCCACCTGCGCCACCACAGCGCGAGCGCCTCTAAACTACTTGAACTAATGAGCTGCTTTAGCGTCGAAGTATCAAACTCGATTCATCACTGAAAAAAAGAATGATGATTCAACAGGAAAAGTACGATGATAACGAAAGGATTAGACGTTGGATCAACAGAACGTCCTGTGATTTCAAAAATCTTTGCAGTTACGGTAGCGTTCATTCTTTTGGCAACAGCCGAAAAGCCTACAACCGGTCTTTTCCTGTTGATGTAATAATATTATTTTTTCCAGTGATTGAATCCAACCCAGATCATAGACTCTTACCTATCCATAAGTGGGTTTTTTTTTTTTTTTCTTTTTTGTAAGCCGGTGGCGAACCCGCCCTTACAGAGGTATCGCTGCAGCAGCGACTTAAAACTCGCTCCTAAATAGTTTGAGCCAAGATTCTGCATAAAGGTATATCGATGGATCGAGTCCTATTGATCGACACGAAAACAGTCTGTTGGTCCTAATCGCTTAAAAGCTCTTTTAGAAAAGCAGTCGGTGACACCTCATAAGATCTACCATTGACGGCAACATCGCATCAAGTCGACGAGTGGCGCAAATAGTGACCCACGGTACATAATAAATGTGGTGTGAACTCGTAGTCTCCCTTCCCAGTTTTGTGCGTATACGCACACGGGTTGGATTCTCCTCCCCCCCCCCAAACTCCCCCCCCCCTCCCCTCGCATCTAACTCCCGAGGGAATATCTCTGAAATATAAAATATGCGCCCCTCCGATGCTTGACTATGTATGGTACTACAGGTGTAGTGTAAGCGTGGGCGGTGGGCGAGTAGGATACGAGAGTTGATGGAAATTTGGGGGTGGGGGGAGGGGGGTGTCCTTCCTCGGAGGGAAAATACATATTGTATTTTCTGATGTGGAATGGAAAATAATAATAAAAAAAAAAAGGAAAATGCGGAGGATGTGATCGGTTGTGTCTTTGGCCTTTTGGCAGTGACAAGTCGGAAAGGCTGCGAAAATTGTGCTGTTGAGAAAATTGAGTGGAAAGTTGAGAGAAACAGGGTTTTAGCGCGTTGAGTTTGTGACAAACGGAAAAATCTACCTGGATATTAGAGCTCGTTTCAGAAGTGTAGGCGCACCTAGACTTTAATTTTTGGCAAATTTTCTTTCATGTTTTATTCCTTCAATTTAAAACAAAACTTGCCGCCGACTCTAAACTTTTGATTTTAAAGCATTCCTCAGTACAAAAGCCAACGATCGTATTCATTTTCATTGACTTTTATTTTGCAACATAAGAAATAGTGTTGAAAAATTCCAAAGATTATTGGTCTAAGTACGCTTACTCTTCTGTTGCAAATGGGTTCTTATGCCTTTAAATACAAACACTTGTTCACTCGAGTGGAATTTTTGTAGTGTGTAAAGGGAAATGTTGCATTGCCGTAACAACTTAGAATTATTATTTTTGCTTGAACTCAGGAAGTTATTTTATTTTTGGTGGAGGAGGATGAGGAATTTTAAAGTTCTTAAATCTGTCGAGAATCAGCAATATTTTCAAAACTTCGGTCTGTGCTTGCGATGATGTTATTGTTCGTGATGTCGAGTAGCAACTCCGGCGCGGCGCGGGCGCGGCGGAGGAGAGACGTCGAGAAAAGTTGCACAATTTTTTGCCCCAATCTGCGATCATATCTATAACGACCACAAGAGTCGCCGTCGTGTCACGTCATTGACTCAGAACCCCCCCCCCCCCCTTTCTCTCCCCTCCCCCCTCCCCCTTCCGCCGACTCCTCGAAAGGAATAAATTCGATAACAATACCTTTTATGTGCACTCTGTTGCATTTCAGTCGTAATTCTTCCTTGTGGAAAGAGTGAGGGTAGCAAGAATAATGATGGTTTTGGGGATGAGGGGGGGGGGGGTTACTCCCGTCTAGCAGTAAATCAATTTTCGTTCTCGCCGTTATACCTGCGTGTAATTGAGTTCGGCGGTAATAACGGAGTTACTGCATAGAAGTTCGAGTTTCCAGCTGTGAAAGATGAATTTTTGAGCTCGTGTTTTTTTACAGTTTTTCTTTTTATTTTTTGCGCAAATTTGCTTCAAGAAGTCGAAAGCTCACAGTGCTCAAAATTAAAGGAGTTGTGACATCCACTTTTTTTGTGGCTCGTTCCCTAATTGAGGCGAATTGTTTACGCTGTTCAGATTTCTTGTCGAAATCGCGGTTTGTCATTTGCACATACGTTCAATTAGTAAACGTTTTGATTCTTGAATTTTTCCTTAAAGTCATTGGCTGAGTTAAATTCTTTCAAAAAACAATAAAAAAAACAAAACAAAATTCTGGAACTACAAAACGGAACAAAAATTAAAACGTCTAATTGCGTATTTTCGAAACGTGATTTTGATGAGTAGATGGACTCTTTTTACGTAAAAATCTCAATTTATGTCTGTTTCTCCGTGTCCCCTTGAAAGCATTAACAAATAACAAACCGCGTTAAACCCCGCACGCCAGTTGCATTGATTCCACCTAAATCATAACAAAGATCCATAACTGTCTTTCAAGACACGGATTGAAGTATCGTTTTGAAATCAATTAAGAGCAATTAAGGATGAAGCTTCATTTAAGTTTAATTTAATTGTTCATGGATCGAACAAGCCTTGTTGTAATGAACCTAACACTCTCGTCAAAGAACAATTTTTAAAAAAAAAAAAAAAAAAAAAAAAAAAAAAAAAAAAAAAAAGTTTCTAATTCACTCAAGCCGACGATTCCTGTCGCGCAAGATCATCCATCATTCCATCCCTCAACGTTTCCAAAGCTCCGAATCAAAACAATCGCGGATGCACCAATCGCGTCATCCAATCAGATTGAAGATGCGGTGAACGAACGGGATATTCGAAGATAGAGGGGGCATCACGGGGCTGTTCGGTTGTGGCCTCCCGCGGCTGATTTGAGAGTGTTTCAATTTGAGAGTAACTTCGGAGCGCAGTGCAAAGGTCTTTTTTCATCGTTGGAACATGAAATATTCTTTTTCTCTCTCTCTTTACATCTCTTTTTATCAAACAATAAATGTGACCTTTTTGCGGTCATGAATTTGCGTCCTCGAAAATTCTTAATTATGCCTGTTTCCACGACTAATATACACCGTCGAAATCAACAAGATAATACACATTGAACGATGCATTTGGTGATTGGAATCACCCAAATGTTATTGTTGTTGTTGTGGTGGAATGGGGTGGAATCTGGCGAGAATTTGAGTGATTCCAACTTCCAAATGAATCGTTTGATCTGTAATATTTTGTTGATTTCGGAAGTTTTAATCGTGGAACTAGACATAGTTGAGTTTTTTCGAGGATATAGAATTCATAATTGCAGAAAGGTAGCATTAATTCTTTTATTTCCTAGCCTAAATGGCCGTTAAAAAATGCGCTCATGGTGTAAATACTTTGCATCAGAGTTTTTTTGGAACCAGACCTCGGACGGCAGTCGATACGATGCAGTGGCGAAGCGTGCATGGCAACGTTGCAGTGCGTCCATTTAAACCTATGAAGAAGATCGAACTACTGAGTGTTCGGTGAACACCTTCTTATTCGACCTTTTTCATGGGTTTAAATGAACTCAATTCAACGTTGCCAAATTGCACGCTACGCCACTGATTCGATTTATCGCTGTACTAAAAGAATCTATACTCGATATGTGAAATTGTTCGTGAATCATTCATTTATATGTTCCAAGGTATTTCAAGTTTCGTTCCACTGTGCAGTACTTCGGTCAGGGGAATGAGGGGGGGGGGTTCGTGTCGAGACAGCTAACGCTCAAACGCAAGTAGTCTACACGAGTACGCGCTCTCTCACTCATGCACACAATCGCCCATACGTACACGAACGTCGAACTGTGGCGTTTCTGTCGGATAGAATCAACAGGCGACGAAATGACTGATGACTCTTGAGCCCATTAAAACGCCGCGAGAACTTTTTAATCATCCATCCCAAAGTGATACTCGTTTACTGATTTACGCGGCGCGGCGGTCCCCGCCGGGGATGAGGCATAAGACGAGTCTGAGTTGTGGGTGGGTGGGGGGGGGGGTGTCCGAAAGTACAGTTAAGTCTACATCCGCTCCGAACTTAAGTATGGAGTATGTGGGCTCAGGGCTGTGTAGTTTGCACCCTCCCAAGTCCCAACCCGTTTTCAATTGGGGATTGTAAGGACAGCGTTTATACGTTTGGAGGGTTTTGTCTTGCAGATTGATGTGAACTTCAAGCTCCAGGCTCAAAGCTCAGAGCTGCCGTTTTGCGTTTATTTAATGGTATTTTTCAATTCACCATTTATTTCACCGGTTGAGAAAAGATTACACAATTCAGTTCAGTGTATGACTGTTCTGCACGAAAATACTCAAATCTGTAATCTTTTCTCGATAGGTGGAAAAAAGCCGTTAATTTATTATAATATCCGCAATTTTTTTAAAGTCAGTAACGACCCCTTAAATTAGGAAAAGATTACAGATGCGAGTGTTTCCGTGCATTACAGTCATACATATACTGAGCTGAACTGAGTAATCTTTTTTCAACTGGTGAAATCAGCGGTGAATTAACAAATGTCATTAATTTTATGCAAAACGGCAGCTCTGTTAAGACTTGACCGCGTGGGATTTGATCTGCGGGATAGGGATGCCGTTTGAAGCTTGCCGTTCTTTCAGCGTGTCCTTGTAATCTAATTTGATTGGTTGAGTTTTAACGGAATTAGCGCACCATTCCGCGGAGTCCTAGAGAAATCACCGGAGAATTGCAGCGGTGCAAGAATTCAAGCAAGATCTCGGTGAATTCCATGCAGGACTGTTCAATTATTTGAATGAAAACCTTTTGATGTCATCACCAAACCGTCTTCACGGGAACCACGCAGACCGGCTGAAATGACTTGGCTCTTTGACACTTGATAGTGTGGGAGCGTTCAAGAATTCATTTGGGAACTTTCCCGGTGCATCACTGGAGAAGCTCCAAATCGTTGTTTTATTCCCCGATGTTGTTTGAATAACCGGTGCAATTATTTATCAAAGTGTTCTATAGATCCCGATGAACATTATCAGAGATCTTACCCGGCGTGCCCTGACTATTTTGGAGTAGGATCTCCGATGGAGCTGATGAAAACCCACCTATAGTTAAAGAAACATCCTCACTTACTCTCCAATTATGGGGCTCTTGCAAACATTTGCTACAGGCGATTGCAGAGTTGATCCTTGCTCAAAAACTTGTAAAAATGACGACGAGTTCACTAAAAAATCACAAAATTCAATCTCAGAATCAGGCTTAATAGCGGAGCAACGCAAGTATCATGGGAGATTCCTATCTTATTTGAGATAAAACTCTATGTTTTCCTAGAGTAAGTGACATATTAGGAATCTCCCGTCATTTGATTTTCCGTCGACTTTTACTTTTTTAGAAGTTTAGAAGTTCCTCTTAATTAAAACGGGTCTGCAACAACCATCCGATCCCCTGGTGAAAATTAGTTTTTCGGAATTCGAATACACTATAACTTTGCCGACGTTGTCATCTCCTCTCCCAACGTTCGCTCTTGATATAACGCCGCCTCAGACCTGTTCGTAGCGAATTTTCAAAGTGCTCAAATTTGAATTAATTCTACTCATGAGTATTAGAATAAGTAATACACGGGTTTTCAATTATAAATATGTCCACCCAATTTCGCCAAAGCAGTAAATTTCAGGCATCCTACCATCCTTTTGATTTAGCGTCTCAGAGGTTGGGTCAAAGATGAGGGAAAATCCGATTTAACCAGAAACAAGAACAATCCTTGGTCAATGTCAAATGTAAATTGTTTATGAGATCCCGTGTGGTTTTTATTATTAAAAAGAGATCCGCGACGCTCATAAATTTCAGCGACCAAGCCGCAGTAATTAATCCCCCCCACTCTACCTTCTCCCCCCCCACCCCGAAAGGATCTTTATTAATATTCGAGGTACCGAATGCAAAAGCGTTGTTTCAAAGAAGCTTGTGAGGTAAAAAAAAAAAAAGGTTTGTTGCAGTGAAGTGCAGGAGTAGAATTGAATGTGGAGGAAAAAATTAGTGTTTATCGAGGAGATGCGGAGAAAACTACTTTACCCCGATAAGGAGAGAGAAAATAAAATTCTGGAGGATTAAAGAGAGGAGAGCGAGAGAAGGGATCAAGGAAGAGAGCCGAAGGAGAGGCGGGAAAGAAGTGTGAAAAAAAGTGAGTTAAACACAGTAGAGCAGGTGTTAGTTTATAATTGGGTTCTTTAATTAAAGAGGTGGGTACATGTGAATTGTTTGAATTAAAACAGCTAGAATTACTTGACGGTTAATTCTCTTTTATTTACTTTTTTCCTCTCCTCTCCTCTCCTCTCCTCTCCTCTCCTCTCCTCTCCTCGCCCTTTTCTCTATCCTTTCGTCTCATTCTCGAAAAGTTTTTAAACTCCTTTGTCGGGCGTTTGCGTCGCTCTCAAACCGCGAATTAAGTGCAGCCTCTTCAACGTCCGACGTTTAATCGAACGTCAAAACTTTTCATGTTCGAAGAACTCTTGGCTTGGAGTCCGATCATTTGCTCCTATGGAGGTGTCTTCTCCCTCCCCCCTTTTTTATTATTTGTTGTTCCAGAATTTCTTCTCGGCTTCCTTTCTGTCCTCATCATACTTCGATGATATTTCCTACGTTTAGACTTTAGGTCGGATTTGTCTTTGATCCGCAACAATGGAACCCCCCCCCCCCCCTCCGAAGCTCAGATTGCTGCCGTGAAAATAGATCTGGGTTATGCAGATAACTTAAATAAGTTTGACATTTTAATCAACCTGCAGCTAATTAAGTTCTAGCTTTGCCAATCAGGTTCGATCAAATTTCTTCAGTAGAGGCGTTTTCAGGAATTTTTCTTTCTCTCTCTTTGCCTATTTGAATGGGTGTGTTGTGTTGAGTAAGGTCAGAGATAGGGGCTGCGTTTGGGCGAAAAGTGAAAGAGACAAATTCCTGTAAACGCTTTAAAAAAAAAATAAATAAATAAAATAAAAAAAAAAAAAAAATAGTCCCAATAAAAATAAATTAAGTAAATATCGTATCAAACTCCTTGCAGAATGGTTTGACACAATCTTTCTTAGTTTTAAATATTTATTTTACAGTTCGATTACTGTGCTGTGGAACCTGCTTTTATATCTCTTTCGTTTTTGTTTTGTTCCCAGGTAAGGGTCTTGAATTGATATTTCACCCAACCCCACCCTTGATCTTAGAGCTTGCGGTAAGTACTTAAAAGTTTTGAACATTTTGCGAAAACGCAACTGCAGCATAGGACAGAAAGAGTCAATTTCAGACCTTTTTTAGTGGGCTCGTCCTTATTAATGCAGTATTTTGCGTCAGTATCGACACTCGATTTGCCTGCAACAAAATCTTGCAAAACCATTCAGTTGATGTCAACGAGCTATACAAATAGAGTTGCGCTCGCAGTGCTGTGTTGTAAGTCCTATCCCGAAAGTGTGACAGCATGGAAGATCTGATTCTGGTTTGTTTGCTTCGTTTTTTTAAACTTTAAATCAAAAATTGTAATTAATTCAGTCTAAATTGGTTATACATGAAAGTGCAAGTGTTTTAGAATGGCTATCTGGACATAGAATTCCCATAACTATATATATCCAGGTGAGTTTGTTTCTGTTACTAGTCAGTTTATTGTGAAAATTCTTCCAAAAGAAACAGTTTTATCGATCTCCACTTTCAGAGTAGCCACTCTAAAACAGTTGGACTTGCGCAGTTTCGTTTTAAACGAATTTCAAATAAATTTTTCACAAATGTTTTTTTAAATTTTTAAGTTTAAAGAAAAAAAAATGAGGCAAATAAACAAAGCCCGTATAAGGAAATTTCCATTATGGCTGTACCTCCTTGATGATTCAAAATCACGTCCCATAAAACCCCTTGTTGAAGATTGCTTCAGCATCCTACATCTTCAATTGTATTATTATTGCTGTATGAATACTTTTCATCTTCAAAAGACCTATTGTCTCCACTTATCTCAAGTATCTACACAGAAAAGAAAAGAAATAAAAGTTTTAGATTTAAAAAAAAATATATTTTTGAATTATATGACAATAAGACGTACTTTTAAACTAAAATTACTTGTTTTTAAAGTAAAAATAATTGTTTTTAAATCTAAAATAACTGTATTTAAATTGAAAATAATTGTTTTAAATTGAAAATTCGGTATCTTGATCTAATGAAAAGTTTTTTTTTTTATTTAATAAAACTTAGTTTCAATTTTAAAATACGAATTTTTGTCATTTTATTCAAAAATGTTTCTTTTTTAGTCTAAAACATTTTTTTTTTTTTTCCTGTGTATATTAAATAATTGGTAACTATTTTCAATGTTGCTGTTTATTCATTTGAATACTCAACAGCCTACACTCCTCTATATGGCATAGCTCGTTGGTTGATGTCGAGAAGGGTGTCGCTCTCCCCGCGCCCGAATCAGGAACTCGTTACGCCACGCTTCAATCAATGAGATTTGACTTTTGTGGTTTAATGACGTCATATTATTAAGGACGGTCTACAAAGTTCGAGTAAAAGTTATATCCGGGTGTCGTGAACATTTTAGGACTCCCGCGCGCGCCTCTCTCGGATGAAAGGGACGTAACTCAAATGCGCAACCAAGCGTTGCACGGGGCTTATATCCTTCCGAGAAGGAAAGGTCAGTTGCTCTTTCTCTTGCGGAGTAATTCGGACATTCCAGAACATTAATTAGAGCTGGAGAAACCAACGGGACAGAATAAGCCATCCGATAAAGAGACCGAGAACCTAGAACCCGATACGACGCACGGTAGATCCTTGTTACAGAGTTCTTGGACATGAAAATATTTCGATTTTTGCTCGAGAAACGTCTTAGCATTGTGACGTCCGCACTGGGGGGGGGGGGGGATAATAAGTTTTAAATTTTAGTAACAATATCAGAAGCACAACGGTTTGAGAACCAAGGAGAGTCTAACTTTTGCCGAAAAATTCTGGTGTTATGATCAGAATATGCACGGAAAAAAACTACGGTGAAAATAACCATACGGATACCTGATTTTGGCACCTGCTAGATGTTATGGTAATGTTAACCAGAAGTATACTATGTTTTGACTAGGTACTAGGTGATGTTACCTGATTGCATGTCGAATTCACTCAAAGTATCGGTAAATGTACCATACTTCTGGTCAAGTTTACCATAACGTCTAGCAGGTGCCAAAATCAGGTATCCGTATAGTTATTTTCACTAATCTTTTTTTTCCGTGTGGTCCAGTGACGTAGCTTGCAATTTGGCAACGTTGCAGTTCGTTCATTTAAACCCATATAAAAGATCGAACTGTTGGGTGTTCGGTGAAAACTTTCTCATTCGACCTTTTCCATGGGTTTAAATGGACACAATTCAACGTTGCCTAATTGTATACGCTACGCCACTGATATATGGTCCATAGCACTAGAATTTAATTAACATTAATAAGAACTATGATACAAATCCTAGAAATTCTGGTGGAAGCACCATCCCTTACCTTGGTTCACATATCGTTTTGCCTCGGGTATTTCTCTTTTTTCTGTGTGCTTTTTGTAAATCACTAAAGTCTGAAGTTTATTTCGTTCTCAGTTGTCCATCATGTGCGTTGCGGCTTGCCAATCCTCGTCAAGGTATGCAACACACAACTCAAAAAAATACCGTTCAGCCGATTCAGCATACGAATCATGTGTGTTGCGGCTTGCCTATAGTGAGGATCATGCAACACGCAACGCAAAAATTACCATTCAACGTATGGAACATATTATGTGTTGCGGATTGCATATCCTGGTCAAGGAATGCAACATACAACGCAAACAAATACCATTCAACTTCCAAATCATGTGTGTTGCGGCTTGCCTACAGTGAGCATTATGCAACACGCAACGCAAAAATTACCATTCGACTTATGGATCCTGTGTGTTGCGGATTGCATATCCCGCGGCCAGTTCTTCCACCTCTTCCATCTTTGTTCCACCCAGTGCATAAAACCGAGTCAAGGGTGGATCCAGGGATTTGTTTCCCTCTCTCTCTCTCTGGCCGTTTGAACACAATCATGTGCTCGAAAAAGATAGAAGGAAGGACCAATCACATGACATGATTCCGTATCTCTATCCTTTTTTAACGTATGTAGATCTGCAAATGGGTTGGATGGAGAGTGAGAAACACAAGTTCCTGGACCTACCTTTGCAAAAAAGTTAAAGAATTTCACGTTTCGATTCTGTGTGCGACGGTCGACTCTTGCTCTGCTTCTCCCTTGTCTTATCTGGTGGATAAAGGTCTTCAGGAGTCGAGAAGACGGAAATACTAGATTCTAACACCCCGTGCCCTTGTCGAGGTATATCTCTCCAAACAAATGGAAAACGTTGCCAACTGTATCGTAAATAATTCGAATAATTTGTTTGGGTTTAAAGAAAAATTATATTAATGTCCTGATAATGAACTTTGGATTTCATTGTAAGTTGGAAATTAAACTTGACTAAAACGAAAAAGAAAATGTTAAGTTTTTGGTTTCAACCTAACCTGAGAATATTCGTTTTTGTAACTAGAGCCCGAGAGCCGCCATATACAACACTCCTTTTTTTTTTTTTTTTTTTTTTTTTTTTTTTTTTTTTTTTTTTGTGACAGTGAAAGATTTTTGCGAATTATTGATTTATTGTGGAGCAATATTTCTGCAAGTGCCTTCAACTAAATGTATAGGCAAATTTAACACATACTAGTAAGAATATTTTACTACCTAAATAATTTAAGGTAGTGTGCGGTGATTTGTCTTATTGTTACTAACCGAGTTGTGAAAGGGTTAATTGTTTTAGGTACGGGGGAGCTCTAGAATTCCCGGTGAAGCTTCAAGTCGTTCTTTTATCCGCCGATTTCGTTTCCGACTTACTGGTTCAACTTATCGGAGCGTTCTTGATTCCTGCTGTAATTCATCAGTGTAACGGTGTATTCCGGCTCTATCAGAGTTTAAGATCTCCGATAAAACCGATGAAAACTAACCTCACAGAAGTAAAAAACCTTTTTTAGTGTGTTCATAGAGGTGTTTTGGAGGTTATTTCAAAGTAAACAAATATTTTTAGCCTATTGCGCCTATGATCGTTTGGAAATGCATTGGAGGACCGATTAGCCTCATCAAAACACTATCGGGTTTATCGTAAACACTATCGAAAAATTCTGATGCATTTCACCGGGTTGTCGGTCCGAAGAATTTTAAAACGCTCCTAATGTTTTCTACTTTTCATCAACAGAAAGGACACGTAATTTCTTATTGGTTCAATATCCGAAATTTCCGTTCAAAAGTGTGCTCATGGGGAAATTATATCGAACCTGAGTGCGTTTGGAACCAGAATCGATACGATACATAGTTTTCCGGAAACTAGTCTTCATAAAAAAAATAAATTTAATTCTCAGGGTGTGAAATCTGGCGATAATGGTTTTGAGGTTGTAGGAAGAAGAAAACGCAGGGTTGCCAGCTTGTCTGAGAAACCTCTTAATCTCCCGCTGTACTCCAATGTTAGCTCACGAGCATTCAAGTACAATCTGGCAACGTTGGAGAAAATACGACATGGCAGCAAGTGTCTGTCGTATTTATCGAGGCTAGCAAATAGCGGGCGTTTTTAAAACACAAGGATAAACAAGCAACAGGGACGGGGACGGACGGGACGGACGGGTTTAAAAGCGGTTACCGCCGCTTGAGAACAATGAGCTACAAATAATTGTAAACCGGGGACTCTTAATTATTTTATACAGTCCCAAGCCTCAATAAGCTGCTTGTAATGTTTGTATTCTGAACTTGTATTATCGCTGTAAGCTCGGGGCTCGATCCCGGTGCCCCTCGCTCGGTCAGCCGGTCACCAATGTCAGATCCTAATCGAATCACACAAACATTCCTCCACGCATACATGCGTATTGTATGTATCGTACCCAGGCGCTACACATCCTGCACTTCCTGAAGTTGCTGTTATTCCGTCTATTGTTTAGCGATCGCGTTATTCACAATTTTCTGTTTTTTATTAATTTTTTGAAGGTTAATTGAATCGACTATTCTATCAGTTCGTTTTGATCAATGTCCATATGATTGGCGCGTGCGATTTTAAGCAAATGATAGCTAACTAGTGCCGTTTTCCACTGTTGCCATTTTTGCTGTAGTAGTTTTCTGATAAATCGACAATAGTTTTGATAAATAAGTTTAACTCCGATGAAAGTGAAATTTACATTTGTTGGGTCGAGTTTAATTCTCTGTACTAGCCTCCATTTCCGGTTTATTATTTTTTTTTCTTTTAAAGATTTTGGGCAAAAACCCCTTGAAAACAAAAAGCTCACTTATGATAGTGGCGGCTCATGCTATTTGGCAACCATGTTTTTTGCCATTTGAACCCATGCAAAAGTATCGATTTCTCAGGTATTCAGTAAATCTCCTGAAGGTCGATTATTTCTCGTAGGTTTAAATGGAGAGAAGCTGTTGTTGCCACGTCGCACGAGCCGCCACTGTGCACTAGGTGTATGACAGTGTTTAGGCTCTTCAGCTTAGTTTGAAAAAAAAAAAAAAAATGAGCTTACCAGGAGCTTTCTCAGGTATCGTAGTGTTTACTATGGCTAGGCTCTGCAGTATAATTTTAATGAAACGACTTCGTTCCATCTCTGAAAAACAGCGTCATTTTAAAGAAAGAAGACTTTGTTTTCATCTCAATGAGTTCAGCAGAGTTTTGATGTTGTGAAAGTAATTTTTTTTTTTTTTTTTTTTTTTTTTTTTTTTTTTTTTAATAATAATTTATTTATTACAGATATTAACTTGGTAGTTTGAACACGGCCCATGCACGGTAAATAATTTGATTAAAACTCAAGAGTAATTTCATATCTTCAACAGTTAAGACATAGGTCTTATAACCACCTAGTCGAAAAGAAATGAAACAAAAAGTTTAACGCGCTCTCTGCTACTGTTTCCCATAGCCACAAAATGAAAAACTACTTACATTTAAACACACGTATGAGTTATAAACCCTGAAGTTGGATGGGAGCGCGCTCATTCGTAATAATCCAGCTCGGAAGAGAAATTCAGGAGCAGAATGGGAGGGGGGAAAAAAGCCCATACATAGTGTTGAGAGCGGGTAGGGGGGTAGGGGGGTAAGGAGATAGGGTAAAAGGGGGATATGTGACGACACTATGAGAGTAATATGAAGAAGGGAAAAAAAATTTAGATGCACGAGTGCGCGTAAGGACTTTAATGGAGGTTTAAAATTTATTAACCTCATATTTATTTTCTTATACTTTTTTTTCTCCTATCTCTTTCTCTCTTTCTTTTCTCTCTTTTCCCCTCTTCCTATTCTCACAATCAACCGTTGAGCGAGGAAGGCAGTGCAATGTCTTCAGTAAGGATTCCGTTGTATGAAATACCGCGCGTTATAACCACGTTATAACAAATGTCCCGCTACAAATCTACTCGGGCCCGGGATGTGTGGGAGCTCCGAATTTTTCGTGGCCCGATTTTTATTGCGTTTTTCTTCCCGTAGACGTTGAAAAGTCGGCGCTTCAATGAGGGCCTCTCTCTCTCTTTCCCTCTCTCTCTCTCCCTCCCTCTCTCTCCCTCTCTCTTTCTCCCTCCCTCTCTCTCCCTCTCTCTCTCTCTCTCTCTCTCTCTCTCTCCCTCTCTCTCTCCATACACAGTAATAAAGCGGCACCGCGCGCCGCCTTCGAAAATGTAAATAAATGAATAGATGGTTAACGGATAGATAAATAAACAACGGATCGTAAAGTTTTAATAAGCCTCAATCACCCATCGACTGCGCATGGGCATGGCTCAAAGAGTGTAAATAAGAAAGGGGTCATTTTTTGTCGAAATTGGTTGACAAGATTGTAAAATTTTAACGAGGACTCGTACTCTCGTAAGGTCGTACTATCTAGCCCGTATTTGAAGGAACCCTCTTGTTATAGTGGGATTAGTGGGGGTAATTAAGATAGGATTTTGTAATTATTATTATAGTTCGGTTATCTTTGTCTACAATAGTTTGATCGTAAACAAATCTTTCCCTCTGGATGTCAGATCGTTGCGTAGGAATTGTGGCAATCAGTTGTCATAGTCTCGGGGTGGATTTTTGACCTGAAAAAATGCAGCTTTGTCAGATTTAGGTCCAAAAGCCACACATTTCCTGCTTCCTCTATTTTCAGATTTACTCTAGTGGCTTAGTATGCAATTTGGCAACGTTGAAAGTTGTCCTTTTAAACGTATGAAAAAGATTGAACTTAAGGGTGTTCGGTGAACACCTGCTTTTGCGACTTTTTACATGGGTGGATACGGACACGGTACAACGTTGTCAAATTGCACGCTACGAAACTCGCTACTCTTTACTTTATGTGTAACCAATCCGAAGTTCTGTCCCCTTACGATAATTCCAGGCGAAAGTTAGGGATCTTTCAAACCGTCAGAGGGCGCCACCAGCAGTCACTTTCCAAAATCAATCGTTTGGGTTATTTTTCCTGGATCCGCCTATGACATCCTTTTCCCATTTGAGGGGTTTTTTACCGAACACCAAAGAGAGAAGGATTGAAGAAGTTTAGCAGTCTGGTGAGACAACAGCGCAGCAGTCAAACTCTATGTTAACTCCATAACGTACTCTAATGCATTGAATATGCACGAGACCAGGGCTGCCGTTTTGCGTATAATCAATACTATTTTTCTACTCACCGATGATTCCACCGGTTGAGAAAAGATTACACAATTCAGTTCAGTGTATGACTGTAATGCACGAAAATACTCTGATCTGTAATCTTTCCTTAATCAGTGGAAACTCCGTTGATTAATTAAAATATCCGCAAGTTTTATAAAGTCATCGACGATTCCACCGGTTGAGAAAAGATTACAGATGCGAGTATTTTAGTTTATTACAGTCATGTACTGAACTGAACTGTGTAATCTTTTCTCAACCGGTGGAATCATCGGTGATTTGAAAAATAGCATTGGCACGAGACCCCTCTGTGTGATCGTGTGAGTGTTGGTTACGCTTGATGATCACAGCCTTATGGTCGCAGTCGCACAACAGAAGAAAACTTTTAAAAAATCGGACGAAATAGGAAAAACGATGACGTTACAAGTTCGGACGCCAGTGGCGGCTCGTGAAAGGTGGCAACGACGGATTCCCTCCATTTAATCCCACGTTAAATAATCGATATTTAGGAGATTCGTTGAATCCTTGAGAAATCGATACTTTTACACGGGTTCAAATCGTAAAACACCATGGTTGCAAAATCATGTTTTCCGCGCCGTTTGAAATGTGTATTGTACCAGCGGAAATAAGGGTACAGAAGACAGAGGGTATGCAACACACAACACACGTAATAAAGGATGTGTGTAATGTGCAGTGGCGGCTTGCACTACTAGCCAACTGTGCTTATTCACTATTCAAACCCATGCAAAAGTATCGATTTTTGGGGGTGCATTTCACCTTTAAATGGAGAGAATACGCTGTTCCCCAATGGCATGACCCTGTTGGTAAAGTGTATTGTTCGTTGTGTCCGGTCCCAGAATCTTGTCCGAGCTTTCAGTGGCGTAGCGTGCGAATTGGCAACGTTGTAATGTGTCCATAAACCCATGGAAAAGGTCGAATGCGTATTGGTTCACCGCGGAACACCCACCAGTTCGATCTTTTTTATGGATTTAAATGGACGCACTGCAAAGTTGCCAAACTGCTCGCTACTCCACTGCGAGTTTTTTATTTACAGATTTTGATTCATTGTCCACAGAACTTTCCCACTGCGCGACCATCACTTGGCGGGTGCTTGTCTTAGGATCGGTTCGGTCCGGTTCAAGGTTATGACACCGCGAGAAAGTTACATAAACCAGCGCACTCCGCGCGGAGTTGCAGCGCCCCGTAATTTGATGCAACTTCAGCTGAGTGGCGATCATTTATAAACAGAGACCGTTTACGTCGCGTCGGTTAGTGGCCTCAAGAATTCTCTGTCTTCTAACCAACCCCCCTCCACTCCCCCGGGCCCTCCTCAAGCATCAGACAGACGAACTTTGTCTTTGTCCATGTGCTTGAGCACTATAGAGCACTCAATTGATGGAGCTTTTAAAAGTTGAAGCTCAATCTGATGATCATTTACTTCATCGATAAAACGATCGTGCGAAGACTGTCGTTGAGAGGGATGATGTTGGTTAAAAATTGTAAAACTTGGTGGTTTCTATGGAAACCGTCGTTATACAGCGCCTATACTTTCTAAAGTCACTCAAGGAATAGCCTTTAAATACAGGGCACTTTAACGATGGTTCCCATAGCAACAGCCAAGTTGTACAATTATTTTGGACCAATAGCATCACTCGTAGACAGTCTTAACAATCGGTTTATCGATGAAGTAAATGATCAGCCCCCGGGTTTGTGCATCGAAACTGTAGTTGGATGTTGACTCAAACCTTTATGTGTCCAAAATTATTATTTGACATTTTTTGGTGTGCTCGGAGGGGGGGGGGGGGGTGCTAACCAGAGCTTAAAAAGAGAAAGAAACAAAAACGTAAAATTAACGAACCGGAAAGTATTGGAGCCACGTTTATGATAGGTATACTAAAAAAATCCTAATATTAGTTTATGGGTATAATTATAGCCCAAATTGACGGAAATTTAGTCCATTCAAACACAAAATCCACCGGACATTGGGCATATTATGTGGGTTATTTGGGTATTTATTTTGATTCGACTTTTCAGTTAATTAATTTAAAACCGCAGGAAGGAACAGTTTAGTTTACCTCAAGATTGGGTCAACGTTGCTGGTTTGGCAAGTTTCTAACCATTTTCTTTTTTTTTTCCACGGGTCATCTTGCAACGCACCTTTTCTGTACCATTTGGCTGTATGGCGGCGAAGCACTTTTTCCAGCTATTCAGTCTCTTCAAGACCACCATCTTTTTTAATGCTTTGCCAAACACGGTTTTTAGCGCAACGGATTTTGCTGCGCGAGACGTCACCATTCATGCACCAAGAAGGTGAATGAGGCGCATAAAAAAACGTGCATGGTTTCGGTCATCGATTTAAATAAATCGCATCATTCCCAGTCCCAGTCTCCTCTCTCCATCAGTCATCATACATCATTTATTCAAGTTCGGAACACCGAAGGTTTCCCGTGTTTATCTTTTGGTTTAATACATTTATTTTCTCATCGATCGTTCTTCTTCGTCCATTACTTCATCGGTTTTCAAACACGTTTATACCTATGCTTTTAGTTCAAAAAAATCGAGTAAAATTTGTCAAAGCAACACTCAAACATCGTTTCATCTTATTATAACAAGAAATACAGAAATGATGTACTCAACTTGGAATAGAAGAAATGTGGATGAACCATGAGCAGATACCGGAATTTATCCATCGCTCTCCGGGCTCTCCCTCCCCATTTAAAAACGTACATTAGAAATGGATGAAGATATGGGCAAAAGTCACGTGATGGCCCTGCTATCCTTTTTCCAACACATGTGTTCAAGCGGCCGGAGAGAGAGAGAGAGAGAGAGAGAGAGAGAGAGAGAGAGAGAGAGAGAGAGAGAGAGAGAGAGAGAGAGAGAGAGAGAGAGAGAGAGAGAGAGAGAGAGAGAGAGAGAGAGAGAGAGAGAGAGAGAGAGAGAGAGAGAGAGAGAGATAAAAATTCCTGTGTTCGTATGGGATGGACGCTGCTGGCTATTCTCTGTTCGTCTGATATAATTCAAGTACCTTGCTCTCAAAGAGTATATGTCTCGACTTTCAGTAACAATTATTTGATTTACAGCCGATTAATTTCAAGGAAACTAGATTCAGTGCTATTTTATAATCTGACTAGTAAGTAGAACATGGATCTAATAAAGGCTGTCAACAGTATCTTTTTCTCCTTCGGTTGTCGCGTAATGGATGTAATCAGCGTGTAAATCAGAACTCATTTTCAAGGGTAACACTAAAATTGTAGTGATTGTATTCAACATTTTAGAAATCCTTGTCACTGAATAACTCTGGTTCCTCTTTTTTCAACTCTGACCGATATTTTTGTCATCAAAAACTAAAAAAAGCTATTTTAAAATCAATGTTATATAGTCTTCAAAATGAGTCACTTGCAATCCTTTAACCTTTCGCGGAACCACTGATTTATTCCTTTGTGTCCTAGTCGTTACCAACTTAACCTTGATCTGTACAAACCCGCTGTGCAGAGAACTTTGATCGTGATTGCATAGTCGTAGGTTGTGAAGTATTTCGCAATGCTAGAAATATTATGACCAACATTTGCGGATCATAAGAAATAACTAAATGGAAAAGAAGAAATATAAGTACGCGCATAAAAAATGAACTAGTGCTTTTCGAAACCCGTCTAAGTTTCTATCGATGCCAGAACTAACGGGAGAGAGGATTACTCCTACTTACGTGTCAAAGTTCGATGCACGTCTTTGTCTCAATCAGTGTTGCCTCGTTTGGCGGGAAATTCAAAACTTTTATGTAAAGTTAAATGGGAAAATGTGCATAGCTATGTGTAAACGAGGCAGCCCTGGCTCTCTTTATTCTTTTGAAGTTTGTTTTTTCTATTAGAGTATAGTCCAGGGAAAGAAGGAAGCGGAATGCAAGCTCTCGCATGCAGTTTAAATCAATATTATCTTTGAACTTTTAAGTTTTTTTTTATTATTATTTTTTTTTTATTTATTTTTTTTTTTAATTTTTTTTTTTGGTAAACCTAAGGTCTGAATGAAATTAACTATGCACTCAATAAAACCTCCTGTATATGCTCCTGATCATTGCACCACCTGGGGACTGATAATTTACTTCATCGATAAATCGATCGGTAAGACTATCTATGAGTGACGCTATTGGTTAAAAATTGTAAAACTTGGCTGTTGCTGTGATAACCATCGTTAAAGTGTCCGTTATTTAATTTAAACCCATTCAATGTGTAGCCTTTAAATAACGGACACTTTAACGATGGTTACCATAGCAACAGCCAAGTTTTATAATCTTGAAACAATAGCATCAATCGTTGACAGTCTTAAATCGATGAAGTAAATGATCGGCCCCCTGGATGTTTATTGGATGAGTTCCTTTTTTGGCAACGTTGTTTGCCGGCGAAGTCATCAGTGCTGAATCGAGCTCATACCGAACATAAGTATACGCGTATCGAAAACAGAGTCGGAAATTTGATGGGGCTTCGTTAGCGTTCAAGGGCTTAAGGGTAGTTCGGTGGTTGATGTAGACGGGCAAGGGGAGAGGGAAAGGCAGTTGGGCACGGGGGATAAAAAAATAAATAACTTTCACTCTGAACTGATAAACGACAACAGAAAAAATATGTTGCTGAGGGGGTATCATTTTCAACGAGCCTATCAGTCGCAGAGCATAAGCGACGAGCATCAATTTACCGGTGAAGCAATTCAATCAACGTGCTGCCGTGTATGCAGAGCAGTGATAGGATAGAGGGAGGGTGGTGTGTGTGTGTGTGTGTGTGAGAGAGAGAGAGAGAGGGGGGAGAGAGAGAGAGAGAGAGAGAGAGAGAGAGAGCTACAGAGATAGATGCAGTGATAGAGAGTGGAAGAGCCAGGGTGCAAGAAATATAACCAGTCAATTTGTACCCGCTAGCAACACACGATCCCTGCTCTAAAGTTCCGCGCCGGTCTGTTTTCGAGACGAGACGAGGCTCTGCAACCCGCCACACATGCGGCGCCGCAACAACTCCCCGAGTGATCTGCAGCCCGCAGTACAGGAGAGTCATGCGGGTGGCGCTAACAAATGACCCGGCGACATTACAAACACCCTCACTCTTGTGCCCTGTCCTGTTGTCTCTTGTGCGCTCTCTCGTTGCATCGACGTACCGTGAACGAACGCAGCGCCTCCCGCGCGCCCCTCCAAGTGACCAGACCCGCGGGACGAGTCCCTTGTTTTAATGGTACCACCTAATGATAAATAATAACTTTTGGCTGTTTGACCTCCTCCCCTCCCCTTTCACGTTCACATTGTTGTTCCAATACCCTTGAAATAAAGTTGTCTATGGTCTGTGGTTGTTGCCATTGGTTACTTACTGGTTCAATTGCACAGGAAACGGGATTTGCGAGTTCTTTGGGGGTGAGAAACAGAGAAAATTGTTCGTTTCCAATATGCTCAATTTAAACCGTTTCAACAGCCCCGCAGTCGATACATATTTTTTGAAACTTTGTAATTGTATTTTTTGGCATAAACCCTTTCTTCGGGTTTGTCAAGTCGCGCCCATCCACAGTTTTAGCGGATTTTGCTTACTGCTTAAATTACAATTTTAAGATGTGACTCAGTCAGAAACGTATTCTGAAGCTGAATTCCTTATCAAGGCTCATCAGTCAATGAAATCCTAATAATTGAGGGAAACCGATAAGGCTCCAATTAAAGCATCTTGAAGATAAAGTTTTTTTTTTTATTTTTTTATTTTTATTTTTTAATTTTAATTTTTTATTTTTATTTTTTAATTTTAATTTTTTATTTTTATTTTTTAATTTTAATTTTTTATTTTTAATAATTAAGTTTATTCTCAGATTCCACGCTGCAGTGGCGAAGACGGGGGGGGGGTGTCCCCAACAGGTCTGAAACCTCTCCAACTTGACACCGAACTTTGCCCCAAAAAAGGTAATTTTTATGTTCTCAGAGAAATTTTAACAAATTTTGACCTGTGCCCCCCCCCCCCCCCCCTCGAAAGATTCCTGGCTCCGTCACTGGTATGTTTATAAATAGAACTGAACTAGTGGAGCCTCTTTTTTACCCCAAATCTCAACCCGTGTCCTGTAGAACTGCTATTTCTCTGTAGAAAACTACTTACTTAACTCTGTACTTAGTATCTCATTTAAAAGTCAGTAACATTGTCTGTCATCGTATAGAACAGTGGCGAAGCGTGCAATCTCGCAACCTCACTCATTATCCACTCAATCCTTTGAAAAATATCGAATTATCGGATGTGCACCGGGTGGTGAATGCCCGTAAAGACCTTATGCATTGGTGTTTATGGATTTCACCCTACGTTGCTAGAACGACACTGATGATGTACAGAAGTGCATGTGCTGAAGCCATACAATACTAATTTTCGTGGAGTATAATTTTGATTAAAATCCATTTTTGTCGACGAATTGTGTAATAGCGCCCATTGTACTACTGCAAACACATAAAAATATCAATGTCGATCATGGGTGGATACAGGAATTTTTCTGTCTCTCTCGCTCTCTCTCTCTCTCTCTCTCTCTCTCTCTCTCTCTCTCTCTCTCTCTCTCTCTCTCTCTCTCTCTCTCTCTCTCTCTCTCTCTCTCTCTCTCTCTCTCTCTCTCTCTCTCTCTCTCCTCCCAGTTGAGCGCGTGTGTTAGAATAGGACGGATATATAGGGGCTAAGGTCACGTGATGGCCCCCTCTGATATACTTTTCTAACACATGTGTTAAAATGGCCAGAGAGTGAGAAAGACAAATCCCTTTACTATCCACCCATGATAGCGATCAATTCGACAACTGCGCGGTTGTAATTGAACGCCAAATTCGGTAACAGCTTTGGGTTGATCCGCCTTGTCGCCGCCGCGCGCGCCACCACCGAGCTTCGCTACCGAACTCATCCATCGGGAAACGAAGTTCTTAATTCCTATTCGAGAATTACTATACTACAATAGCCAGAGTAGGGTGCCGGGGAACTGCGGGTGTGGGGGGGGGGGGTTCCGAGGGTTAATTCGGTAATACTTGACGTCTCATTAGTCGCAGCCGAGCCGAGCCGAGTCTCCGGAGTTCACGTTCTCGTTCGCGTTCATCCCCCAAATTCCACTGGTCAGGGCATTGCTGCTGTTCGAGGCTGGGGTAGGGGTGGCCCACCCTTTTGCCCCTCTGCTCTGCGGAGGGATGGCCGGAAACGCCGGTTTGATTAAAGCACCTGTACTTAATCTCACTTCCGCTCCGTTACCGCGGAAGGCGATTTTAACAGCCCCTTAATTCACGGACGAAATGACTCTACGGCCTCCCGAAGATGGATCCGATCCGAGGCCGAGTTGGCTCGAGCGGACCCGAACCGGAGGTGCGGTAACAAATTTGAGTTAAAAGTTTTGGGGCTCGCAGATTTGTTACGCCGCGCGTCCCTCAGGGGATGAGGCATATGCGTATTTGGCGGAAGGAGGTGTGATGATGCGGGGAGGGGGGGGGGAGTCAACTGTAAGCTGAGAATCGGAAGCTTTACAACAACTGATTAAGCTTTTTGGAAGTTTCAAAGCTCTTAGAGCTTCCGCAATTTGGTTCGGCAGCTTTTTGCGGTCAGTTTTTCGACTTGAATGGTTGATTCATGAAAAATTCCCAAATCATTAACAAATCAGTAGATCAACCAAGATATCTCGACGTGGTCAGATATCGGAATTCTGTGGTCCTATGCGCTGTTTGTCTTAGACAAGGAAATTTGATGCCCAATCAGTTTCAATCGCATGTAGCAATATCTAAAATGGAACTGAATATTTATAACATATCCATACGAGGTATGAATAATCTAAGAGAGTGGCCTATTTAAAACAACTCCAAATCAGGATGTAGGATTGTATTGAAGAATCATCTAGTGGAAAAATCGACCGAAAAGTTCCTTGTTAAAGATAACTTCACAATATTTGCCCATTGAATATCAATTTCAATTTCAAGATTCACATTCGCGCATGATGTCCGAAGATAACGATGTGATACATGGCCTCATAGTAATATTGTCATAGTACGGAGGTCACTGTTAGAAACTTGATCACAGGATTCTCTACATAATTTTAAACCTTTTAAGGAATTTGTTTTAAGACTTTGTTTCCCTCTCTTTCCTCTGAAACGTAATATCTCAAGATGATCCATGCCTTTTTCATATGCTTCCTATGAGTTAGTCCGAGGTTTTCGCGCTAATTTTAGGATTAGAGCGAGGTAAGTGTCCTTTCTTGATTTCTATTCTCTCAGACTCACAATCAGATACGTCCAGTGAGTGGTACAGTTAACGAATTACGTAATGTCAGTCGACTCCTTGGATTTTGGTTCAGGTAGGCAATCTGTAATACTTAACACAATGAATTGAATCATTGCGGGTGGCCTACTCAAGTCAAAATCCAAGGCGTCGACTATAATCATTAAATTCGCCGACTGTTGCCCAGAGCCTCAGTGTCAGAACGCTTCGAAAATTCGATCTATGCATCGAACGTACTATACGCCTTTATTGAGTCTCGAAGTATCGAATGTCGAGCATGACCCACTGTTGAGGCATTTATTGAGTCAAGAAGTATCGATCGATGCATCGAACTTGGATCGTACCTGGATAGAGTGTATTAGTAAAACGATATATCTTATCGATTACTGTCCGAGGACATCTGGTTCCAAACAAATCAAAAGAAGAAGAAGAAATTATCGTCAGACTCCCGCTCATTCCACTACAACAACAGTAACGTTTGGGCGATTCGAACCTACAATTGCATCGTTTAATGTGTAATAACTTAATGATTTTATGGCAGTTTTAGTCGTGGAAGCAGGCAGAAAATTGTGCATTTTTGAGGACGTAGAATTCATAATCGCAAAAAGGTCGCATCAATCGGGTTTAATATTGCCGAAATTTCCGTCGAAATGCGATTTTAGGGAAAATACATTGAATCAGGGTTTGTTTCGAACCAAACGTCGGCAATCTATTCGATATATCGCTCTACTAAAACAGTCCATTGAGGCGTTGACTGTGGACTTGTAAGTAGTGTTGTATTGTGAGATACTGCCCGTCAGACATGGATTGAAGCAAATACTAGGTTACTTCGTGATCGGGGACCTGTCCTGTCTCATTCGTTTGTCATCATCGGTTAACTCCGGCGACTGTCGTAACCCCCCCCCCCTCTCCTCCCATACTCCTCTGCCCCTCTTCCCTTCCTCACCGCCCGGAGCCTTGCGCTCTTTTCCACCCACCTATGTACCTCGCGGGCTTGTCGTTGAGACGTTGAGTCGTGCAACGAGTGGGTGAAAATTGGAACGTTAAAGAAATAACGCATCGTTAATTGAATACTCGCGTTTTCAGAGGCGACCGCGCGCCGCGCCCCTCCCCTCCCCTCCCTTCCCCCTCTAGACAAGCCATCGGCCCTTGGTCTCACTCTCTCACGTGTTAGATGATGGAGAGCTGTCACTCGATAGTGCGTCCTTGTAGTGTTGCCAGCTCGGACACGTGATTTCTGTTTAGTGCCAACACCATGGACATCGCAGTAAACATTGTTTCGTGTTGAAAACACCGCATGTAATCCTGATAAATTTGTTAGAATCGAGCAAGTGCGCTGATTGAAGGGGTAGGGAACTTTGGGGGCTTTAGATCCTTCTCGCGAACCCTTTGTTTTGCAATCCACATCTGGACGAAACGAAAGTGAAATGGGACAGAAGTACGGTACACCCAGAAACGTGCCTCTCTCTTTTCCTGTGCTACATTCAACCAGTGTTGCCAGATTGGGGGTAAAAAGCCGTATCGTCCCCATTTAAATCAATGTAAAATGTACGGCTTTTTCACCCCAATCTGGCAACACTGCATTCAACGAGCTGCAACAATTGAAGGATTTTTTAGGACGTGTTTATGAAAGACCAATGAGGCAGCCACGATGAAAATTTCTTATGGTCATTTTCACACGAGCTAGATTTTTTTGCCTCTTTTTTTTAACCTTTAAAGTGTGAAAGCAAAATTGTGACAAATCCATTTGAAATTGGTTTGAATTATTGGTGAAAGAGTTTTAGAAGTGAATATCTGGACCAGTGGCGGCTCGTGCAATGTGGCAACAACGTAATCCCTCCGTTTAAACCTATGTTAAACAATCGATCTTCAGGAGGTGCAATGCACCCCCAAGTTATCGATACTTTTGCATAGGTTTAAATGGCCAAAAATCATAGTTGCCTAATTGCACGAGCCGCCACTGATCTGGACACAGGAATCGGTACAAAGTTTCTTTTGGAAGAATTCGCACGGTAATTAAATTGACAACTGACACAACATGACAAAAATGACACATCATTATTCATTTATTTTTATAATTTTTCTGTGTGTATCTGTTTTGCCAAATTTGGCTGCACTGCTTACAGTGCTCGTCTCGTCGTATTTCTGACAGGTCCTTCGAAAGCGCGTCAGCACTCGCCGAACTATAAATAAAACGCGAGAAAAACCTCCTAATTCAGCGATGTACTTTTTTATTCCCTTTTTTTATTCCCTTTTTTTATACCTCCTCCGCTCTAAAAACAGGCAACTCCGACGTTATCTCAGCTTAACCCATCCTCGATGCATTTCGAAAATGACGAGGATTACTGCAGTTGCGAACGCATTGCATTTCTCAGGTTAAAATACTTGGTGACACTTCAAAGTTCAAAGCATTGCTCAGGTTAACAGACTTGTGACACTTCAAATGACAACTCTATTCCAAGTTCTTATATTTTTTATGCTCTGAAAATGTCATCTGAATCTGTACTGATTCGGTTCTTTGTGTTAGTTTTCCTCCATTTTTTCTATTTATTTATTTATTTATTTATCTATCTGTTCGTTCGTTCGTTCGTTCGTTCGTTCGTTCGTTCGTTCGTTCGTTCGTTCGTTCGTTCGTTTATTTATTTATTTATTAGTAAATTTTAATTTACTTATATAGCTGCTTTTGTTTCCCCCCCCTCTCCCCCCCCCCGGATGGACTCTATAAAGTACGTACTGTATATAGACTTTATATTATGTTTATACGTACTGTACTAATGTACGTACTATATTTTGGTGGTATAACATGTATTTAGCATATAAATCACGTATTGTAGTAGATATGTGTATAGCACTGAAATAGTTATTATATAGTAAATGTAATATATGTACTTTATGCATTATATGCATTACATGCATTATATAAACAATTTTTTTTTTTTTTTATAGGGGGGTTTTGGGGGTTTCCCCCCCCTCTCCCCCCCCCCCCCCGGCTGGCGAAAAGGTCCACAAAATGAGTGAAATGCAGGGCCGAAAAGGCCAAATATGGGTAAGAGAGGGTTAGGTAATGGTTAAATATGGGTGAAATGGGGGCATGAAGAGGCCGAATAAGGGAAATTAGGGGCAAACCAGGTAAATAAAGGTAAATGGAGCCGCATATAGCTATAAATAAGTGGAAATAAGTGCGAATTTAGGCAAATTAGTGTCAATAAGAGAATTACGAGCACAAAGGGGGGGAAAAGGGGCCCAAAAAAAAGGGGTAAAATACGGGTGAAATGCAGGGAAGAAAAGGCCAAATATGGGTAAGATAGGGGTTAAGTAGGGGCGAATATGGGCGAAATAGGGTCATAAAGGGGAAAAATGAAAGGAATTGGGAGCAAACGAGAAAAATAAAGTATAATAAGGGCGCTTATATGAATAATTAGGTGGAAATATGGGCAAATTCAAGAAAATAGGTGTCAATCAGAGAAAATACGAGCACAAAAAGACGGAAAGGGCCAAAAATGGGTGAAATGCAAGGACGAAAGGCCAAATATTGGTTAGAGAGGGGTTAGGTAAAGGTTAAATATGGGTGAAATAGGGGCATAAAGAGGCCAAATAAGGGGAATTAGGGGAAAACCAGGTAATTAAAGGTAAATGGAGCCGCATATAGCTGTAAATAAGTGGAAATTAGTGCGAATTCAGGCAAATTAGTGTCAATAAGAGAATTGCGAGCACAAAGGGGAGGAAAAAAACAAAAAAATGGGTAAAATACGAGTGAAATGCAGGGAAGAAAAGTCCAAATATGGGTAAAATATGGGTTAAGTAGGGGCAAATGTGGGCGAAATAGGGTCATAAAGGGGAAAAATAAAGGGAATTGGGAGCAAACGAGGAAAATAAAGTAAAATAAGGGCGCTTTTATGAATATTTAGGTGGATATATGGGCAAATTCAAACAATAGGTGTCAATAAGAGGAAATACGAGCACAAAAAGACGGAAAGGCCCAAAAATGGGTGAAATGCAGGGGCGGAAAGGCCCAATATGGGTAAGATATGGGTTAAGCAGGGGCAAATATGCAAATATGCGGGGAGCCGCATATAGCTATATATAAGCTATACACAAGGGCCAAATAAGGGGAGTTAGGGGTAAATGAGAAAAATAAAGTTAAATAAAGGCACTTAAAGCAATAAATAAATGGAAATATGGGCGAATTCAGGCAGATAGGTGTCAATAAGGGAAAATACGAGCACACAAAGGGGAAAAGGGCCAAAAAGGGGCCAAAAATGGGTGAAATGCAGGGGAGAATTCAAAAGAATTTCCCAGTATTTTATGGAATTCCCCAGAATTTAGGGAATTCCCCAGAATTTAGGGAATTCCCCAGAATTTAGGGAATTCCCCAGAATTTAGGGAATTCAACGGTATTTATGAAATTCCCCAGAATTTAGGAAATTCCCCAGAATTTAGGGAATTCCCCAGAGTTTAGGGAATTCCCCAGACTTTAGGGAATTCCCCAGAGTTTAGGGAATTCCCCAGAATTTAGGGAATTCCCCAGAATTTAGGGAATTCCCCAGATTTTAGAAAATTCCCCAGAATGTAGGGAATTCCCCAGAATTTAGGGAATTTCCCAGAATTTAGGGAATTTCCAAGATTTTAGGGAATTCCCCACAATTTAGGGAATTCAACGGTACTTATGAAATTCCACAGAATTTAGGGAATTCCCCAGATTTTAGGAAATTCCCCAGAATTTAGGGAATTCCCCAGAATTTAGGGAATTCCCCAGAATTTAGGGAATTCCCCAGAATTTAGGGAATTCCCCAAAATTTAGGGAATTCCCCAGAGTTTAGGGAATTCCCCAGAATTTAGGGAATTCCCCAGAATTTAGGGAATTCCCCAGAATTTAGAGAATTCCCCAGAATTTAGGGAATTCCCCAGAATTTAGGGAATTTCCCAGAATTTAGGGAATTTCCAAGATTTTAGGGAATTCCCCACAATTTAGGGAATTCAACGGTACTTATGAAATTCCACAGAATTTAGGGAATTCCCCAGATTTTAGGGAATTCCCCACAATTTAGGGAATTCCCCAGAATTTAGGGAATTCACCAGAATTTTGGGAATTCCCCAGATTTTAGAAAATTCCCCAGAATGTAGGGAATTCCCTAGAATTTAGGGAATTCCCCAGAATTTAGGGAATTCCCCAGAATTTAGGGAATTCCCCAGATTTTAGGGAATTTCCAAGATTTTAGAGAATTCCCCACAATTTAGGGAATTCAACGGTACTTATGAAATTCCCCAGAATTTACGGAATTCCCCAGTAATTACGGAATTTCCCAGAATTTAGGGAATTCCCCAGAATTTAGAGAATTCCCCAGAATTCAGGGAATTCCCCAGAATTTAGGGAATTCCCCAGATTTTAGGGAATTCCCCAGAATTTAGGGAATTCCCCAGATTTTAAAGAATTCCGCAGATTTCAAGGAATTCCACAGATTTTATGGGCGAATTCAGGCAAATAGGTGTCAGTAAGGGAAAATACGAGCACCAAGGGGCAAAAAAGGCCAAAAATGGGTACAATGCAGGGGAGAAATGTCAAATATGGGTGAGAAAGGGGTTAGTAG
This sequence comes from Trialeurodes vaporariorum, assembly GCA_011764245.1. Taxonomy (NCBI): domain Eukaryota; kingdom Metazoa; phylum Arthropoda; class Insecta; order Hemiptera; family Aleyrodidae; genus Trialeurodes; species Trialeurodes vaporariorum. The sequence continues at coordinate 84,973,785 of VMOF01000111.1, read as the reverse complement.
AGGCTAAATATGGGTGAAATAGGGACATGAAGGAGCCAAATAAGGGGAATAGGGCGAAAAGGGGAAAAATAAGGTTAATTGAGGGCGCTTATAGCAATGAATAAGTGGAAATATGGGCGCATTCAGGCAAGTAGGTGTCAATAAAGGAAATGCGATCACAAAGGTCGGTCCATTGACCAATCAGAAGCGTCCATTTCAATCAATGGGAAATACTCGATCCTGATTGGTCAGTCCATTGACCAATCAGAAGCGTCCATTTCAATCAATGGGATATACTCGATCCTGATTGGTCGATCCATTGACCAATCAGAAGCGTCCATTTCAATCAATGGGGAATACTCGATCCTGATTGGTCGGTCCATTGACCAATCAGTAGCGTCCATTTCAATCAATAGGGAATACTCGATCCTGATTGGTCGATCCATTGACCAATCAGAAGCGTCCATTTCAATCAATGGGGAATACTCGATCCTGATTGGTCGGTCCATTGACCAATCAGAAGCGTCCATTTCAATCAATGGGGAATACTCGATCCTGATTGGTCGATTCATTGACCAATGAGAAGCGTCCATTTCATAGTTGGAGAATAATACTCGATGCTGATTGGTTCATCTTTCGACCAATCAGAAACGTCCATTTCCCAGATTTCAGGGAATTCCCCAGTTACTGGAAGATTTCCCAATTTATTTTATGTTGCATTGAGGTCAGGAAGGGGAAAACATGGGTGAAATGAATCAGAAAAGGGGCAAGTAAGGAGTATTTTGGGCGAATGGGAACACATTGAGGTGAATGAAGGCGCATATAGATATTAATAAGTGCAAATATCAGCAAATACTGGGAAATAGGAGTCAATAAGGGATATTACTGGAAAATAGGGGCATAAAGGGCAAATGGGTGAGATGGAGGGAACAAGGGGCCAAATACGGTTGAAATAGTGGATTGTGGAGGATAAATGTGGGTGAAATGGAAGCAGGAAGGGGAGGGTAGATTAGAGGATGCATCGATCAAACAGAAGCAACTATATTAATATTTGAGAAATATGTTCAACACTGACCGGTTAATCAATCAAAAATTACAGTTCAATTTGACCAGTTACCAAAAATGTCAAAAAAAATTCCAACCATGTGGCAAATCATTCGACATTCAAAATATATGAACAACACAAAAAAACCGGCAACAGTAAATTAAAATTTACTAATAAATGTATTTGCTTCAGCAAATACCGTACAGAATTTTTTTTTCTGTTTTTTGTTTCTATCATTGTGCTCTTTCGTTTACCTGTACCTTGACTGTGAAGTGTGACTATTGGACTTTTTCACGATCCATTCTCTCATCAAAACCTTTGAGACCGAAACTTTTCTCTTCTGCGTGCTTCCTTTGCGATTCCACGCAAATGTTAAGCATTTTCGTTTAAAACATCATAATTTCACGTCGTGTGAGCATCGACACTAGTCACTAATTTTTGAATCCTCAAACCATCGATCATTACACTATTTGTAGCTTCATGTGTACGATGATCCTTTTCGAGAATCGAAACTGAGTTATCGAATATCGATGTTAAAGTATCAACAATATCAAAAATCGACGTGAGTTACACCACAGTAGACAATCATAGACTCGGTTTTGGGCGTTTCGCAATCAATACATGGAAAAAAAAACTACGGTGAAAATAACCATACGGATACCTGATTTTGGCACCTGCTAGATGTTATGGTAATGTTAACCAGAAGGATACTATGTTTTGACTAGGTACTAGGTGATGTTACCTGATTGCATGTCGAATTTACTCATACCAGTACCATACCAGTACCATACTCATTTACTCAAAGTATGACAGTACCTGTCATTATTTTACTCAAAATGTACCATACTTCTGGTCAAGTTTACAATAACATCTAGCAGGTGCCAAAATCAGGTATCCGTATGGTTATTTTCACTAACCTTTTTTCCGTGTATTATGAACGATCTGGAATGTGTATCGAACCATCGACTTCGGAACGTAGAGGCAGTCGTCTACGTAGTTCCCCTTTTTCATTTGCAAGAATATAAAACTCAGTGAAACTGTACATTTAATGTCTTTCTATAATCTATTTGAGGAGTACGAGTTGTAGAAATCGATGATACCATGATTATGTCTGATTTATAACGGTTCACATTTGGCAGCTTGGCAGCTTAGTGATGTTAGCCCACCCCGCATGCTTACTGCGTTCTCGCCCATGTGGGTTTTTTAATGAAAGACGTCACTTCTGTTTGTAATCAGGGATGCCCAGTGGCATGGCGCATGTAGGAATTATCTCTTTCTCTCTTTGCCTGCGTATATACGTATGTGTATAGAAAAGGACAGAGCCATGGGATAAAGTCACGTGATAACCTCTACCACCATCTTTTTCTAATACATGTGTTTAAATGGGCGAAGAGAGAGAAAGGCATGTTCCTGGATGCACTATACTGGATCCAGTCCTCCTCGTCCGTTCTCATGCCCTAGTTTGTTCGTCTACGTCATTTAGTTGGCTCCAGTAGCGCACCGAGAGTTTCTTCATCTCTCTCTTTTCTCCATTAAGAAACGTATGTTAGACAAGGATGGACAAGGGGATAAAACCCCCTCGTTCTGTCCTTTTCCTACTCATGCACTCAAATGGGAAATGAGAGAGATGGAAGATATCCTGGTTGCGCCAGCGGTTGGCTCCACTCTTTCCAAAGAGAGATTCTGGAGTCGATTTTAAAGCGATTTTTCAAAATTAAAAAATCGCCCAGCGTGACAGTCAGTGGATCCGAAAATTATGTGCACACATGTTTTTGCTCCCTTCCTCCCGCCCTAACGCATTCATCCTCCTTTTATTTGATGCTCTCATTCAAGATCACCAGAACTCGAACACAATATGTGTATTTATTGTGTATCTCCTCTCCCCCTCATTTTTGTCGTCCCTTTCTCAGTCACTTCTCGTATAAATCTGGTCCACTTGTTTTTTCATGCTCTTTCCCCTCGTTTTGTTTTTAACGGTCGCCTCTCCTTGTAAATTACGGAAGCAACAAATTTTGGGGGTACTCATCATCTTTCCGAAGAAGAAGTAGTTGTTATGGATGTTATGGATGTGATGAATTTCTTTCTGGGTGAGCTTTGTAGATGCGAGGCGGCACAGTGGGATTTTATTTGTTTTTGTTTTATTTTTTTGGATCCGGAAATTTTAGTTCTGTACTGTTTTCTCTGAAGTTTTGCCAAGCTTTTCTCCATGCGATTACATTTTACTGTTTGTTTCAGTTTATTTGTTTTTTTTTTATTATTATTATTATTTTATGTTTTAAATAATTAAGGTTGTTTAATTTTTTTTTTTTATTATTATTTTTTTTTTTTTTAAATAATTAAGGTTTTTTTTTGTTTTGTTTTGTTTTGTTTTGTTTTTTTATTTTATGTTTTTAATAATTAAGGTTGTTTATTTTTTTTTTTTTTTATTTATTTTTTATTTTATTTTGTGTTTAAATAATTAAGGCAGATGAAATTTCCTGCTATACACTTCATTGAGTAAAGCTATCAAGACTTGGTGAATCTCAGAATTATCCGAGCAAAATGTCACAATGACAAAGTTTTGAATTCCGTTTTAACATCGGTTTCTGAAATCACACAGTTTTCGTTGCACTGTGAGACGACACGCCAATCGCACGCAGATGCAATGACGTCATATCCACATCTGGCGGCCAAGTGTGAGTCGACGACAAGTGGCTCTTGCGTGGAGGATGGGACGGAAAAAGGACCTTGTCGCTTCTCTTGTCCTGCTCCTGCGTGAATCCCCTTTTTAGCAAAGACGCAAGGAGACAAGTGTGTGTTGTTCCCCGCGGACTCGGTCCACTGTCTCCTCAGTCCCTGTTTTGTCTCGTCCTTGTCTCGTCTCGTGTGGACTTTCAAGAATTCCTCACCCGCCTTTGAGATCCACAAATTGTTTTCATTCAGTTTTCTCTCTCTTTCGAGCCGATGGTGGTCCTTTGTCTCGGGCGTTTAGCGCCTCTTTTTATTTATTCCCTCCCCACCCTCTATTGACAAGCTCTCCCCCCCCTCCATAATAAATAGCATTGTTTCTTGAGTTAAATTAAACTCATTGTGTTTGCAAATGATTTTAGCTTTAGCTTTTCTTTTTATTTTTGTTACGTCGTAACATTGTTAGCTGAAAAAAATCTCCTCCATTCAGTATAGCACCTTAAATGTGACATTTTTTCGTCCTCAATAGCTGTTTCACACTTTCGCTACAGGAAATTGAAGGGTTTATTCAGATGTAAAAACCTCCAAAAACAACAATGGTAGCACTAAAAACTTAGAAAATCCATCCCCAAACTCATGAAATGCTGTTAAATGCGCGATAGTTATGGCGGTGTTGGGTGCTATTACTGGTAGATTCCCATCGGATAATACTGCCACCTCATCAAAAATCGGCTAGCAAGACTGCAAGAGACGACTTTCCTTTGACACCATGTAACCTTCGTTTGTAGGTTTTTATATCCGAATCAGTGGCGTACGCAGGATTTTTCTTGGGAGGGGCTCGCATTGGTAATCGTTTGACAGAAAATTATTCCCCCTTCCCCTCCACCCTCAAAAATCGGAGCTCTGGGGGGGGGGGGGCTTCAGCCCCTTAGCCCCCCTTCCATGCGTACACCAATGATCCGCATCCACCCTCAAATCGCTTACAGCAAAAGTGTGCAACAGTCCAATATATTTGTGGAAGTAAATTATTTTTCCGCCACATCCCTTATTGATTTGGCAGGCGTGTAGGGTTACCGCGAGACGACTTCTCACTCATTTTCCGACCGAGGCAAGGGCGGTGCGGTGCCGTCACCTTGCGCCCTGCAAGCACCTCAAGAGTCAATTTCGAACGAGACACTTCTGTGAAAGCGCAACTCTCATTTTTAACAAGCTCCGACACGAGAAAGGGGTGAATTTCGAGACGGGAGGCCCTTTTTTTCTCCAGTTACACGGCAGATTAGTGCCAAGCGAAGTGTGGCGGGGACTGACTTTAACGCAGCGCGACTGCATACCGTGTCACCCAGAGACCCAGAGGTGACTCAGGAATTTGTCTCTCTCTGTTTCCACCCATTTGAAACGCAAGTGTACGAAAAGAACAGAGAAAGCGTCTGAAGTCAAGTGAAAGCCGCCCCCCTCCACTCCAGACTCCATCCTTTTCTAACTTATCTATTTAAATGGGATAAGAGAAAGACAGGTTCCTGGGTAGTGGATACGCCTCTGATGTCACCCGCGACCCAGTAGCCGTAAGAATTTCTCTGTCTCTCTCTTTCCCCATTTGACTGTTTGTGTTAGAAAAGGATGAAGATAAGGGCTGTCACGTGACTTTAGCCCCCGTTTCTGTCCTTTTCTAACACATGTAGTCAAGTGGGGGAAGAGAGAGAAAGACGAATTTCTGGCTACGACTATGGCTTGGTTTAAGATCGTTTCTCGCGTCGCAAACCGCGGGTCTATACTTCCGTCGGCTTGAAATTAACACCCCGCCCTGATAGCTGACAAAGACTCCCTCTTGTTTGAAACTGTCGCGTTTGACTTACCTTGGGCACGTGGTTTTGACAGGGTGCCCCGAAAATAAAAAAAACGTGCATCCACCCTCCCTCCCTCCTTTACCAGATCGTAAATCATAATCAAGTTACCACTCCTAAAGAGAGAGGGAAGAAACCAGAACCAGCAGTCTTTTCACGCGTAGTCTTTCAATTAAAGTATTAATTTATGTAGTGTTAATTCGACGTTATATTCAGGACAAAAGGGTCTGAATATTAAAACCTCTTTTTTGCCTTGCGTTTTACATGGTAAGTGAATTCGTCACTCGTTATAAAGAGATCCTTCCTTTCAATTTATTGTTTTACATCACAGTTCATCTTCAGATTCGAAGACCACACGGAATGAAAGTGATGACTGATAAGTTATAATAGGTCGCTTTTCGCTAGTTATGCTACTATTTCTTAATTATTTTTTAACAGAAAAATTAGAAGATTTCATTGAAAAAAATGCGAGAAATTGTTATCACCGAAAACTATGGAAAACGCTTTCTTATAATTTCTTTGCGTCAGTAGAAAAGTTGCACAATCCGCGCATAAATGTGCTGCATTGCAAGTGATTTATTGTGTTCTTTTCGTTATCTTCAAGTGGGACAGTTTCTAATCACAAGCTTGACCCTGAAAAGTATTCAAAAGTGTCAAGACCGAGCAACTCTTAGAAAAATACGCTTTAATAATTCAATCCCTCAAAAAGTTGCCTGAGAAGTAGAGCACTGTTGCTTTAACAGTGTCACCCTTTGAAAATTCAGGAGCATTATGCCCCATGCACCAACCTCCCTATTATAAATGAATCGTAACCTTCAAATTCTAGTTCGTAACGATAATTCTCTTACATTTTACCGCCAGGAATTCTTTTTGAAAATGCGGCTAGTAATTCAAGTACCTATCCTCGCATTTCCCAATGAAACCACCCCCCCCCCCCCCGAATTAAGTAAGTTTTAGATTTGAGGGGCTTCAGGTCATAGTGTCTTTAACCGAAGACTTTGAGTCTTTGACTCCATTTTTTTAAATAATTATGATTTGATGTGTGGCGGCTCGTGTAATGTGGCAACAACGGATTCTCTTCATTTAATCCTACGTAAAACAATCGATTTTAAGGGGATTCACTAAATCCAGAAGAAATCGACACTTTTGCACAGCATCAAACGGAAAAAGACGTGGTTGCCAGATAGCCTGACAAGACAATGAATTTGATACTCCGGATTACTTTCTCGGACATGCTCAAAATAATTCCCAGATTTTTGAAACCTTATATTCTGCCGGACGACTGAAATAAAGAAGTCTCATTCACCAATTCACCATTGATTCCGCTTACAAGTACTTTCTTTTTTTTCACTACTCAAAGGCTCGAGAGAGTATTCTTTCAATGAAAATCAATGCAGGCCCCTGTTTCATGGCGATTCTCATAATTACTTCACGGCCACCCTATTGTGTAGCTCCGTCTGAGTTAGCCAGCGTGGTGAGTAAACCCCCCCCTCCCCCTTCACCCCCACTTTTACCATTCCTCACGCGGGCCACAATGTCTCCGAAAACCTTCTCATTCCGCTGTTTTGAGAGCCCCCGTCCCCTCTCTCGCTCTCGAAGAGAGATTTTCTTAATCCCCTGAAAAATGCAAAGAGCACGTCCGAATTTCTCGATGCTTTTCGCGAGACGTGCATGCAACAGCCCCCTCCCCGATTCATCCCCACATCTTTGTCGTGCGATATCTTTGTAACTCTCCCCGAAAAAAAAAGATGAAGCTTGAAATCCCCCCCCCCCGTTTCAGTAGGCCTCTGGAATCTGAACCTTTTTTTCTGGTTGTATACAATTCGATTTGCCGTCAGATTTGACTTCTCGTCACTATAGCGGATCCAAGAAATAGCTCTTCCCTCTCTTTTCTCATAAGAACGCGTGTGTTAGAAAAGGATACGAGAGAGGGCGAAAATCACGTGATCTGTCCTTTTCTAACACACGCACTCTGATGGGAAAAGAGAGAGAAGGATAAATTTCTTAATCCGCCAGTGCTTCTCGTGACATTTGTCAGTCTCGCTGAACTACTTGAAATGAAACCTTTGAAGAAACATACAAAGTCTATAGTTCTGTATAGTTATAGTTCTCCTGTGCGCCCCCTTCGGTTGTAGGAAAAAGGACAAGGAAATAAACAAACACACTTATCCTTTTAATATGCGGATCGGGCCCTCGGGGTGTTTTTGAACTGCTTGCGCAAAAGTGTCACTCTTGTCATTTTTGAGAGTATTGGAAATTCTAGTGGAATCACAGAATGTTGATGAATGCGTCAGACCAGTCGCTCTCAAGCCCCCAAAATACAGAAAACATTGTTACAAATTTCATTCTAATACCGAATGAATACCTTCATCTTTTTGAAGAGCTGCCCCCCTTTCTTTTATTTATTTTAAACACCGAATGTTTAGATTCCTGTACCCTGTACACTCCTGTTGAGTTTTTCTACGACACATTTTTAAGCGTATTCGTCGCACAAAATAAATGATCCGCGTTTGCAGTTTAAGCTTGCCTGTTTTCAATAATTGTTGTCCTTGCATATTGCATAACTGTTATTATAATTAATTATCAGATTATCAGATTACTGTTTATCGATCACTAATTTAATTGTATTTTATTTGTTTACAGGTAAAATGGATGCCACACTCTTCAAGTTATTTTTGTTGACTTTACGTGAGTTTCGTCATCAATTAAACCTTTGATCTTTCATCGAAATATCTCGAAGTATAAAGAACGGTTTTTAGCTTTAAGGACAACACTCTAGTCAGTGATTTTTGGCATCGTTCAAACACGATTTCCTATTCCTTCGCCCGATGGTTTTTTTTTTTTATTTTCATTTTTTTATTTTTTTTTATTTATTTTTTTTTATTTATTTATTTAAAAAAATTGTAATGAGAATGCTATCATTTGTCTTCTGCTTTGAGTTTTACCTTTGGATCGCCTTTACCAGGGTGTCTTCCGTCAGGGAAAACCTAAAAAATCAGGGAATGTCAGGGGATTGTCAGAGAATTTGGATCAATAATCTGGAAATTACAATTTTTTCGCACAAGTTGCGTACTTCCATTTCTGAAAAATTGTCATGCTCTTGAAACTATATAAAAAAAAAAAAATTAAATGCAATTTATGATTGCTTTTCGATTTCCTTGTTTCTCGAAAATGAAGGAAATATAGTCATGAACTGTGCTTACAAATCGAAGAAAGGTCAGGATATTTGAAAATTGTCAATCGGGGTTAGTCAGGAAATGTTAGATAATTTCATATTGAGCTTTGCTTAGACACCCCGTAAACGAAAATGAAAATCAGCTCTTTCTTTGTACGATGAATCGATTATTCGTTTGCGAGGTTGGAAAATGATATTGAGAAAACCGTGGCTACTTATTTATTGGCAGGAGGGGGGGGGAGATGGAATTTTAAATATGATAAATTATGCATGCAAAACCCACAGCTCAGAAACAAAGATGATAAATTTGTCGTCTCTTTGACTTTACTCGGGCAAGCGCAGGACTCAACGGCGAGGCGCGGCGGGAGGACGCGTGTAAGGACGATTGCGTAACGTCAACATCCATCAATTACTGAACTCGCGGAGTCCCGATCGTCGGTGTTTCGCGTGTGCTCGCGCGCGCACAAGCTTCGAGTGCCAGTGAGAGTGCGAAAGCGAGATGAACGCGAATTTTAGCAGCGGAAACTCGTAATTGCTCGCGTCCTAATGAAAAAGAAGTCAACTATAGTTTCCGGTCCGGCGCGCGGCGCCCCGGAACACAGTGGTCAGTGTCAGTGGTATGTACCACCTATAATGCCTGAAACACACACACACATGTTGGCCAAGTATAGTCTAATGGATAAAAAATCCCTCCCTATTTGTTTTTCTAACTCATACATTTATTGGGAAAATGAAGGAGAGATAGAATGATCCCTGAATGCGCCACTGGTTGCATAGGCAGCTACAGGAATTGGTCAATTTCTCTCTCTCTCTCTCTCTCTCTCTCTCTCCTCTCTCTCTCTCTCTCTCTCTCTCTCTCTCTCTCTCTCTCTCTCTCTCACCCCCCCATTTGAACACGTCTGTTAGAAAAGGATAGCGATAGGAGCTGTCGCCGATCACGTGACTTTAGCCTTTATCTCTGTCCTTTCTAACACACGCATTCAAAATTCAAATGGGGAGGGAGAGAGACGGACAAATTCCTGTATCCACCTGCTTTAACTGTCTCAACACCAAAAATAAATGTTTAGACTACAAGAACAAAGAACGCAAAGAAGCCCAGTGCAAGCAACATTAAAACTATAAATAAGTAAATGGCTAAAAAAATCCGTGAATTTGATCTGTGGCCATTTAGTTTTAAATTGTTTACATCTGGCTCGATAGGAGTCAGTCAGAAGCGTCGCGTGATTTTTGTCATCATCGTATTTTGTCCATTTACTCCATTTAGTCTTTTTGCCCATTTCGCCCATTTAGTTTTAAATTGTTTTTACCAAAAATAAAGAAGAACACATTCTGACGACATCTGACTTGATAGTTTGTGTCGGTCAGAGGCATCCCGTGATATTTGTCGACATCTGCTGTGGCGCGAGGCATGCGATTTGGAAACGTTGATTTTTCCCATTTGAACACATTAGAAAAGTCGGAATGCCTGGTCATCGCCGATGACTGAAGCGTTCGACTCTTTTTGTGACTTTAAATTGAGAAAATACATCGTTGCCAAATGTCACGCCTCGCCACTGGTCGACATCGTATTACGTCCATTTACTTCCGTGAAAAATATCGAATCTAAAGAGGTGCGGACTGCAGAGATGAAGAGTGCGCTCTTTTGAATCGATATTTTACCGAAGGTTAAATGGACAGAATGCAGCGTCGGCGGATGGTATGTGACGCCACTACTGAGAATCCTCCTTTATCACTGTGCGCCTGCGTCTTCTTTGAAATAATGGAAGCGCGCTCGAAGAAAAAAAAAAAAGAAAAAAAAAAAAAAAAAAATCGCAATAAAATTATAATTAATATGGAGTAAGTGAGGAACCCAGTTTTACTGCTCAACAAATTTGTTTGTATTTTTTTCTAATCTTACCTGATATGTATATCGTCTACGTTCTTCATCCTAAACGAATTATTTTTTACACAGCATACGTTCATCTGTTACCATGTTCCACATTCACTGCACAACAAAGAGACGAATTCTCAGAGGTGGATCCACGAACTTTGCTTCCTCTCTCTCTGAATGCCCCTGTTCCTTTTTCAAGGACTGCAAAGGTTATTGACCTTCCAGATTCTCTAAATTTGCTACCGAAAGTAATCACCTCTGTTGCTTTTATTGTCTCGCGCCGTGCCGTGCTTTATGAGTTTATGACCCTTGTCCGAGTAGCGATGCGTGCAGTCTGGCAATGTTGCGCCGTTATTCAAGTTTCGACTTTGACATTTTATATGGGTTTAAATGGACATGTTTCAACGTTGCCAGATTGAACGTGATGACTGCCTCGGAGTTTTTGCACAAACAGCTGTTTACTGTTGATAAGTTGGGAGTTGAGATCCAATCTATTGTACTTCACTTTCAATAATTACTGCAGTACCTTTTACCATGAAACCAGGTGAGCGTAAATCATCCATTGTGCTGTATTTCCTCTATAATTTTTTTTTTTTTTTTTTTTTTTTTTTTTATCCGTGTAGAATACGTGCAACGTTTTAAGTTGGAATAAGTTGAAAGTCGCACCGCTACAAAATCAATTTGGTCCGCGGACAACTCAACACTCAGGGCTGCCGTTTTGCGTATAATTAATGCTATTTTTCAATTCACCGATGGTTCCACCGGTTGAGAAAAGATTACACAGTTCCTTTCAGTGTTATACTGTGATGAACTACAGTACTCGCATATGTAATCTTTTCTCAACCGGTGGAGTCGTCGATGACTTTAAAACACTTGCGGATATTTTAATTAATTAACGGAGTCTCCACCGATTGAAGAAAGATTACAGATCAGAGTATTTTCGTGCATTACAGTCATACACTGAACTGAGCGGTGTAATCTTTTCTCAGCCGGTGGAATCATCGGTGAATAGAAAAATAGCATTGATTATACGCAAAACGGCAGCTCTGCAACACATACCGAATATCCCATCAGTTCCTTGTGCTTTCCCTGGATAAAAGGTAATTCGTAAGCTCTTTTCAGCGAGGTACTCTTTTCAGCGAGGTATATTCCAGCGCAGATGGAGAAAGCTGCTCGAATTTCAATTCGATCGCGGAGGATGAATTAAAGGGAGTCGGCGCCTTTTGTAGCTCTTCCAATCCAACGACATGACATGCCGAGGCGAGTGCTTACTCAATACTTTATCCATATGTATACTTGACAAAATGTTACATTCAAATAGAGATGTGTATATAAAGTCAATACTAAACTTTGGATGCGCTTAATTCTTTTGGAGCTCGGAAAAAGTTCGCCAATTAAAGCGTGTTCGAGCAAACAAGGATACAAAGTTGGTGGTGATTGAGAGGGTGGGGGGGGGGGGGGGGTGTTTCCGAACCGTCTTTTTTCCGGTGGCAAAAGAGCAAAAGTCGAATGGGAAAGCGATCGCTCGTCCGGGCCGATGTTCGATCATTCGTCGAACCATATGATAGTTAATTGGAAAGTAGAATTTTCCAATCTACAAGCGACGCGCTTTCCAATCAAAAAGCCCGAGCGCGGGGCAGGTAAAAACTGACCACTCGACAAAACGCAACTTTCCTCCCCCCTCCCCCCCTCCCCCCTCCCCCTCCCTCCCTCCCCCTCCCTCCCCCTCCCTCCACCCTCCCTCCCCTAGCCTTCATCTATAACTCTCTGTCCACACATCTCTCTACCTCCTCGCTTTACTTTTTTTTTCCCGTGGGACGCATCGAACGGAGTCCCGATCCCCACCCCCTAATTCCTCCTGAACTAGGAACTCTGTTTGTTTTCCGCTGCCGTGGCAGAAACTTTTAATTGCTTTTTTTTCCGGTACGAGCGCCCCCGTCGACAATTAGATTAACCTTAGTTTTCGTAATTGCGATCATCATTTGTGAGCGACCCCAGAAGTGAGTTAACACAGTTAACTGTTGCCCCACAATAGTTTCGATACTCCATCGCCGTGGCCGGCGAACTCTTAATTGAGCTGGAAGGAGAGGAAAGCTTCAAGTACACTTCGAAGAAGAATAACACGAAGAATAATAAAAATAAACTTGTTGGGTTACCATTTACAATCAGTATGACGCCATAAAATGAAGCGTTGTGTACTGTGTAGGAGTGATATGATGCTTTTTGTGTTTGTTTTTTCAGTCGCTCGAGAAAGCCACGGGACTATCTCTCTCCCCCCTCTCCCACCCATTCATCGAATCGAGCAATTCATACCACCAAAATATCTGTAGTGTAATACAATTTGTTCGTAAATGCAATTGAATTATAATGACTCCGAGCTTAAAATTAGGAATGTAAAAACTGCTCTTTGAGCAAAATATTTTCGATTTTTCAATCAGCTTTATTCTTACCTTGCATCCAATTTCCGACTATAAGACTTTAAAGAGAACAGTAAACGCAATGATATCGAAAGGCTCCTTATGATTCGCAATCGGCAGAACGCTTAACAATTTTTGGGCAACGTTTCTTCTGCCCATTTAAACACATTAGAAAGGTCGAAATGCCTGGTCATCGCCGATGACTGAAGCATTCGACTTTTTTGGTGACTTTAAATGGAAAAAATGCATTGATGCCAAATGTCACGCCTCGCCACTGCGCCCATGGCATATCTGTAGCCAGGAATTTGTCTTTCTTTTTCTTACAATTAGACAACTTTATCGCTTACATATCAGAAAAGGATGAAAATATGGACTGTGGTGTGACTTCAGCACCTATATTTATCATTTTCTAACACACGTTATCAAATGGGATGAGAGAGAGAAAGATAATTCCCTGGCTTCGGCTATGTCTATGGCCTTGTATGAATAAAATTCACTCCAGTTATGATGTAAATTATATGCTCTGTTGTTTCAGCGCAAACTTACGCCCTGGCTGGCGAGTAGGCAATGGGGTTTTTGCTCACTTTTGCTGCAAGCGATTGAATAGTTTGTTCTTGCGTAAAATCCACGACTACGATAAGCACATTAAAAAATCCCAAATTTTATTGACAGACTCACAAAATTACTTTCAAGTTTAAAGCGTCATGGCGAAGCCAATTTAAGCAGGTATCTATCATGAGAGACTCCTACCTAATTTAAGGCTTTCCTCTGTGTGTTACTATAGAGAAAGTGACTAATTATACAAGACTTCCCTATGATACCTGCGTCACCTGTGACACCTGCGTAGCTCCGCCATTTCAACGAGCAAAGATGGCTGAGCTATGCAGGTATCATAGGAGATTCCTATTTGATTTTTCTCTCTATAGTAACATGAAACACGGAGACCAAAGTCTAAAATTACATTTAGGAATCCCTCATGTTA
>VMOF01000111.1:84759809-84957309 GCA_011764245.1 Trialeurodes vaporariorum | reverse complement strand
AAAAGTTGTTTGCAATTCTAGAATGCCCAGAAAATGCTGATCCAAACGACATGGCATCTAATCTTTGACATCTGAATGTCATCCTAATTTAAATTCCCCCAAAATATTGGAAAATACCCTCTACTGTTACCATATGGCAACGCTATAGGACGTTTTGGGTTGTCCAACCTGGATAGCTCAAACGGCAAAGGATGTTTTGGGTTAAGATGACTGATAATAATTATTATCCTGAACTTACACTTGCTGAACTGCACTGGTTCTCGCTGAAGCACTCAAACTTTTTTTTATTTATCATTAATCTATATTTTTAATTATTTTTATTGATTATTGAAATGAAAAAAAAAAGAGATTGCAAAAATATCAGAAGCACAATGATGTGTGAACTTGTAAGGGATGGTGGTGCTTTTCCCAGAATTTCAAACGTTTGTAACATAGTTCTTGATAGTTTTTTTTTTTTTTTTTTTTTATGAAATTCTAGTTCTGTGACCATACTTTGATAAAGTAACACCATAATTTTCTTATAACAGTACTAGATTCTCCGTGGTTCACGTATTCAGTGTGCCCAAAATAAAAAAATAAAAAAACCAAAAAACAAAAAAACCAGTTACAAACACGACCTTTTTTTCGATTTGTGAAGGACGCATTTTTCTTAGGTTTTGACTGTGGTTTCTCTGAACTTTTCTTTAGTAATCTTTCCCTACTCTTTTTCATTTTACCTTACTGTGGCGTTAGTAGAAGCATTCAAGTACTACGCACATGACAGTTACAGGAGATTCAATGCTGAAATTTGTCTACGCAGCGATAATAAATTTGACCCCGTTTTTGTTACCTTAGTCAGTTCAGCCGGCTGACAGGAACAAAAACACCAAGAGAGAGAAAAATACAAGAATATCCTCTTGCACGGCTCATCTTTTTTCTCTGCCTGCTCCTGACAAGTTTCTTTGCCCCAAGCTGTGGAATGAAGTAATTGCGATTTTTCTTCAACATCAATTCATCTTCATTTTTTCGCCGGTTATCTCGTCAAGCCAGTCAGAACATATGAGAAACATTTAATCGATTTTCCGAGAGTGCAATACTCAAACAAAACACAAAACAATCGAGGTATCGACGAGCATAAATAATAATTATTTACAATTTCTTTCGGTAAGTCTCTAACGCTGCTCCCTTATCCCTCGATTCTCTTTAGACCAATCACCGTCGGCGTGCCAAGCCACCAGCCCTTGAAATTAGCAGGGATTCGACGATGTGAAATCTGAGATTCGCGGACAAGAATAGGGGATGAGCGCAGTCTTGCGGAAGTGTGACGAATCAATCGCGCGGGGAGCCATTAATCTCTGACGAGTCTCTCTCTCTCTCTCTCTCTTTTTCTCTCTCTCTCTCTCTCTCTCTCTCCCTCTCTCTCTTTCTCTCTCTCTCTCTCTCTCTCTCTCTCTCTCTCTCTCTCCTCGCGTATACACAAAACATACATATATGAAACACAGACATAACAAACATCAGAGTGCACTCTCCCAACAGCTTTCACTGCTTTCAGCTTTGTCACAAGCCGCTGTTGCCAGATCCAAAGGAGGAATGCGCCTACTTTACATTGAATCAAACGGAGATGAGGCGTATTTTCTCGCGTGATCAGGCAACTCGGATGAGGGTTTGGTGATTAATTTCATTTTCAATGCGAACATGCGGTGCTTTTCCATTCCATGCGAGAGAAACAAAACACGGAATTTGAAAAGACGCAACTCGGAGAGGGGGTGGGGGGACGGAGGAAACTGAATCGAACCGAACTGAACCGAACGGAACGGAACGGAACGAGGCCGGAAATGAACCGATGAAGCGCATACGGAGATGAACACAGGAAATGAATGATTCAATTAACATATGATGTCTCCGGAGAGTTGCAGCGTCGTTTTGTTTGACTTGTCGGAGGGCGACACTTTTATTTTATTTTAAGAGCCCTTCCTTTTTTCTTTTCGTTTTTTCAACCACTTTTTAGTTTCGAGGCGCGACCGCTCCTCAGAAAA
The DNA here is from genome assembly GCA_011764245.1 of Trialeurodes vaporariorum. NCBI lineage: Eukaryota > Metazoa > Arthropoda > Insecta > Hemiptera > Aleyrodidae > Trialeurodes > Trialeurodes vaporariorum. The sequence goes on along the minus strand of VMOF01000111.1, from coordinate 84,955,294 downwards.
GTATCGATCGTTTGAACCTTCTTAGCAGCGAGGTAGTTTGAAGTATTCTCTCCTCTGAATTGAGAATATGCACGGAAGAAGCGCTCTTTTTTAAGGGAATGTTCTTCACTTGAGAGCAGGGGCGTCATCTCGAGTCCGGCTTGGAGGGGCACAAATCCGATGACTTTTTTTTCTTTTTTTTTCTCATCGGCATAATTTTAGAGCCATAGAGCCCGCTCGGGGGGGGGGGGGATCTGATAATTTTTTTTTTGCTCATCAATATAATTCATTTCCGTTTTTGAGCCAGACTTCAAATCCGTGGGGGTGGACAATTGCCCACCCTGCCCCCCTCAAATGACGCCCCTGCTCGAGAGTCAAGATTACAATCTTTTATGGCTGTTTTGGAAGAAGAATACTTTTTTGATTTGAGGAAACATGAACGAGATCAAATTTACTATGTTCACAATCAAACTTTAGAATCCATGAAAATAATTGAAGGCTTTTCCGGAAAAAAGACCCTTAAAACAATGGGTGTGAGCAAATGGAGGTTTTAGCTGAAGACCGAACCTGCTCTTTCAAGGGCCTTTCTTCCGAAAATGTCTTCAATGGGTCTGTTGCGTACTTTTGTTACAACGATATAAAGCCCTGATTCTTATGTAAAATTCGGCAAAAATAACGACTTATTTACTGGAATAGACAGAAATAACGACTTTTGACTGCACCTTTTTATGCTTGAAAAGGGTTTTAGGATCCATATATCAGGGTCTTCCAGCGGACAAGCGTGCAATTTGGCAAAGTCGCGTGCTATCCATTTTTAATCCTAGCATGTAAAAATATCAAACGATTTTGGTGCGTGGCAAACATCCTCAAATTCGACTTATTTCGTAAGTTAAATGGACCAAACGCGACGTTGCCGAAATGCACGCTTCGTGACTGAGCTCAACATAATATGAAACGTATTAACCGCAATCTTCTCAAAGTAGCCGATTTCGAGATAATACAGTTTCGCTCTGTGATGCAGTGAGAGAGAGGCGAAAGTGAATGATAATGCAGGAAAGCCTTTCTAAAAAGGTTTTTATTTTATTTTATTTTTCTCTCCTCTTTTTTTTTCTCGTTGCTCGTTGCAGAGCGTCACAAAATTAAATTCGCATCACCCAACGTTAAATTAATCTTTTTCCCTCACCTTTACCTCCTTTCTTTCACCTCCCCCCACCTCCCCTCAAACAAACACCCCTCACCCCAACTCCCCGCTCCTTCGATCTGAAAATACAGTATATCCCATAAGTCGTTATTTCGTTCCAGTCAAAAAGCACGTACCTCATTTCGATAAACTAGAGTCCCCAGAGAGTTATGATAAGCGGGTAGTCGCAACTCCTGATTGGTCAACAAGTTTTATGCTGTACGGGCGACTTTTTTGGATGCGTTTTTGCATGTTTTTCTTTACTAAACGGCTTGTTTGTCAATTCATTCTCAACAGAGGTCCCTCGGTGTTTTACGGATAATAGAGTTAGTTGTTTATGAATCAGTTAATTTTAATCATTATGCACCTCAACAATGCCCAAAAGAATATTTAAAAGCGTAAATAGATGTTGATCAGTAAAGGCAGTGTAAGATGACATCGTTACGAACTCTACGGCAATGTAATCTTTGCATTGGACCGAAATACTACAACGGTCCTCAAAATGTAATCAAATGTCCGGATCCAATGGTGGCGCCCATCCATGGTTGCGCTAGTCTTAACTCTCTACATACAGGGACTCTAAACAGAACAATGGACCTCAGAATGTAAACAAATGTGCAAAAAAGGCATCCAGTGGTGGTACCCGTGGTCTATATTTTATCTTATCTTAACTCTCTACTGATAGGGACTCTACGATTAACTACAGATTTGCTCGTTAGCTATTTTCCCCGCCGGACCCGTCTATTGATACACGTAGGAAAAATTCAATCTCAAGTTATCGAGCAGACCCGTTGTTTATGAAATGAGACCGGTTAGGGCTTTTGGGACATACTGTATACTGTATATTTTTGCACTAACTCGCCGGGCGACGGACCGGCGAGACGGCTCTGAAATTAGTTTCCTGGTGTTTTTCACTGGGTCTTGTTCGCAGCCTCTCCCTCTCCTGCCGTGCAGTTTTGCGTTGCCACCACTTTGTGAACGACAGTGTTTTGCGGGTGGCCGGGATTGGCGCCTTGCAGGAGCGAGCTCAGATGCGCTTAATTGAAATGAAAGTAGCTTACCCACCGGGCTCCAAGGGAGGAAGGGGCGGTTAGTATCAGGAGAAGAGAGGTGGAGGGTGGACGATCCAAATCCCTGTCTATGTTGTCACGACTGTTTGCGCGGGCATGAACTTAATTGACTTGTGCAATTCGCGGTGAACGGAGGAGCGCTTTGCGGACGAAGGGCTCCAATACGATAAAACTAATATCTAAAAATTTAATCAAAATTTAAAGACCAGTCTTATCGTTTTTATATCTATTTATCCCCGAGAACTTTATTTTGAACAATTCTGAACAGCCTCTTTTAATAAATTGATATTTCTTTTGTTTCTTGTTGAATCACAACAAACTGTCTCATCCTACTCCGCCCAAAAAAAAAAAAAAAAAAAAAAAAAAAAAAAAAAAAAAAAAAAAAAAAAAGTTTGCTAGAAAAGCAATAACATTTGCCCAAAGAGGTTATTTCCGATAAGTACTACTTACAAAACTCTGATATTTGTACCACAGTTGAAAATTCGGAAAAATTCTGGTACTTCATGACCAGATTCTGATCGGTATACCCCAGAGTCTTATAGTAAAAGCAACGGAATTTTCTCGGTTGACATATCGTTGTGCTTCCGGTAATAGTATTTTCTACCAGAGTTTTTGTTCTACTTGGCGCACGGAAAAAAACTACGGTGAAAATAACCGTACGGATACCTGATTTTGGCACATGCTAGATGTTATGGTAATGTTAACCAGAAGTATACTATGTTTTGACTAGGTACTAGGTGATGTTATCTGATTGCATGTCGAGTTTACTCAAAGTATCGGCAAATGTACCATACCTCTGGTCAAGTTTACCATAACATCTAGCAGGTGCCAAAATCAGGTATCCGTGTAGTTATTTTCGCTAATCTTCTTTTTCCGTGCGGACTAACATGATTTGCTCTCAAAATTTCGGCAATAAAGAGTTATATAAAGCAATTATTTTTAAGAGTATTGGTTCAATGTATTGAACCTCATTCCCAGTGGCGTCGCATGCCATCTGGCAACAATGCAACTGATCCACTTAAACTCATTAAATATATCGAATTTTCCTTGTGCACTGTGCACCCCCTGAATTCGATCTTTTACGGGACTTTAAATGGATAGAATACATTGTTGCCAAATTGCAATTTGGCGCGCCGCGCTGCTCATCCCGGAGCTATTGAGCACCAGTCCGATTCAATTGGAACCACCAGAATAATGCAATAAATTTGAATACTACTTTTTTTTTGTCTCTGCACAATCAGTGTATAGTATGAAGCATTTCGTCCTAAAATTGAATACCCGGAAAAGCCTTCAAAAATCATAATCCTGTATTATATTTATATTTATAATATAGCACTCGGGGTGCTAGTATCGTCGATCTTTCGAAATTACTTTTCGTTTTTAAACTCTTTCTTTGTCAACCTTTTTGCGAGTAATGTGAGAATACAAGTGCCCTATTTAGCCCAACTTGCTGAGTCTGCAGACGTGATAAAAGCCAGAAAAATCCGAAGTACGAGGGGGTGAAAAGAAAAATTAAAAATCGATTAATAGTCAGCACCATGAAATTAGCTCAATTTTTCAACTTGACGCGCTCTCGAGAGTCTGAAAAAGTGGTAACACGCTTTTAAAAAATCCCCCTTCTCCCCCTCCCCCCTCCCCCTCCCCCCTTCGGCAAGTCCGCGTTGAAAAATTACCTCTCTTCTCTTTTCCACCCTCTCTAGGAGCGCCGTTTTTAAAAAAGGCATCCTCTCTCCTCCCAAAGATTTATCGGAAACGACCCGAAAAACGTTCACAAATAAAACGGGACTCCCTGACGTTTTTTCAAGGACGCTGTCCTCCCCCCCCCCCCTCCCCCAAACCATTCACCTCACTCCTCGTGATGCACAAGCGTTTTTCACATCCAGCATAAATAGGCGCACTTTTTTTTTTCATCCGTGCTTCATCGAGGGACGAAAGGGATGGCGGGGGATAATAGAGCTGCCGTTCTGTGTATATTTTAAAGGCATTTTTCAATTCATCGATGATTCCACCGGTTGAGGAAAGATTACAACAGTTCAGTTCAGAGTATGACTATAATGCACGAAAATACTCGCAACAGTAATTTATTTCTCAATCGGTGGAGTCGTCGATAACTTCAAAAAAACTTCCGGATATTCTAATAATTTAGCGGCGATTGCTTGCGCCGATTGAGAGAAGATGGTAGAGCTGAGGAAAGAAAAAAACTACACGGAAAAAAAAGATTAGTGAAAATAACCACACGGATACCTGATTTTGGCACCTGCTTGATGTTATGGTAAACTTGACCAGAAGTATGGTACATTTACCGATACTTTGAGTAAATTCGACATGCAACTAGGTAACATCACCTAGTGCCTAGTCAAAACATAGTATATTTCTGGTTAACATTACCATAACACCTAGCAGGTGCCAAAATCAGGTATCCGTATGGTTATTTTCACCGTAGTTTTTTCCGTGTAGACAAATGTCAAAGTCTGGTGAGCTCAACACAGTCATCAAACATTATATTTGAAATGCAGGCTGAAAGGTGTTGAGTGATGATGATTCGGAACTCATCAGTATTTGACATTAATTTGTCTATTCTTTTCTTTCCCCAGCTCTAGATGCGAGTGTTTTCATGCATAGCAGTCATACAATCACGTATAGTCTGCTCATGTCATATACACAGTTCAGTCATGAGTTGAAATGTGTAATCCTTTCTCAACCGGTGGAATCATCGGTGAATTGAAAAAATGTCATTAAATATACACGAACGGCACCACCGGGGAATGACCAAGGGTGGAAATGCGTGGAGGGTGAGAGTTTGGGAAGGTGGGGGTGTGGGGGGGGGGGGGGGGTTGGGGGTGAGGGTGAGATTGAGGGTGGTTACTTAAATGAACTCAAGAGATAAAAATAATCAGAGTTCGGAATAAACAACCCCTTTCGCCCTTCCCGCCATCCCTTCCCGCCTGTTCTCCAGAGAGGCAGAGTCGTAAGTTTTAGTCGAGTCACACGTTATTGACGGAATATTAGGGCAATTAGTCGCAATATTCACTCCGTGAGCAGTAGGGGTTTGGGGGGGGGGTGGGGTTGAGCGATGGGCTGTGAGGGGGTTTGTTACGGCTCATCGTTAACTAACCGGGTTAAATTATGTCGTTGCGGTCGCGCGGGAGGGGTAGGTAGGGGCTGTCAGGAGCAAGGGGTGGGTGTTCATTGGACTTGTGGAGGGGGGGGGGTGTCTTGGGATGTCGTGTGCCGCGGGATGCGCGCTTTTTGAGACTCCAGCTGTTTTTCCTCCTCTCGGTAGGCGCGTTTTAAAACGGTAACGGCGCGTGTTTTAAGAGCTTGTTTTGAGGATGTTCGTTTCGTGAATCAGTTTTTGTGACAGCGTTGAATGGAGCGTTTATATGTGTTGTAAAAATTGTACGAGCATTTTGACATGGGTTTTTGAAGAGGCGAGCGAGTCATCGTTTCTTTTGTCAGTTTCTTGTTATCTCATGATCATCCTTGTTGCGTTGCAGGTTTCTGATGAAGAGTCTCAAAGCCGTTGTTGGTGTCATTGTTGTTGTTGTGGCTCTTGTTTGTTTAGCTACTCGGTTTTGCGTTTGTTTTTTCTTTTGTTTTTGTTTTGTTATAAAACTTGTTTTTGGTTTTTTGGTTTTTTTTTATGTTAAAACTTTGTCCCGCCCATCAATGTCATCATAATGATTTCTCAGTGGCTGGTTTATTCAACGTCATTCCATGTCTTCTTATGTAGTAGGGACGAAACCCTTAAAAATCCAAGATCTTTAAAGATCGAAGACAGGACGATGTAACGAATGTTTTCCTCCTAGCCCTTTTTCTAGGGAGCTGTGGGTCATTCAGAAAATGTCTGAAAAACTTGCTATCGAAAAGCTTACAGACATTTTTGTAAAAATGTAACACGATTGTCATTCATCCATTTAAAACATTTACACTTATGAGTTATGATCAAATGAAGTCGCCCTCAATGATTTTTCAGTTCGTCAATCGTCGAATCTAGTATGAGTTCAACTGCGTTTTACAGTGTCGTAATAAAAGCAGTTTGACCGCGAATTTTATCCACTGCTACGCTGGTCTCAAAGAATAATTTATTGAAAGCCGAAATTCAAAACAGAGACCACCAACAAGCGCAAACTTGTTGAGTACCTCAGCCAGGTATTTTTAAGGGGGATTGAAGATTTTCAGAGGGGGTCCGCGGTCCGAGGGTCTAAATTTGGTAAAATTCCTCGCTCAACGCACAAAACTACCTTTTTCTCAGGCAAATTTTGATGTCTAGGGTGGGGGGGGGGGGGGGTGGGTGGGTTTCAAGATCTTCTGGACACTCAGTCCAGTTTTGCTTTCAGTTAGAAATTAGATTCAAATTTTCAGACTCTAGTTTTTGTTATTGAGATCAACCGGTTGCCTCAGGGTTTTTTTTCCCCCCCTTTCTTTACAGGAACGAAGATTGAATTTTTTCTATTTCACCCGTGAATGAAACTGATGGAATTATGACTGGAATTATGAATTTTGAAAGTTTTTTGAGCTTTTGAAAGGCGTTGAAAACTTGTCAGATGATGTTATCTTTTCACCGGCAACTTTGGGATCTGTTAATTGAAATTTACGAAATAAATCGAACAATCCTGTGCAAAGTGAAGGTTCTCGCTGTCGATCTTATTCATGCGGGTTTAAAATCGACAGTTGTAACGTTGCCAAAGAGTGTCGATGCGGCATTGCCAGCACAGCCCACAAAATAAATCTTTTGAGTTCTAAGCTTGGCCAAGCTTTCAACATCGCACCCTTCTTCACTTTCAATACCAATCTTCGGATACTTTTACATGTATGATTCAGTGTCGCAGTTTTTTTCGACCCCCGGTCGGAAGTTTGAATTTTTGATTTTTCGCAGCCCTCTCCCCCCCCCCCCTCTCTGATCTCGATCTTTGAACGTGGCTTTTGCTTGATGGTCATTCGTTTTACACCCTTCCCAAAAGTCACATCGTGCGGATCGGGAATGGTTTTGATTTACGGAAACAGGGTTCTTCGACTTCGAGTGAGTGGGTGTTCGAATGAGAAGACCAGAAGAGGATTGAGGGTGCGGATTACACATTACAGTGTTGCAATAGAGGGCGGACTTCGGACGGGAAAAGTCTGTTCTAAATGTGAGGCGTGATCTTTTGTATACAAATCGGAATCATGATAAGATTGGGAACGGTCCACACATGGCACTAAACTATCTCTAAACTTATCTCTAAACTATTGTTGGTGCTTGCTTTGGTTTGTGATCAATCGGAATATTCGTATGGATCTAACCAGCAGAACAGTTGGAGCGGAAATAATAAGATTTGTGTAAAGTATGAAAAAAAAAAAAAAAAAAAAAAAACACTGGAGAAACACCCAAACACCCTTGCGACATTCTTGTTCGATAATTTCTATAAAATGAGACACCAGGTGGCTTAAAAGATTCAATCTTCCAAATTGATCATAACTTCCCGATATTTTATACAAATACCACTGTAAAAGTAGTAGTAGATATCAATGAAGAGTTATAAGCTCAACGAACTTTACCTGTAGAGGAGCTAATGCATGTTGTAAGTCCGTTCTTAAAGTGAGACAGTTTGACAACGATTTGATTCCACTTTATTTGCCTCATTTTTTGAAACCTTAAATTTCGTAATTAATTCTGTGGAAATTGGTTTTAAATGAATGTGCAAGTGTTGTAGTAGCTATCTGGACACAGAATTCCAATAAAACTATTTAGGTGAGAAAATTTTGCTTGGAAAATCCATAATGTGTCAGTTTCTTCATCGTGCAAGCTCTTCCGAAAGAAACAGTTTTATCAATTTCTGTTTCTTGATAGCCACCCTCAATCACTTGCAATTTCGTTTAAAACAAATTTCAAAGGGATTTTTCATAACTTTTTTTTTTTTTTTTTTAAACATTTTCGTGGCCCCAATGGCCCTGAAAATGGCCCCAAGAGATTTGCATCATAACTGCCTCCTGATTGTTTCAAAGGCATGTCCCATATAAATCCTCTCTACTGATATGGCTCGTTGATGTGATGGGTTTAGGTCAAGTCCAAATTTCGATCTCTCCCCTTGACCAACCTACATCCAGCGGTTTTTAGCGACGTCTGGCAACTGTGATGCTGGTACTTGTGAGGGTCATGGGTCATAAAAATGTAGGCGCGTAAACGTTAAATATTTAAGAAATTAATCTCGCTGTTTCTTTGATTTCTCAACCTAACCCTCGGATCGTCAAAACAGCGCAAGAAAAATTGCCCCCGGCCAGCGTCGAAATGCTTTTCAATCCTGCTGTTGCTCTGCGGACCCCTTTTTTCGTACGCTATAGTGCACCCTTGAGGCGGAACCCCTTCTTCTCCCATTCTTTTAGCCCCCATTTTCCGTTGATCTCGAAGCAGTTGTAAGAGAAAATTTATAATTTCGTGCATTCCGGTTTATGAGCGAAACCTTTGCCTCTTTCCTCACTTCTCACACAAAAATAAAAATTCTAAACGCAATATTGTAGAACGGCTTTTTTTCTTTTTTACGAACCAACAGTACTTGTTCACGTGTAATTCGTCGGTTAAAAACACTGTACTTTAGGAGTTTTATGGAAAAACCATGTCTAAAACAGAAGATATGTCCGTTCTCAAAAAAATTCACTTTTCAAAGTGTAATTGTGCGTGTGAGGACGAGCATACCCTCTGTTTCATACATGATTTTTTTTTTCGAAGAACTCCTCAATTTTATTTGCAAATTTACCACGAGGCCACATCTTCAAGTTAAGTGCACTCAACTTCACTCAAGAAATTGTGATTTGATCTCTTTGTTCTTTCTACTGTTTAAAGGTATTTTTTCTTCAAAACTATATAACAGCTAATACTGCTAAGTTTATAAGGTGTTAACCATTGCGCATTCAATTTAAATCTAAAAAAGCAAAGTTGCACTTTGAACTTGTTTGTTCCTATAAGCAAGAACGGAGGGCTGTGCGGTGTAGGTTTAACCAATTAACCTGTAATCTTATCGAAACTTCAAAGTTTTCAAATCCAAGAGACGGAGAGTCGTGTTTTAAGGTTAAATTGAATCATTCATTTTAAGTTATCCGTTCATCTCCTTCCGTTTGAACCATCTTCAACTTTCCTAAAAAATGACAATTGTTTATTTTATTGTATTTAATATATTTTCCTAGCTTTGTCTCTCAAACATCCAGACACAAAAATTGAGTCAACGAGACCTTTGATCGGATTTCGATCCGCACATAGCATCCAATTACGAAGTGTGTAAGCTTAAGTCGTAGCCAGGATATCGTGTTTCTCTCTCTTAGCCCATTTGAACGCATGTGTTGGACAAGGACAGAAACAGCGGCTAATGTCACGTGACAGCCCCTATAGCCATCCTTTTCTAACACATGCGTTCAAATGGGCTAAGAGCGAGGAAGAAAATACCCTGGCTACGGCTTTGGACTGCGAGCTTAAGCCGCGTTCGAATCTCGAGAATAATAATTGTATATTATTCTTTTGAGCTGGTATCTCTAAAATCCTTTTGATCTCCTAACGATTGATTGTTGACTGTTGACTGTTCGAGTGTTGAGACTTCGTTGGTCCTCGACTCGACTCTCAATCGATTCATCTCATAATGAAAGCGCTGACAATACTCTCTTTTGGGGGGAAAAAAGCGCTCCCGTAAAGTGGGTACCGGTATATATGTATACTGATACATTTCCCAGTATACACACCACTCATCGACAAAGCGAGAGTAAAGGATAGGATAGGATGGTAACAGCTGAGACCTGATTTATAATCCAGATTACCCATCTTACGCAGCATTCAACGGAAGGATTTTGGGGCGGGTGGAGGGTGGAGAAGGGGCAATAACGACTGTCCAGACGCCCGCGCCGCAACTGCACCTCCCCCCCCTCCCCCCTCCCCCTCCTCCCCCAACATTCCTACCCTCACTGCTAAAGTACCGAGCGAGCCCCTTGAATGAACCAACAGATGAGCCCTCGTCTCACAGTCGTATGGGTGGTATTCGAGATATAACGGTTATCTGCATAATTTTGGAAGTTTGGTACTTTTTACGCCTTTGGTAAAAAAAATTCCCGTTCAAAGCCACAAGGTTCCCGAAAAACTCTTTTCATTCACTTCTAGAATTCCAGAAATGCACTGAGGTCTCATATGGAGACAAGTTTCCAAAAATCAGTGGAAAAAATGCATCAAAAATCATGGTTTTTTACCTTTTGAGTTTATTTCAAAACTTTTCAGTACAGCATTGACATTAATAGGTTTAAATTATACGCTTTAAAAGTGTCTCCTTTTATTGAAATTGGCCTTGAAAGTTTATAACTGCTAAACTAATGTGTAATTGACTTTCTAATTTTTGGCCACTTTTCGACGATCTCAGACCATGGTGATCAATTGGACGCATGCGTCGTACAATCGGGGACACAAATAATGTCAGACAACTCATTGAACAATGAACTAAAGCATTGCAAGTGGCCTATCTAAACTAAAATCTTAGTAATCTCCTAATATGATCTTTTTTCCGTACTACGTACGACGTACGTGTCGATTTTTTCAAAATTTATTTTCTACCGATTTTTCAAACTAATTTTTGTGAAGCAATGTTACAACGGTGATCAAGTTAAATCCTTTCGTGAACCTGACTTTATAAATTGTTTTAAAACGAATAATATGAATATTCAGTACATCAATTTATTGAACTGTTCAGTGTTCCGGCAGTCCTTATATTTTATTTGACGGGAACTACATTGAGGTGGGGTCATTCCAGATTAACGGAGGTTACAGTCGTACACCTAAAAATCAAGTTTTAAGTACTTTCTTTTCACTAAATACATTTTTTAATAGCATGAAACTAAGCAGGCAAGTAAGAGCAATTTTTTGCATGGTTTCAAATCCAGGTTATTTTGTTTCTTCTTCATGAAAAACTCGATCAAAGTGTGTAACGGAGGTTACCTCAGATGGAAGTGGGTTTCGGATTCCAGTAATCAATTGCAAAACTCAGTTCTCTATGAAGAGATAGAGTTCTGAAAAAAATTAGAGTGAAACCCAACAATATGTGCTCTGACCTCACATACCTAGAATTCCGTAAAAACTTGAAACTTGGGCCAAAAAAAATTATTTATTTTATAACGGAGGTTACAACCATTTGTAACGGAGGTTACACAGTAAGCCTATACACTGGTTTCTCATTCCAAATCAAATTGTACCGGCATTCCTTGCATGAATTATAACTTTAGCATGTCCCAGTAGCTGGGCATATACATTTTCCATTAATATATTTCGTTTTTTAACTCAAAATGCAGGAAATTAAGGTTTTAATTGCATACGTCAAATCTGAAAGTTTTTTTTTAAAATTTCCCCCCAAAATTGATTATTTTGACTCTAATTTAGTCTCTCCCTCTCCCCTAAAATTAAGCAGTAGTTTAAGTTCAGGATAAAGTATTTAGATCGTTTTGTAGCTTATTTTGTACCTATTCAGATTCTGTGAATCACTCGGGATTTACAGTGGAAAGTTGGCAACACTGTATTCTGTGTTTGTTTACAATTAAAAGTTTTGAGGTTTTGTGTGATAACAAAGGCATGCTCCAGAAATGTGGTCTCTGAGGTCCCAATTAAAGCTGGTAAGCCTTTCTTCATTTCATTCTACTTTAAAGATTTGGTGTGCTTAGTGTAACCTCCGTTACAATTATTAACGTTTTTTTAGATTATCTAAGAGAATAAAAATTTGTTTATAGATGATTTTTGTATTCACTGCAAGAATATGATTTCCTATAACTTCCGAATTTTTGTAGATTTTTCCCCCCCATTTTAAAGCAGGAAAAAAGTGTAACGGAGGTTACATGCAACTGCGAACTTTCATGTAACCTCCGTGACAGGTAACCATATGACTCAGAGAGCTTACACAGAATTAATCTGATCTAAGTGATATCATGCTTGATTTTATCACTTAGATCAGATTAATTCATTTAAGAACAAATAATATCAATTGTGTAAGCTCTCTGAGTCATATGGCTACCTGTCACGGAGGTTACATGAAAGTTCAGTTGCATGTAACCTCTGTTACATGTAACCTCCGTTACACTTTTTTCCTGCTTTAAAATAGGGGGAAAAATCTACAAAAATTCAGGAGGTTAGGAAATCATATTCTTGCAGTGAATACAAAAATCATCTTTAAACAAATTTTTATTCTCTTAGATAATCTAAAAAAACGTTAATAATTGTAACGGAGGTTACACCAAGCACACCAAATCTTTAAAGTACAATGAAATAAAGAAATACTTACCAGATTTAATTGGGACCTCAGAGACCACGTTTCTGGAGCATGCTTTTGTTATCACACAAAACCTCAAAACTTTTAATTGTAAACAAACCCAGAATACAGTGTTGCCAATTTTCCACTATAAATCGCGAGTGATTCACAGAATCTGGATAGGTACAAAATAAGCTACAAAACGGTCTTAAAATTTTTTTAAGGTATGAAAACTATATATTTTCGGAAACTTGAAGTTCTGCTGAGTCTAAAAATGTTAACAGAAACAGTTTTCCTTGAAATTTAAATTTTGACCCTCTGTTCCCTTTTAATCTGGAATGACCCGGTGGAGTATTACCCCAATTTACCATACATGTATCTAAACTCATGAATAACCCAGTTCTATCAACAGCCTGGAATCCGGAACAGTCAGAATAAGTAAAAAAATTGTTATACTACGGGACTTGAAATTTTAGGAGATTTACCCTGCGTCGATCGTGGCATCAAAAAAAATGAGCGCAAAGTGTGAGGAAAATCATCATGAAGTTGAAAGGAAAGACTTTGTTTGACTGGTCGGGTGAGTGTGACAGCAACGTCATCATAAGGCAGTTGCGGCTCGTGCAATTTGACAACCATGCTAATTTTCCATTTAAACCTATGCAAAAGTGTCGATATCTTGGGGGTGCAATTAGACCTCCTGAAGATCGATAGTTTTACATAGGTTTAAATGGAGAGAATACGTTGTTGCCAGATTGCACGCGCCGCCACTGTCATAAGGCAAATCCACGAGCCTCTCTATCAATCAACAAATGTCCCATTTCACAAGCATCCGTTTTCAGAAAAAAAATTTTCCCCGATGTCGAGTGTAAAAATTTTTACAAAAATTACTGATAACTTCTTTTTTTAGGAGCTTCGTAAAATGAGCAGAATAAATATGTACACACTTTTCAACCGAGAATTTGCACTGCTTTTTTCCTTTGTCCGACGATATCAGAGATAATCCTCGATGTGCGCCGATCCCTTGGAAGGAGGGTAAAAAATACCATCGGTCAGCTTAAATCTTAATAATGTGCTTTCTTGCACCCTGCAGCTCCTCGAAAAGTAGCTGCTCAAAACTTCGTCACTCGAAGCTTCAAGAGGACTGGAAGTTTCATTCGAACCGAGGACTCTTATTGTTAGCATTTTAAAGCCATTGAAGAGATGAGTGCAAAAACGACACTTCTTTAATGCATTTTCAATGGGAGAAGAGCCGTTGTTACAATCATGACAACCATCGCCTCAATTTTTGTTTGACAACAGACAGATCATTCCTTTGTCTTTCTTTCTAGTCCCTAATTGCTTTTTATGGTGGAACTGTGTTGTTTCACTTGGTTGCATGGAAGAATATAGAGTGTCTAGCTCTGATTTCAAACTTGGATACCTACGTACCTACATACTTAACATACTTACATAATACGTTTTTACTTTGCGACAATGTTGGCGTAGTTATGATAATTACTTTTCCAATTAGCCAATCAACCCTAACAATTTGCAGACGGGCTGTTTTTCAACCGTATATAATTTAAAAATTATCCATAATTTTTACTTCGTGATAATTTTTTAAGAGCTGAAAGTTCTTATATACTTCTTTCCCGAGTTTTGTCGTGTTACAATTTTAACCTTAAATTTCCAGTTTCCAAATTTTTAAAATTTCAAAATTTCTTTTTCAAAATTTCTAAATCTCTCTCTCATTTTCCATTCACTAAAATTCCGTCTCAATACATGCTTTCCCTGTTAATTAATTAGTTTACCAGGCACGTTTGGTTAAAAGTATAATTTAGGGTAACTCTTGAATGATCCGTTTTAATACTTTGTAAATGCGTATAAGAAATCATACACTCTACGATCTGTGTAAAAATAATCAAAATAAAATGTTAAAAAAAGAACTGGTTAAGAAGCGCTAGAGTAGAGCATCGCATCATACCTGCCTCGAAAAAGAAACTGATATAGTAGGTATTATTTTTAGCTTAACACCTCAAACGATTAATTTATTAATTTTACTTCATAATAATGCATGTCTAGACGCGACTTTTCTGAGCAATAAAAAAATACCTATGCGACAGCCCGATTAATAAACGATCTAGATTCTCACACCAAACACGCTATTTATAGCGCGACTCTCCATGTCTCTGCCTCTGCCTCCGCCCGTTTCAAAACAATGATAATTTCAGAAAGCTCCAAAACTGAGGGGCGCGCGCGTGTCGCTTTACTTAATTTCACCGACGATTAAACACGGCACCGGAATAAATAAAAAAAAAAAAAATGAAGAAGAAGAACACGAAGAAAAATAGTCTCGCCTCACGACAGTAACTTTAATTTTGAAAAAAAAGAGAGGCTTGGATGTGTTTGAGTCACGGAAGTTGCTTGATGACTAACGGCGACGTCTGCCGAATTCCAGGTGATTAATTTTTTTCTAGTTCGATGATTCATGACGTCGAGGATCGCTATGGTTGGAGACGACGGTTTTTGGTGTGGTTTCGGGGTTTAGTTTTCGTTTTCCGTTTGAAATTGTTGTCATTTTTGTAGAGTTTATTATTGTCACAGCAGCCAGTGGCCTACGCGGGGGGGGGGGGGCTAAGGGGGCTAAAGCCCCCCCCAGACCTCCGATTTTTGGGGGTGGAGGGGAAGGGTGGGAACAATTTTCAGTCAAACGCTCATCAGTGCGAGCCCCTCCTAAGAAAAATCCTGTGTACGCCACTGACAGCAGCTCTCCTAGAAGCACAGACTACTGTACAATTACAAGGGAAACTTCGGTTCATTTTGAAGAATTATTTTCTGGTCCACCATTATGAGAAGTTCAAAACAATCCTCATGAAAAGCAATGCAAAAGAAAGAGACAGTTATATGTCCGCCATCTTGAAAAGTCACCAAAATAGACCAAAACAATATTTGATTGGATCTTGTGGGATTTTCCATTCTGATCGTATTATTCTGTACTAGAAGAACATGGAGGTGTTACCTTAAACCCTAAATTTAATCATGTGAACAGAAAGAAGAAAACCTGGGTTCTGAAAGTGATTAAAGCGAGGCAACCTGCGCGGAAATTTTTCAACGTATACAGCTTAAGAAATTGCTGATTTTAGTGGTTTTTTCCCCTTCTTCTTGTTTTTATGTCGGCACGAAAATTATTTCAACTGTTATAATTTCAAAGGGTTTGGCGAGCCCAAAGTATAGCGATAAACGTGGTTTTACTCGCCTCTATTTCTGAGAGGATCAAGTTTTTTACTATCCGTTTGTCTATCTTGCATTTCTTTGGAAACGCGATAAATAGAGACGTTTTTATCACTGAACCGCTATGTGTTAAATGTTGATACAACTTTTCCTTTACACGTCTTAACGTGTGGGTTGCGTTTTATTTTATTATTGAAAGCTCGTTACGGTGAATCGGCTGCACGGCGCACTATGTGGTATTTGACCAAAAAAGCTGGCATAAACTAAAAAAAAAAAAAGTCGCTATTGGGAAAAACTGTTGTGATATTCGGAATCTACATAGATTTTTGCATTAGAAACTTGTATTTAGCGGGTCTAAACTAGATTAATTTAACTAGAATCCACCAGGGGAAAAATCAGTTATACCACCATTAAATTTAGCCTCAGCACGAGACTATAATCAAAGTAAAAAAAAAGTGTTTCAAATGAAGTCAGAACAAAATTTTTGTACATGGATCGTCTTCCTGAAGGTATTTACAATCAGTTTATGCCTATTTTATCCAATTTAAATTTGAATTTGATATTTTTTTCCTATTTCAAAGTTTTTAGCTAAAAACGTAAATTTTCCGATTTTCAAGAGAACTTAAGTTCAATTATCCTGCCACATCCCGCGGGTATATATATGAGAAATGGTAGTCCTTAGTGCGTACTAATAGGCCTTGAAGTCAGAAGTTGCGGAAAAATGCGGCTTTTCCGGGAAAATTAGTTCGAATTTTGCGTTTTTGCACGAAATTCTCGTTCTTACGTGTTGTAAGGGCTTTGGCAACACCGTCCAAATGACTTGAAACTCAGTATCCTCGGGTACTTTTTAACGCTGAATTCATATTTTGCATCAGTTTTTCAAAATTCGAAAATCCAAGATGGCTGCCGACCGATTAGCCAAAAAATTTGTCGGCGGCCATCTTGGATTTTCAAATTTTGAAAAACTGATGTGAAATTTGAATTCAGCGTTAAAAAGTACCCCCGAATACCAAATTTCAAGTTATTTGGACAGTAGAAACAGTTTATGCCAACTTTTTCGGTCAAATACCACATAGTGCGGCGTCTGATGATGCAACTCTTCCTACTCGTCACGTTGTGCAAGTTGAGTGTGTCGTTTATTGAAGGCGCTTTCGGATGAACAAACGATTTTTGTTACGCTTGCTTTTCTTACGCGCCATACTGCGAGTATTATAGGGAAGGAAAAGATGAATCAGATTGGAGCAGTTTTATCGCATTTAGATGTGTTAATGCCAGTGTTTTTTTTTTTTCTAAAATTGATGGTCAGTAGTGTCTGTCTAATATGCGCCCCACCACTCCAAGAGCTCTTTACTTTTAATTTATTATTCGCCTCTACGCGCTTATGGATTTCCCTTTCACTATGGTTAAATGAGTTTTATGTAGACTCATGATTTTATGCTTTCGAGTTATTCATGTGCGCCTTCCTAATTTTTGTCTGTATAACTGTCAGTAGACACCTTCGACTTTATCGATGTCTGAAATGTCATGTCTCCGCCGCTTTGTTTCGGTTGTCTCTATTTATATAATCATTCTCGCCCAGAAGCGGCTCGTTCAATTCGGAAACCGCGCTCTTTTGCCATTTAAACATATGCAAAATATCGATTCTAGATGAAGCACGGTGCCTCTCCAAATAGTTTTCTTTATACACAGGTTTAAATGAAGGGAATCCATAGTTGTCACATTCAACGAGCCGACATCGCCACGGCTGTCTCCTCTCAGCATTGACGGATCCAGCTGCAATCTGGCAACAGTGTACTCTTCCCATTTGAATGCATAAAAAATAATCGATTAATCGTGGGGCTGTAGATCTCCCCTAATTTACCCTTCCCGTTTTTTTTTTTTTTTTTTTTTTTTTTGCACTCTTCATGAGCCTCTTAATTTGACTTTCTTCTTTCAAAATTGGGAAGCTTTTCGGAATCATCTGATCCACATAACTTTGTCTGCGTAGTGTAGAGAGTATAGCTGTCTAATGTGGCAACGCCTTACTATGCGAGGAAGAGAACCGAACAGTTCGGCCCTCTCCATCAGAAAAATATAAACGAGGCCCTTCGCTCGATTTAATTGCTATTTTGTAATTTTTTCTCTTCCGCGTGCGCCTGATCGCGGGGCAGGGGAAACTTTTTGATTCATTTCACTCGATTAAGAAACCAACTGAAAAGAGCCTCGCGCTCTCATAAAGTGCGATTTTTGGCTCTCGGCCGTGAATTTCTAAACCATTTTTCAAATCAACCCCACCCCTCTCCCTGCTTCCTTGTTTTCCCTTGCCACCACCTTCCACCTTGTATCATCGTAATTTCCATAGCATTGAAATGTTTCGAAATTTATTTTACTTTCTCAACAACTTTGTATTCCTTTTTTCTATTTTTATATCATTTGACCGTTTTTGTATCTCAAATCGGAACAGTAGTATAGGACCCATATTAGATTTTTTATGTATGAAGGAAGGAGATGCGGATATATAACGCACTCGGCTCTCGCTCTCTCTGTCCCCCTCTCTCGTTCTCTCTCTCTTTCTCTCTCTCTCTCTCTCTCTCTCTCTCTCTCTCTCTCTCTCTCTCTCTCTCTCTCTCTCTTCGTCTCTCCCTCCCCATTTGAATGCATGTGTTCGCAGAGGACAGAAATGGAGGTTAAAGTCACGCGATCGCCCGCCCCCTCATTTCATATACTTATTTAACTTGTGTTCCAATAGGCGAAGAGGGATAGAGAGTCAAATTCTGAGACACACTTGCTGTTCGTTTAAATGTTATTTATTTTCTTTTGAGGAGGGTGGGAGGAGAGGAAATTTTCTTGGAATCCCCTGATAAAAATATTTTTCTAAAAATCTTAACTCTGAACTTACAAGTTTTCAAATTTCTTGGAGAGTATGGAAATTCAGAGGGTAAAACGCCTCCCTAGATTTCACAACTCTGCTTCTTCTCTCGCGCCGGCGATGAGCTTCATCTCCTTTTCTTTATCTTCCTCCTCTTCCAGACGCTCGCTCGCTCAAGTCACAGTCGCGGAGACTGCAGACTGGCCGCGGGATGTTCCGGGTCCGGGCGACGCGCGACGCGACGAAGTCCGGGTGTGCAAAGCGTCATCATAATTTTTCAACCCTTCCTTTTTGCGTCATCATCATCTTCATCGTGATCTTGATGCTGCCTCGCATCTTTGAAAATGACTTTTTGCACCCCCTCATCCCCCCTCATAGCATTTCCCCTCGCCTCTATTAAACTGTCGCGTTGTTTCCTATCGCCTTCGGGTGGTTCTCCGACTCTCGACTCTTCTCTCAATCCCGCGCGACAACATCCGAACTGAGTCGCGCCTTGTCAACCGTCTCTGTTTACTTTCAGCCCTGTGCCTCCTCCCCCCTCCCCCTTTTCTTTGGCCTCTCTTCTTCACATAACTCTTCTGCCCTTAGGCGCGGTGCGGGCGGGGGAATGCTCTTTAGTTTGTCGTTTTTCAGCTTCAGCTTCCTGCGGTATCTTTCCGGCTCCTTTTTCTGCCGGAGTGTCTTAGGATCCGGGCGCGGGCTCTTCGATTCTTTCAAGATGCTCGTCTCTCGTTATAAGTCTGTCAATTCCTGGATTAGCCCCGTTGAAATTAGCCCCCTCCCCCCCACTCCTTCGCTCCTCCCTTGAGAGACGAAGTTTCGGCTCCACTGGCTTTGGATGAAGTGGCGGAGAGAGCTTAAAGCAGCAGCCGTTGCCAGTTCAGGGGCGCGTTTTCGGTGGCTCTGCAAAAAGAACGTACCGAACATGGAATCAGTCCAAGGTACTTATATTTAACAGGTACGCTCGACTCGCTTCTCGCGTCATCCTCAGTGGCGCGCAGTTCAAAAAGCATTCCAAGATGGCCGACAAAAGAAGAAAACATCGTATACTCTTCTTCCAGAAAACATCGTGCTATTTTCTACTTTTCTGGAGAGGGAAGCCTAATGTTTTCTGAAAAGAGTATACAATGTTTTCTTCTTTTGTCGGCCATCTTGGAATGCTTTTTGAACTACGCGCCACTGAAGATGACGCAGGAAGCGAGTCGAGCGTACCTGTTAAATATAAGTACCTTGGAATCAGTCGAAGTTTTATTCTCAGCTGTTAATCACTTAGGAAGATTAAGCGTAATATCAGTATTATTAATATGCCCAGGTAATGGTGACTCGTGGATTCTGGCGACTATGCTTTTTTGCAATTTAAATTCGTGCGAAATATCGATTTTAAGAAGGACACCACGCAAGAATCGATAGTTTTACAAGGGTTTAAATTGAGGAAGTGCGTTGTTGTCATAAAAACACCGCTTTGAGAGCTGTTGGCTGCAGTATAGAGGGAAAAATGAGTTTATTATTAGAGGTGTGCCATGAAGAAATTAATCAGGAATCTTTCTCTCACTCCAGGCGTCATTTCAACCTTTGCTGGGCAGGGATGAGGGGCAAAATTTTTATGATTTTTATTTTTTTTTTTATTTTTTTATTTTTTTATTTTTTTTTTTGGGGCTGCTCAGGTGGTTGTCCCCTGAAAACTATCATCAGGGTCCTTGGTGATCAAAATGGCCTCTTTCACTTACAATTCAGGATACTTTGGGATAAAAACACATTTTGTACGCATTCTTCCCTAAAATTGTAAGCTCTTTTAACCTGACCAAGACAACTTTTGTTTTTTGTTTTCGGACTTCTCGAATTTCCCTTTAGTTGTCCTTTCGAGGTGTGTCAAATCCTGGGGGGGGGGTGGATTTTCCCATCACCCCTACCCCCCTAAATGACGCTTCTGCCTTTCTCTTTGCCCGTTTAAATCGATGTTTTGGAAAAGTATGAAGGGATGGATTATCCCGTGACTCTAGTCCATATCCCTATCTTATTCTGACACACGCGCTCTAATATGGGCCGAGAGAGAGAGAAAGTGGATACACCTCCGAAAGTTTGGCAACTAGGAGAGAGAGTGAAAACTCCTCAACTTTTGAATCAGCTCGTTGGAATGGGAATGAACCGAGCCCTCTCCCTTTTTCTCACTGCCCTATCGTATAGGCGGACGCGATTTTGTGGAGAGCGGTGATGAGGGGTGGGGGGGGGGCTGGGGGGGGTAGAGGGGTAGAGGGGTGAGAAAGCAGCTCCCAAAACATTTGTTTCCGCAACCTTAATTACCTTTTCTTTTCACCTTCAACCCCCTTTCTTTCCCGAGCGCTGCGCTGTGGGGAATCGGAAGGAAAGGAGGGGGGCAACGGCAAGGAGCGCGCGTATATATGTTTTTCTTAACTTTAATTCCACTTCCTTAATGTCTTGTTAACCTCCTGTCTTCTTTCCGTCCTTCAGTCTTGACTGTTTGTCGACCTTTCGAAAATAATTTATACCCTTTTTTGTCGCAGACGATTGTTTTTTCATCAGGGGATATTAAATTTTTCCTTCAACGAGAAAGGTTATAAAGAAGAGGGGTATACTAACAATAAGTGTCACGGTTATTGTTGACTTGGAGATCGAAATTGGATGCATAAATAAAATGTAGGAAATGTGAAGTATCCTCCAATGGCTAAGGAAGGTAATGAAAATAATTTTCATTTTGGCTCGTTTATTTTAGGATGGTTTTAAATGAATCGTATCTATAGTTATTACTTTTCTTGATAACTGACGTTTCATGAAACAAACTTTGTTGTAGTGAGGAGGACGTGGGAGATACCCGACCCAGGTAGGGGTCGTTTCAGAAGAGTTTGGATCCACCCGTGAAATGACAGGACATAGGGCTCTCAAAACGTCATGTGTACACTTCCAGGGCATATTACATACGGTGTAATAATTGGGAATATTGACTTACAAGCAGACCTATTTAGTATGCGGACTGGCAGAGGACTCTCAAAACGTCACCTCTGCTCTTCCGGCCGGCATCGGCACTCGGGAGCCTTTAAATAACTTGCAACTTAACTATGTGGTAACCATTTCAACCAGTGCTTTAAAGCTCATTATTGACCAGTGCAGTGGCTTCGCTTTTACATGCAGCATTAACGATAAATAAATCGGAAAAGGAAATGATCGATACCTCGGTATATGCAGTTCGATTTTCTAAATTCTCGTCCTCGTTATTCAAAACTACCGGGTTAACTTATCTGCAAGGCAATGATTTACTTTATCGCTAATCTGTTGTAATTTTTTTGTCTGTTTCCAGTTGCTGTTTCTCAAGGTAAGCTGAACTCTGTCGTCACTCAAAATCGCTCTAATACGACTCATGCGCTTTTAGTTCTTGTTGTCGGTAAGTTGAAGGTACGGCCTACATCTAGATTTTTCATTTTTCAATAGAATTGAATATTTCTTGTTAATACAGTTCCGAAAATCAATTCAATTCCTTTAAGTTTCCTCCGAAAATATTAAAAAGTTAGAAGTGCAACCATCGATTTTTTTCATTCTTCACCCCAGTTCAGTGGAGGATCCACGGGGGGGGGGGCACGGGGGCACGCGCCCTCCAGAAGCCTCATATTTTGCCTTTTTTTTATGGAAAATAGCCCGAAATTGCTACCACCAACGCTTCAAATTTCAACATTTCACAGGCGTGCCCCCCCCCCCCCCCAGAAAAATGTTCTGGATCCGCAACTGCCCCAATTTCGGAATCGTGCGCTTAAATGACAAAAATCAATTAAAAAAAAAAAAAAAAATCTAAAATCAATTCAATTCTATAAAGTTTTCTCTAAAAATGTTGAAAATTTAAAAGTGCAAACCTCCATTTTTCTTCATTCTATTGCCCCGTTTACGAAATTTTGCTCATATTACAAAAATCAACGGGGGGGGGGGCGTAAAATCAATTCAATTCTTCGTAGTTTTCTCGAAAAATGTTGAGAATTTTTAAAAGTATAACCTTCCATACCTTAGTGTCCTCAGTTCTGGAATTTTGCTTTAATGAAAAGCTAAAATGGCTACAAGTACTATTTGTAAACAAGCAAGTGTTAAAGGGGATGATTTTACTCTTGCCTCTGGTTTTATAAACATTGGGAGCATCACACCTTGCGGTCCTTGGCTGTTAGAGTGAAGCTTGAGCTTTGCCTCAAGCGAAGAATCAGAATTTGCCTCTTCCTCTCTCTTTCGGAATCAATCGATGTAGAGCCCCGCTCCTGTTGTCTCTCCCCTCTTCATCTCTCTATCTCTCTTTCTCTTTTTATTTCATCCCCGCTCCGCCGTATTTTCAAGCGGTGAACTTTTTTAATATTCCTCCAGTTGAGCCGCACGTGTCCGTAAAAGCTTTGAGGGTAATGAAGACGGATGGAATGTTGTGTAAAAATGAAATAAATTTAGGTTTTCCTCGCAAAATCTGCCCCATTATGCAAAGGAGCGCAGTCTTATTTGTATCGTCTTTTTCAGCCGTTCGCAAGATCTACGGTCAATAACCCGATTTTTTAGATGGGTCGGTGGATTTAGAGGGTCCTATTACCTTTTCCTTGCCAGGCAGCGGAAAAGGTAAAAATAAAAAGCATACGCAACGGCCGTGATTGTACAACTTTAGAAAAGTTTTCCATGGTGCGCGTTCGGCCGGAAATTATTTCTGTATAGGCTTATGTCGAAATAGATCCGTTTTTAGTTGTATTTTATCCCGTGGCAAATTTAATATGCCTTCCTGGTAATATCATTTATAGAAACTTATATTCTCGCGAGCTTCGTCAGAAAAAATGAAGATTTACCGTCAAAGTTTGAAAGTTTTCATTTTAATTTGATTCGAATCAAAACTCGTGTTCTCAAAACCCACAACATACTATCTCCACCACCTAAATCGGGTAAATTGGAGTATGGCCCCAACACTTCCAAGCCCCGTCCCCCCTCCCGGGGGGGGGGGGGGTCCATTCATCGATATGAGATCAAATTGATCGCTCCATTGGTTATACCTCATGGGTGAATCATCCCGCGATTCGATCGTAGTCAAGCGATCTTTGGCGGATTCCGGAATCTGTTTCGCTCTCTCTTCTCCCATTAGAGTCAACGTGATTTTTGGCCTCTCGTCTGTCCTTATCTATAACACGTGCGTTGAAATGGTCAGGGAGAGAGAACAATAATTTCCTCGATCCTTTTGTCCCCTCCTTCTGAGTGTATCACTCAAAGATTATAAAGATTCTATCTGACCCAAAAGTGTATTCTAATGACGTTCCATAAGGTTAGGTTAGGATTTTGAAAGGGGGCCCACTGACCTTGAAGAAAGTTTTGAACAAAAGTGAAGAGGATTCCAAACTTGGTGACAAAAAGTCTCAGTCAATCAACAGTGTTCTACACGTTAATAAATGTTCAATTTCTAAGACAGCCTAACAAAGTAACGTTTGTTTGTAAGTTCAATTCTCGGCAATCCATAAGAAACCCATGTGTACCGTCTTAATTCTTTGCTGTTTGTGCCTCCGGCAACTTGCCGCAGAGTCCCCGCGTGTACAAGGTACAGTCTCTTCCTCCCTTTTCATCAGTATTTAACAAGTTGACGTGTTCCGTGCTGCGTAGGAGCGGGCGAAGAACGAGAAGGAGACAAGGGCGTCTTTTGTTTGTCGCATTTAACCCCCCCCCCCGCCATTACTCTACCTCGAAATCCCCCCTCCTCCCCAACATCCTTCGTGTTAAGCTCGCGCATTGAGTAACAAGTTACGCGTTAATAAGTAAAGGAACTTTGGGTTGTTAACTCCCCCCCACATCCTCTCACATCCCCCCCATCTCCACTCTGCCGTATTTGTCGCGAAAGCTCACTCATTCCCCCTTTTGCCGAAAATATGCGTTATTTGCAGAGCTACTCCCGGCTGATGTTTAAAGAATCAAATGTCTCCGTTATTTGTGTTTGTTCGAGCGCACTGTTGCCTCATTGCCTTGCGCACCAGACCGGAATACCTTGCAAAATCGCGGAAACTAATCGGTTTCTGAAAAAATTGCGTCTAAAATGGCTTCAGAATTCAGAAATGGAACTCTTGCTAACTGTCGCTGTTTTCGATCCAATAGTTCATTTTTGCATAGAAAGCAGCTGAAATTACGATGAGAGCTTTAAAAAAATTTTGAAATTCACTAACCGACTCACAGAAAGCTTTTAAAATTTGAGGCATATTGGTGAAGCTTCGCAGATACCATGAGAGATTTCAATCTAATTTGAGGCTTCCTAATTTGAGGCTTCCATCTGTGTGTTTCTACAGAAAGAGAGTCAACTTAGATAGGAATCTCCTACACTGAGAGAATTCTTCATTTAATTCAAAATTTTTTTCGTCTGTGTTAAAGAAACTGCTCAATGAAAGATTGACTAAGGGGAAATTCCTTTAACCCAAGGCAAATGGCTGTTGCTACAAGTAAAAGATTCCTTGTTGTGACAGTGATTCTCCTTCATGCAACAGAACTTTACTTCGCGCTAGGAAAACTGTCGCGCAAGTAAACTTGTTTCCTTGCTTTAAAAGAAGTGACTTATCTCTCAGTGTATGATACCTGCATAGCTCCGCCATCTTTGCTCTTTAATAGCGAAGCTATACGCAAGTGTCAAGGGGCATTTCTGTCTAATTTAGCACTTTTTCTATAGTAAAGCTTAGAGGAAAGCCACACAAATTAGGTAGAAATCTGCCATGGTTTCCCATGGTTGTGTGGAAAGTCACACAAATTCGATAGAAATCTCCCATGGTACCTGCGCGAAAGAAGTGACTTCTCTCAGTGTACGATACCTGCATAGTTCCGCCATATTTGCTCTTAAATAGCGAAGCTACGCAAGTGTCAAGGGGCATTCCTGTCTAATTTGGCACTTTTTCTGTAGTAACGCTTAGAGGAAAGCCACACAAATTAGGTAGAAATCTCCCATGGTTTCTGGGTAGCTTCGCCAATACGCCGTACTTACACAATAAATTGAGTTTTGAATCTGTAAGAGAATTCTGTAATTGTTCATTGTTAACCTCTAGCCAGAATCTATACCTCTCAAAAGTAGGCGACTGCTGGCTGCTGTTTCTTTGTGTCCCAACCAAAAATGAGCTGAGGAATTGGCGCAAGTTTTGTGTTGGGTCTCTAATCGTCTCTGGTTTGTTATGCGTCAAGGTCTATTTAAATATGTCAACCTTGTTCTAACCCTTCGCTTATGTGCAAATGCTCGAAATAAACTTTAGCATATGACATTTACATTAAGTCCTCTCCACTCACCCTTCCCGCCTAATCTTTTCCCTATATGTCTTAGGCTGTAGACGACATTCTTTGGGCCTTAGATGATGAGAGGGGGAGCGGGGGAGGGGCGATCAAGACTCCGGAAAGTCTTGTTCCGAACTTTCCTCTGTCCCTTGTGGGTCTGGTCCCCCGTTTCGTTGTGAATGAGAGGAGCCGCGACAGAAAAGGGGATAAAAGGGAGTCCCTGACGCATGTAAACATAATTTAGCCGATGCGCATTGTCTCGCTACATTTCGCGCGCGAGTTCCTTGATGGTCTGGAAAGTGTCGAGAAAAGCCGCAGAAACACAAGCTACGCGGGCACGAGAACTGCTTTCTGCATGATGTTTCATTTTTCTTTTTTTGTTTTGTTTTTTGCGTCGATTGAGAAACGGAAGAACTTTCGCTGAGTATGTATAATTGAGGGGAAGTTATACTTCAGCGAATTTATCAACTTGGAGAGTGACTGAAAAGTTGAAAGTCTATCTTAAAGTTAAGTCGAGACTTGGTTCGGAACATACTCGTAGCCAGGAATTTGTCTTTCTCTCTCCCTTCGTCCATTTAACTGCATGTGTTAGAAAAGGACAGAGACAGGGGCTGAAGTCCTGTGATGGTCCCTATTTCCATCCTTTTCTAACACATGCCTTCAAATGGGCTGAAAGAGAGAAACACACAATTTTGGATATGGCTATGCAAATGCCCACGCCCATCCGGCCGTCCCTCTACAAGAGGGCGATCTCTGTCAGAAGAGCCCTGCGGGCCGATCATTTACTACATCATTAAATCGATCGTTATAACTGTCTACGAGTGATCCTATTGGTCGAGTATTGTAAAACTTGGCTGTTGCTATGGTAACCATCGTTATAGTGTCCGTTTTTTAAAGGTTGCTCATGAGTATCCTTTATAAAACGAGACTCTTAACGATGGTTACCATAGCAACAGCCAAGTTTTACAATACTCGACTAATAGGATCACTCGTAGACAGTTATAACGATCGATTTAACGATGAAGTAAATGATCGGCCCGCTACTCTTTCCTGGAAATATACGTTAAGATTAATCAGGATCTATACCCATATTTTTTGACGAATTCCCTGATAAATAACCATTCCCATTGTATACGTGAGATTGAAACAGTGGCGGATTGTGAACCATTAGTTAGTTGTAGGTTTTTTTCCCATTTAAACGTTAGTAAAAACTTGGAAAAAATTACATTAATTTTAAATTAGCTTGTTTGAGTTTTTTCATTGTTATTAGCGGGTAAACAGCGATTTGATCACTTTATTTACTGTCGATTAATTATGTCGAAGTAGAAATGTTGATTGCTATTCAAAATTCAAAATCATGTTAAATGTCCAAATGTGTTTTGAAGACTCTGGTCTCGAGTGAGTCTCTCTTTCAATACTCCTAACTATGAATGAAGTTGTTACATACCGCGCTGTTGTCATTTTTTGATAAATGCAGGCTGTAACCGTCAAGAGTATGAGAGACCTTGTGGGGAGGGGGGTGTTGATTAAAATTTGGGTCAGGTTTGGACTCACCTTGTTCGTTTTGTCCCTCTTCTCTCCCTGTTACCTTCTCTGTGTTCTGTCACGTTTGGAAATCCATGGTGTTCAAAGAATATCATCATCAGGTACGTTCGCTTACCCCTTTTGAATAACTTTATGGCTCGTTGATGGAATAGTTACCCCGCACCCATAATTCATTGGCTCGGAACTTCCCAAAATTAGAAAGCGCGGAAAGACCCTTTTTTGGTCGCGTATGGGAAATTGAATTTCCCTGCAAAGACGAGAGGAGAGACTCGAAAACTCTCGGTCGAGTCGGAGGACGAAGCTCCTCATCAACGGGAGAAAAGGGACGGAGTGAGGGGGCCATTTGGGGAGGGGAGATGGGGAGTGGGGGGAGGGGAGGGAGGGGAGGGGGAGGGGGGAGTGAGGGTCGCTTTACACCGAAAAAGGAGTTATTTTTAACTTTTCAGCACATAATTTTATTAAACAATTCTGCATGCCGGAGGTAGCTTGTTTGTGAAGTCAAAAGGAGGGGTGGGCGAAATCCATCAACCCCAGAATACATATAGCCGCGGTGGTTCACAACGTAATTTGCATCCCTTCTGCAACCCTGCCGCGATACGTTGTTCGACTGGCGGTCCCACGGTGTTGTCAGGTGATGTAGGTGGATCCTTATTTTTTAACAAGACTCGAAATCAGCTTAAAATTCCAGCGGTGAGTAGTGAAAAATGTCATAATTAGCCAAGGCCTCATAGAAGTTTCTGTTCTGATATAGTATTCTGTTGACCCTGTAGTCATTGTCTGCTAACTGAAAGTAAATTATAATTGGATGCTGCACGGAGAAAAATGTTCCACTAGGCCACAATCCTAATAAACAGTTCCCGACAAGAAATCCAGCCAGTTTTAATAAGAATTCTGGACTTTGAAAGTGGATAATTACGGCCTGTTTGGCCAATAAATCTGGCAAAGAATTCACCTGATTATTCTAGCCGAAAATGCCAGATACAATTGGAACTTAAAAGCACTATTAGAAGATATTATGAGACCCGCAGAAATATAGATTTTAAATAAATTCTGGCTCTTTCGGCTGGAAATTCTGGAATTCTTAACCTGATTTTTTCGATCAAAAATTACGTCAAAATTCACCTTTAACGGACCAGAATTCTCAGAGAAACTGTCAGAATTTCTTTTTGAGACTTTTTTTATCGGAATTCTGGCCATTATTTTCTAGTAGAACAGTGTTCTCTTCGTGGTTCCTCCAAATAACTGCTAATGCAGGCAACACTGCCACTTCGTTGCATACAAGGGAGTTCGGGTGGTTTCTCTCTGCCCCCTCCCTCTCTCTCTCTCTCTCTCTCTCTCTCTCTCTCTCTCTCTCTCTCTCTCTCTCTCTTTCTCTCTCTCTCTCTCTCTCTCTCTCTCTCTCTTTCTCTCTCTCTCTCTCTCTCTCTCTCTCTCTCTCTCTCTCTTTTATCAGTGCCGCACAGTCACTTATGTTTCTGAAGGTGGGACCCGCGGACTTGGTGGTGCGTGGCGCTCGACACTCGCGCTTGTCCGCGGCCGCGCGCGTTCCTTTCCGCGCCCGCGAACAAAGCTCACGGTCCCTGTTTTTGAGCGTGTAGGCATACACAAACACATTGGCTCTGTACTTGCTCGTAGGAGCATGGAATTTCCTATATAAGCAGAGACCAAAGAGGGATAAGAGAGAAGGCTCTTGCTCTTCTCCCTGGGGATGAGCAGTATAGATGTCTCAGAAGTTGGTTCAAGAATCACGCGCGGGGGACGGGACTGGAACCCGGGACCGTCCGTCGTGAGTCCCCCTTTTTCCAAAGGGTCGCGTTTGGTCGTACGGTTCATCATAGGCAGCAATTCTAGGATGTGTCTTTGAAGCAGTCGCGCAGTGTTGCCACTGGAAACCAAGAAATAGGACCAGTAGCGCACCGAGAGTTTCTTCATCTCTCTCTTTTCTCCATTAAGAAACGTATGTTAGACAAGGATGGACAAGGGGATAAAACCCCCTCCTTCTGTCCTTTTCCTACTTATACATTCAAATGGGAAATGAGAGAGATGGAAGATATTCTGGTTGCGCCAGTGAATAGGACTCTTGCTATTATTTTTGCTATGTGCGATTGAATAGTCAATGCTTGCCTAAAAACCAGCAAAAATGATATTGAGTTTACTTACTGATAAGTCTCGAAATGGGGCTATTGCACACTTTTGCTATAAGCGATTTAATAGTCGATTATGGCGTAAAAACCTCAGAAAATAACGATGGCGGCACTAAAAACTTCCAAAATCCACTCCTAAACTCAAGAAACGCAGTTATTTGCGCGAGCGTAATGGTGGCCGAAGGCACTAACAATGGGAGATTCCTATCTTAATTTCGTCACTCTTTCTATGCTGACAAGGATGATTCACAGAGTAATTAGTCATCAGAGTGATGATCCACATCCGATGAATGGTACCGCAACACCAAGTGACACCGCGGTGTCAAATGAAAGTAGTCTCTTATTGGTCACTTCTTGATGGAGTTTCAGAATTGTTAGATGGGAATCTCCCATTATTAGTGCCTTCGGCCACCATTACGCTCCCGCAAATAACTGCGTTTATTGAGTTTAGGAGTGGATTTTGGAAGTTTCTAGTGCCGCCATCGTTATTTTTTGAGGTTTTTACGCCATAATGGACTATTAAATCGCTTACAGCAAAAGTGTGCAATAGCCCCATTTACTCACAGACTCACAAAATGACTTTATTGCCGATAGTTAAATATCAGTGGCGGCTCGTGCATTATGGCAACAACGTCATCCCTCCATTTGATTGTTTGTAAAACAATCGATTCGAAAGGGAAGCAGCGCTTCACCAGTAATCGATTGTCAAACATAGATCCAAATGGAGCGAAGACATTGTTGCCAGATGGCAAGAGCCGCCACTGTTAAATATTACAAGCAAAGTATAAACTAAATCGGCCAAAAATACTAAAAGATTACGATAGAAATGGGAACTAGACCAAGAAAATGACTGCGGAAAATTCCTTGTAGATACAACCGGAATTTCAACTAATGCATTATTCAAGAGAATGTTGCGTTGAAACAACAAGTATTCCACTTGTTTCAAACAGGATACGTTTTTAGAAGAGCTTCTTAAAATAGTAAAATCCTCGAAGTATCAACTAACGCAACTATGAGAAAGCTTCTATATCTGCAGTGGCAACGATGTGTTTGCGAAAATCTATTTCCTCCCTATTCTTTTTTTCATTTTTGTCTTATTCGGGAGGGTCATGGTTTCTTTAGGTGTGTGCAGAGGATTGGAAGATTGGGAGTTCTTCGTAATTTATTTTTTCTGACCGCCGGAATTGGTTTAGCATGCTTATTATCTGTAACCCGCTCCGCTCCCCCCTTTTTTTCTGTCTTTCTGTGTGCAAACGGGGTTTCTCTTCGGTTCAGAAGGGTTGCTCGTTGACCCTCGAAATACAAACAGAGAGAATTTTCATTTCCGAGCCCTCAAATAAGACATTTTTTTCCCTTTCACATTTCCTATTTTCAAAGGCTCCTTGACGCATGTCCACCTTCCGCACGTCCCAAGTTTCCCAAAGGAAAAGCTGTGAAAATTTACAATGTTAATTTTTCGATCCTCAAAACCCTCTTCAATCCGTTCGCATTTTATATCAAACCCTTGCAACTGCGTAGACATAAGCTGCCCGAGGAAGATCAGTATTGCGCATCTATATAGGATATTGTATTTCTCTCTTTGTCTGTTAACCCTTTCTTGGATAGTGGTACACATGTGTACCATTTTATGTAACATGTGATTCAATGGAATTTAAATGGACATTTTTCAAAAAGTTGTGTGACCCATCAAAGTTCTTAAAAAAGTGTCCTCTTTCGAACGGTCTAAAGAAATCTCAAAAAAACTTAAATCCCAAAATGCGTGCATGAAAGGGTTAAAATACATGTGCTCGGAAAGGATCACTAGCGGATTCAGGATTGCATCCTTCCCTTTCTTTTTTTTCCACAATAGCGCATATGTTAGAAAAGGATAGAAGAGGGTATGAAAATCTCGTGACTGCCCATAAATCTGTCCTTCTGTAACACACGTGTTGTATTGGAAGAAGAAAGAGGAGGACGAATTCTTGGTTCCGCCAATGAAAATTATGGAGGTATAAGGACTGAATTATAGTTAGACCCCTTATTCTATCCATCCATTTCTAACTCATTCGTTCTTATGGACCAAGAGAGACGGAGAGAAGTTCGTGGATTCGTCACTGGGAACGACCACGACCAATGGCGTACGCAGGGATTAGTATCTCTCGCTCTTTCCCCGTTTGAGTGTATGTACTAGAAAAGGAAAGAAATAGGGGCTGAAGTCTCGTTCGAGCCCCTGTTTCCGTCCTTCTCTTACACACGTGTTCAAATTGGGAAAGAGAGAGAAAGACAAATTCCTGTGCACGCTACTGACCACGACTACTGACCCAAATGATCTTCGAAACGGAGTCGCAAGTCCATCGAAATACTTGCTTCGTCGAAGTCGCGCGCAATTTTCAGAGTTGGAACGATAACTTTGAGACGGAACCGCAGCCAGTACTCGCGGTCGGATAGGCAATTTCTTGCAGGGACATCACATCCGTCTCCAAGACATGCTAATATCCCCGATTCTCGAACAACTACAATAATAATAACAACAAGAGTAACACAACAACATCTCTGCCGCGGAATCGCGGATCGGCGTGGCCCGGCATTCATTCGGCAGCGATATACATCCCGCTTTTCGGACCGGGTGGTGTGGCGGGAAAATGGGTCCCACTTTGCTCGGGCCGTTAAGCGCGGTAATTTATCGAGAAATGACGGTAATTTATATTTATTTACTTCAAACCCCCCTTCCCTTCCCCTCCCCATTCCCTCTCCCCCACCACCCCCTTACTTCATCACCACCATCCCTCTCATCCCTTTTCTTTCCCCTTAATAAATACGAATTAACTTTTCCTTCTCTGCGTTTTGTCTGCATTTTATCGTGTACACGAATACACGATCACTCAGTGGTGTGGAAACGGACGGGGTGGACCCTCTGGACCCGTCAACTTCTGTGAATCAAGAAACTCTGGAAGTAAATTAAGTGGATGGAAAGTGAAAGAATTTACATTTTCCATAGGTGTTCCTGATTTCCCGTAGGAAGGGGGTGGGGGTGCAACCTAAGAAAGATATGCTCCCTCCTCCGATAGACTATTTTATCCCCCCCCCCCCCCGACATAAATTCTGAAACAAAACCACTGTGATCATGTCGGCGAGCTTTTTGCTCTTTTGTATGTGTGGATCAGAGGAATCTTCAGGAGGAATACTATTACAAAAAAAGAATGTGTTCTGGACACGATCAGGATGGGCGATATGAAGACACCAGTTTGCGAATATGTCCTGAAGATACTCAAAACATGCTCACAGCACGACGGGGTGTGTTTCAGGTACAAACTTCCGTCTCAACGACCTATTCAGGTTGCGCTCAAAGCACGTTCGCGTACCATAGTGTCTTCATATCGCCCATCCTGGTCGTGTCCAGAACTCGTTCTTTTCTTTCGGTTGGACGCTTGAAAATCTTCTCACTTTTGTAGAATTCTGTGTGATGCATTTTTTTAAATAATGTTAATTACGTCCATAATAGATTCGGAGCCAAAATAACGTCCTACAATGGCTCTGAAAATATTTTATACTTTCATTCTCTAGGGAGGGACCCCATCAGTTGCCTCCAAACTGCTCATCCTTGCTAAGTAAAAAGTGGAAGAGTGCCCCTCATGGTTAGTTTCAGTTTTCTTTGTCATATATCAGGCAATTATTATATACCCTATAGCGAATAAAATGCACTTTTATTTGCAAAGTTTAATGCTTTTTTTTTTTTTTTTTTTTTTAAATTCCTTCTCAGCTCATGTTGTTCTTTCTTTTTTTCATGATAGTGAACTCATTACTCATACAGCGTTGATAGATGCTAACGGAGGCTTAATCTTTTTAATTTGATATTTTCCGATGCACATACCAAGTTTTATCTCCGTTTAACGGACTAAATGGCGAGCCTCGCAAAAGAACTGTAAAACGGGCTGAGTGCCTTATGACCATGCTAAAGACATATAAAACAGCTCAAACTGAAGCAGAACGCCTTTTAAACAATTGTGATCGCGATCAAAAGTCATTAAATTATAACAACTCAAAATCATTCTTTTGGCACTTTGCCCAATTTTTTTTTCTTTTTTTAACGTCTTCATTCAACTTCACGATGAAAATTTTAATCTTCACGAAGTTGATTATTTGTTCGGTTTTTTGCCAAGTTGTAAAATTGTGTGTGTACGTGTTTATTTTTTGCTATGCCCAGTAGGCGCCGGCAAAAAAAAAAAAAAAAAAAAAAAAAAAAAAAAAAAAAAAAAAAAAAAAATTGTCCCGTTACGGACCGAAAGTTATAATCCTTCCCGGTTTTTCAGAGTAAGGGTTTTCTCTCAGTTTTTCTTTTATCTCTCATATATGTTCTTCTGTGGTAACTTCTTGATTTTATGTTTACGCAGTTACTGTATGCGCTTTTTCTCCATGTTCTTTTCTTTCTCCTCTTTCTATATTTTTTTCTTTCTACCTTTTTGTTCCCTTTTCAAATTCAAGTGGATTCAATTCTCCCCCTCCTCCTTTCGTCGAGATACCAAACTAACAAACTGAACCTTATTTTCTTCCTAGTACTGTTTTGTTTTAGTTGAGCGATTTATCGTATCGATTTTCGTCCGAGGACCTCTCGTTCCAAAAAAACTCCGATTCATTGTAATTTTTCCCCTAAGCGCAATTTTTAATGGAAATTTAGGCTAAATCAAAATATTTAATACAACTTTTTTGCGATTGAATATCACGTCCTCGATTCTCGGTTATACTGCTTCCACGACTAAAACTGTCGAAACCAACAAAATGTTACAGATTAAACAATGTATTTGGTGGTTGGAACTACCCGAATAATGTATATTCGTTGCTGTGGAATGGGCAGGAATCCGGCTAGAATTCGGATGATTCCAACCTTAAAATCAGAGTTGGACAACCAAATAATCAGAAATAATGAAATGACTCCGGCAACACTGAAAACTGGGTTTGCTACCTGAGCTGAGGAAAGGGAAACACACGGAAGGTATAGGTCAATTGTACAAATATTCGTTTAATAATTCGATTGACTCGGTGTTGCCTGACATCACCGAATAATTTTTGCCCAATTCTGCTCCAAATGCATCCTTTAATCTGTAAAATCTTGTAAATTTTGGCTGTTTTAGCTGTGGAACCAGTCCATCATAATTCAGCATATTAGGTTAGGTTAGGTGGACGTAGAATTCATAATCGCAAAAAGTATAGCATTATACTCATTTAATAGCCTAAATGTCCGTTTACAAATGCGCTCATGGGGAAAGAGCATTGAATCTGAGTTTGTTCGGAACCAGAGGTCTTCGGACGGTAATTGATACGATATATCGCTCTCGCTCTGCTAACACAGCTAAAATCGCTTCTACTTCTCGCGAGTAAGCACGACGATAAGACCCATTGTACGTTGCCTTGCTTGCATTCAAAGTTCCTTCCTCTCTCTCTGCCTCTCTCCTCTCTCTCAATATCCTAGCTGTGAGCTCAGCGGTGGAGAGGTATCCGGAAAAATAAGTTTGTCGAGTTTATGTTCACTCAAAATCTAGAGGGAGGCGGCTGCGGGAGAGAGAAGAAAAAAAGCCCCGTGGAGGAGGGGGAAGGAGCGGCGAAGGGGGGGGGGGTGGAAAGGGAGACAAGACCAGTGTTTTGAAATATGTCGTCCAATTTATTTCGTGTTATGAGATTCAGTGAGTGTAGTGTTTTGACATTGAAATTACACCGTTGCTCCAGGAAGATGCTGCTCGCGGATGCACGTCGCGCGCGCGTGTGCGGTAGGACCTCGCGGCCGCGGGTGCGGCGCGGGAGGTCGGGGAGTGACATTAATCAAACGTAATTCGAGTTAAACGAACTTTTATACGAGCATGACTTTCAAGCATCATTTTCTCCGAGCGCAGTCTCGAGACATGGACGATGAAAAAAAAAAAAAAAAGGAGAAAAAATTGTAATAGCTTAAGAGAGTAAAGAAAAGCACCTCTATCATCAACCGGTGAATGAAAATTTTCTTGAGATGCGATTGATCATTTTGAAAGTAAACAAATAACGTATAATCGATCCATCCGAATGATCGATGTGTAATCGATTACGTTGTTTTTTTTACTGATCTGAGGGTGAGAGTCGTTTGTTTTCTCTCTTGACCTATAGGAGTTTCTCTCATCTTTAACGGAAGGTTTAATTTGGATCGAATCTCTGTAATCAGGTTCCCGCTGTAAAAGTGGTCTGGCGATCCTGCAAGTTGCGATCTTGATCCAGTTATGAATTGTATTTTTATCGATATCTCTCCTTGTGGAAAAAAAAAAAAAAAAAACCTTGGAAAAAAAAACCTTTGAAAAAATAAATCTTAGAAAAAAACAATAATCTGTTGCCCACAAACCGCCACTGTTTCGATCGAAACAACTCACGTGCAGCCTCAAGTCATTCTGTAGGGGAAGGGTTATGGTTCAGATAGGCCTTTTTTTACCAACAGGGATTAGGTATTCATTTTCTTAACACAGTAACTAAAGCTATGAATTACTCACCCGCAGTTCGAATTTACTATGCGCGCCCAGTGATGAATGAAAACTTTCAGATCAACCATTTATTGAACTTTATTTTAAACTGCCTTTTCAAGGCACCCTCATCCTCAATATGTCTAGCATTCTTGGAGCAAGAGATAGGAGAGTGGAGGCTGAAAACGTTTTAAGTTTTGTTTTTTGTTTTTGTTGTTTTTCTCCTTTCTTATCCCTATAGAAAGATGTCTGCGTTTTGACAGGGCTGACGAAGCGATGAAATCCGCGTATTAATATTTGATTACTATAGAAATGAATCAACTACTATTCATCTTGTATAGTTAGTTCATTTTAACTTAAGGGGGTCTTGCACCACTTTTTTCAAGATTTTTTTTATTTCTCAATTTTTATTTTTCACCCAAAACAAGACGCGAACAAGACGATGGTCTTTTTTTCCCGTTGATTAACGCAGTAACTATTTTTAATTAATGTTTTAACTAGAGGGTCCAATGTATAAAGTTGCACACATTCTGTCAGTTTTTTAAACTTGGGACAGAAATATCCCCAGTTCTATTATAGCTAGAGACTTCAGATTTTTTTCGAAAGAAGCAGAGTTCATGATCTATGTGATTGCTGAAGCACATTTAGAATAAGTTAACCACGAATTGTCCACAGGAGTTTAAAGTTTAAAATCCGTGTTGACAAATTTGGTCATAGTAAAATTTCGAGAATAAATAGAAATAATTAAATTTCTTTAAAACCCATCTATAATCACATAAAGCGCATGCTTAGCTTCAATTATAGCCATTGAACAAATCAATAGAGTCAGTACAGCTTGAGATATTTCTGTCCCAATGAGCGCATCATTTTTAACTTTATTCCTCATTTAAGGGAAACGTATGCAACCAGCTCAACTAAAAAAAAAAATGGGTGGGTTCAGTTATGTATCGTTTCAGGGAAAAAAATTCAGGCAGATGAGGGTGACATTTTTATTTTTTGGTGCAGTACCCCCTTAGAGCCTATCCAATACGAGGAGAGACGTTTTCACTTTCGCTGAGGTAGGGTAGGTATCACAGTCGGTTGTTATGTTAAGTAGCTACGAAGTTTCACAGTTATTATATCAGCAAGTAACTGGCGGTTTTCTCGAACTTGTCTCCCGGTGTAATTTGTGAATCTTAACGGATTTATATATTCCCCCTCGGAAGAGTACATCTGTGGGGAGGATGACTTAATTTTGAAGTCTCACTCGCGCACGGAGCTTTAAACCAATTTTTCCCTTTCCCTCTTGCAAAGTTGCAACCCCATCTCGTAAGCTTTTTATCGAACGGAGTGAATGATTCGATGATCTTCTTTTCTTTTCTCTTCTTGTGCACCTGTTCCCCGCTCTCTATCAACGTTGTCAAATATCGGGTTTCCCAAAGATTTGGCTCTGTAACAAGGAATTCGCCTGTTTTGAAATGCTGGGGATGATAACTAACGACTAACGCGACCTTATACATTATACGCCCCGCAGATCTTTGAAAGTTGTCGATGATGTCGGAACCTCCTAAATTTCCCCTTTGTTAGCTTTCCTTATGATATTGTATTGACGACTAATTAGTATGTACTTGCAACTCAATGGGCGAAAATATTTCGAACCGAAGACTTTTCGTTGTTAAGATCGAGGTTTTTTAAAAGGGATCCTCGCCTGTCAGAATGTTGTAACGCACCCAGTAAAAATTATTCTCTCATCTACCTGTCATAGAAGAATCACGATACACAATTTTTCAAAATCGCCGAGACCCGCGTACAATCTTCCCACCTTTCTAGGGTGTGCCTAGTTTTTCAAAATTGAGACTTTTAAGGAGGCAGTTCGCTAGTAAGTTTCTTTGTAACCTTAATGAAAACTAGATTTTTGGATTTTAAAAAATTTGGATTTATAGTGGTCCGCGCTCGAAGGGCTTAAAGGCATACAATTTAATTTAAGGTTTTGAAACTTTTGATATGTCAAATCCTATAGCGAACTGTGAAAGTTGCGAGTTACGACCCTGAAAAGCCATAATTTTGTCCGTTATCATTATCTCGTAAATTGAACTTTTAGCGCTAGGAATATGTCGCTCCCCCACGCATACTCACACAAAACACGATGATTCGATAAACCGATAAGATAGGAGCTCTCAGTTCACGATTCCACCGTGAAGGTGTGAACTCTAAAATTGCCCGGTTTGGCGACGTCGCGGTACCCTTCATCATGAACCGAAATCCCTCTTCAACAAGTTCAGGGCTCGAAATTAATCTCTTTTACGTTAACTGCCGGCGCTTCGTCTTCGGCGAATTCCGCCTTGTACGCGCCGCGGAAAAATGACCAGCGTTTTCTCTTCGCCTGCCGCTTGCGCCCAGGCCGGACCGAATCGCGCCAAGGTTTTTCCTTCAGACTTCAGAGGGTTGCGGATGGGATACGGGACCGCTTGGGATGTCGAATAAATATTTTATTAATATTAAACCTTTCGAAGTGCTCAACAACTTCAAGATAGGTTCGCTCATACCTACCGAATGATTTGTTTGCCCATTGTTAATGCCATGTCGGTCTAATACTCTTGTTTTCGTGAAGTGCCCACCCAGCCATATTTTAACCCTTTTACAACCAGGTAACGAATAAAAATCAATGTTCGCTCGCTGAATTTAAATGGGTAGTTAACTATTTTTACATGGCGGTGCTGATTTCGGGTATACGATATTGCAACATTTCATGGAAAACATTTCCATCAGAAAGTTGCTTTTTACCAAATATGCTGAATTAGCTCGAAATTTGCTCGGTTTTCGTATTTATTCAAAATCAACAACAATTTTGGAGCTCTGAAGAATAACCATCTAAAAAAAAAAAATAATAATAATAATAAAAAAAAAAACAGAGTCTCTGCTCAGCTCATCTTCAACAATTGAAATTTCAAAGTGTATATTTCTGATGAGTTCACGGAAAAAAATTCTCGGCTTTATGTCAACCTAAACGTTCAATTGAACAGGTTGCTCTTTTATCTGATAGATAAATTAAACTCCAATCGGGAAGTAAAACAAAAAAGCACACAAAACAAACAAACAAACCGTTTAACTCAATAGAAACAGGCAAATTGACGCTTTGAGCTATTTTTGAGGACGAGCATACCCTCTATTTTAAACGTGGTCTGACCAAGGTATGCAATCCGCAATACACATCATACAGTCTCAACACACATATTAATCGTGTGTTGCGTGTTACATATTCTGACCTTGTATCTTTGTCCCTGCTAGATAAAACCAGTAATAATAATAAACCAGTGATTCCCCAATCCCCACCCTCGAACGAAGCAAAGTTCTTTCTCCCTTCGCTCCTCTGCGAGCTCAAAAAGGACTCAACTTCCCGGTCATTTCTTGAACGCAAGTTATTTTGTGCCGCTGATCTAGATTCGTTATCGCATCTGTCACAACTTTGAACTTAATGTCGGTCACCTGCGCGGCCTGTTGGTCGGTCGCACTAATTTACACTCGCTCTGCAAAAAATGTGATAACGTCTACGGAACCGCATGCCCGGTGACACCGACAACGCATCGGAACTCCAACCGTCTTTTATCCGGTTGGCTTTTATCCCATCTTCCGGTTATTCGGTCATTATCCGGACAGACGGGAGCGCAGCCCCCCCCCCCCCTTTTTACCGCCTCCCAGTATACTTTGCTCCGGCACTCATACAATCAGTTATTATAAAGCAGCGAACTGCCGCCGTCTCTTTTACTCACTCTAAAGAACGTGCAAAGCAATTAAAAAGATATTAACCCGGGCCCGCGCATCTTGCAGATATCTACGGTCTTTACGTTCAGTTTATTTACGGCCGGTTTAATGATCATTGTTATTGTTTGTTGGTTACAATCGTAGATTTCGTTTTGTAGTCTTGACAGCTATAGTGAGGTCTGAGGAGCGAGCAGGAGCAGGAGTGGACCGGCGGCCGGCTTGTGGTCCGTGTTTTCGCGGCGGTGCACCAGCGCAGGTTGGCGAGCCTGGATCATAGAAAATAGCTTTTTTTTTCAGGCAAAGTTGCCGGCTTTCGCTTTTTACGGAGATTTTTTTTCTCTCTTTCTCTAGCTCCCTGTCTTCTTTTTTTTTCAGTTCGGGAAAGAAGAGGAGGGGGAGAATCTCACAGAGAAAAATGTTCTAATAAATATGGCCGGATTTCGTCTAAAAGGTTCTTGAAAAGAAATTCTGGCAGTTTTGACGAGAACTCTGGTTTTCCATGTAGATTTCTGGCTATTTTGACCTAAATAACACTGAAAAAGGTATTTCTTGAATCATGGTCAGTTGGTCATATTATACCAGTAGCACAACGATTTCTGAGCCGCGGAGAGTCTAGTACTTTCAACCAGAAAATTCGGGTGTTATTAGAATTTCCTTAAAATTTTCAAGAACTGAAGTGCAAACATTAGAAATTTAGAAATTCTTGTAATAGTACCATCCCCTTTCCGTGGCTCACATGAATGGTTCTGTTTCTGGTATTTTTGCTGGGTGCAAAGAGAACAATTTTCATACTCATGAAATTTTTTTTTGAATTTTCTTTTTTTCGTGGCATTGTACCATGACCTCTCAACTCAAGAAATATATTCCCAAAAAATGACTGTCCGTTTAGGTCACGTCATAACTCGAGCTCTTTCGGCCCTATTTTGCAGTATATTTTGCAGTTTGTCTGTATGACTTCCGCAAAAACGGTCAAATTCTAAGCTTGCGAACTTTATGTCTTGTGAATTTTATCTCTTGAGAAAGAATTCCCTTAGTTGATAAAAATTTGTCTCATTTTCAGCCTTGACTTGGTCTGATGCGCTCTATCAAAATGAATATGTGTGTTATTCGACCTATAGTTTTCACCGCAGTTTAAGTATTGAAAGCTTTGGTTCAGTTACAAGAATAAAATAAAAAAAATAAAAAAATTTAAAGAAAAAGAAGCCTGGATATGACATTAATCTTTCCAGAAATTAAGGTTTTCCTTTTGATTTATTCTACTTACCGCGGCAGCCAATACCCATTTATGTAGTTCCTGTATTAATTTGCCAAATTTTCTTCGCTTCTGAAAATGCGGGATTCTTTCTTCAGGAGCAAAAAAATTCCTAAGCTGTGCGGTTTTCTTGACGCTGCGCTCCATTCTGCGAGCCGGCAACCGTGCTTTTTCAGTTGACTGCGAAAATTATACGACAAAACGTTTTTAATTGGATTGCGCTTTGCTTTGAGAAAGAGTGTAATTTTATCTGTATGATCTGAAAATATAATCGTTGTTCTTCATACCGGACCGGTGTAATTGGTAAAGTGGAACGGTATGCCGGGCCGGTCCGGTCGGCCCATCGCATCGTTTGAACAGAGAATTGTTCAGTTTTTAGTGTTTCATCATTTATAATTTTTTAGCTGGCCCGCATATCTATTTTTTATTCAATAATCATAACCCTAAGTGATGTAGCTAAATTTTCAATTGCCTTTTGCTGCGCATCAAACTACTTGACCGCGTCGAAAAGCACACAAAAAACTGAGTGCTGTGAAACAAAACACAGTGCGGAAACAAATAACTCGTCAGTATTTTTACGATTCAAAAAAAAAAAAAAAAAAAAAAAAAAAAAAAAATGCAATTTCTAGTCTTCTAGTATTTTGTGAATTATTCTTTTCGTTAGTTTTGTATTTCATTGTTTTAGTTTGTAATTGTAATTGTTTGCAAACATTGTAATCGTAACTGCTCGTAAACATTGTAACTTTATACTAAGGCATTAATAACTGTTATTTAAATGAATAAACAAATAAATATGTGCTGTGGAAAATAAAATTGAATGAGCAGTTTGGTCAGGGTGTGTCCACCCTTGAAAGACCTGAAGTTACTGGAAAAGTCAGGGTATTACTTTTAGGTGAATTTTTTAAATTTCTAAAAAAAAGTCAGCCGTAAAAGTTTGTCAATTTTGCCGAATAAGGAAAGTTTTATCATTATTCTTCAGTTTTTTTTTTTTTTTTTTTTTTTTTTTTTATCGGAATCAGCTCTATTCATTACCTGATTAAAATTCACTCAGTAACTGCTTCGCCGTTTCTGTGAGTTTCCAGTTCAAATGTTTCCCTATTTCAAAATTGACGTTATTGAGTTCCAAAAATCACGAAAAAATATAAAAACACGATCTGATGGAAGTTCTCGAGACTTTAGGAAACTTTTTTCATTAAAATAACTTTGTAGCCATCCTGATTGCACTAAAATACTTTTTTTTAGCGTGCGCTCATTCGTCTAATAACTATAGGTACCTACGTATTTCTTGAGATAAACTGTGGAAACTTAAAATAATTATCCTCTTTTTTTTGTAGCCCTGCACAATAATGGTAAAAGCAAATTAATATTAAATAAAACAAGAAAATCTCTGGCATAGTACAAGATCGGTGCGGCAGTGTAAGAACGTGTGTTCTGTGTATGAGAGTTTTTTATCTCTCTCTTTTCTCCATGAAGAAACGTATGTTAGACAAGGATGGACAACGGGGTAAAACTCCTCTTTCTGTCCTTTTCCTACATAAACATTCAAATGGGAAATGAGAGAGATGGAAGAGATCCTGGTTGCGCCAGTGAATCAACTCAATACCGCAGTAAGAAAACGATAAACAGAATGTGAGCAGGAGAGAAAAGCGAGGAGGTAGGGACGCCTAAAAATTCTCAGAGCTGCCGTTCCGGTTGTATTTTTTGGCATTTTTCAATTCACCGATGATTCCACCGGTTGAGCAAATATTGCGCGCAGCTCAGTTTAGTTTATGACTGCAATGCATGAAAATACGCGCATCCGTAATCTTTTCTCAACCAGAGAAGTTGCGGATGACTTCAAAAAAATTGCGGATATTTGAATAGTATAACCGCGATTCCATCGATTGAGAAAATATTACATGTCCGAGTATTTTCGAGCATCACAGTCGGGTCATAATTTCAAATCGGGCCAATTGAGCATGCATGCTCCGTAAAAATTTCAAGTCAAAAGTTAAACCCAATGAGTAATTTTTTACCTTCAGTACTACTTGAAAAGACTTTTTACCGAAAGGTTCCGCTGAATTTCCGATATATCTCATGTGCCGCGGAAACAGCCGGAAACGCATGATGAACTAATGGTAAATAACTTGTCGATTGTCGGTTACGCTGTCGGTTACGTGACCGACTATTTCAAAAGTACTTAATAAAAACAATATTACTTGTTACAATAATCTCTGATGTTGATTTTTAAAGCAAATTACGGTAGTTGAATTGAATTAAAAATTACAGGGCGGAACTTTACTGTATTACCTACCTTTTTCGTATATTTAAGTGCCGCTGACTAGGACCATAGGCAAATCACGAGATCGGATTTGTTAGTGAAAAATGTTACCAAATAAAACCCATTTGCACAGATGTTGATAATTCCTGTTTAGAACGTTGGAACTTGGTTGAGAAAATCGTAAGTTGCCCACTTTCACGTTTAAATCAACTTTTAAGATGTTGTATAATAGTAAAATCCGTGCGTAACCGACAGACATTTTGGAACCGGGGGACAACCATTTTTCACAATTTATGGCATGAAGAAAAGTAATTTCGTAAAAAACGATGGTTTACACGTGTTCTACGAAGTTTTTTGAGCATTTCCGCTATCTTCAAAATTTATTTCAGCCTCAAAATATGGTCAAAAACTTAGGTTAAATACCAAAAACTCGTGTGGGGGACGCGTAACCGACGGACATTTTGAACCATAAAACAATTAAAATTAGTATTTAAATAACTTTCAAAGCAATTATTACTATTGCGACTTAAAAATCGAAACATCGAACTTATTTGATCTTTTTTAAAAATGTAATCTTGTTGGGACACCATTTGGCCCGTTTCGAAATTATGACTCAGTCATAAACTGGACTGAGTAATATTTTCTCAACCGGTGGAATCATCGGTGAATTGAAAAATGCTAATAATATATACACAAACGGCAGCACTGAAAATTCTCCACATTGATGAAGGCAACCCACACGCATTTCTCCGCCCCTCCTTGCCCATTTTTGAGAAAATCCAGAGCGCATATTAAAAGCCCCCGTTTTCGCAAGTTAATAAATAGCTTTTGTTTTACCGAACCCGGCCCTCCAACCCTGTTCCGCGAGTTAACAAACGCGGCGTACTACGTCTGTTGTGCAGAGATTAGGGGCCTTATTATTGAGTTTGTCTTGCAATTTATAAATATTCGGAATACCTCACCGCAGAATGGCGAAGCTCGCTTTTAGTTTATATAACGGAACATAATAATCTCGAACTTTTAATAAAAAATTAAAAGTTTGCTCCCGTCGAATTATCAAAAAAGTTATGAAGATCCATGGAGCAGAACTATGGTTGATTTTTCCTCTCTCAGTATCTTAATATTATTTTGAATGCGAGGAAACTTCTTGTTTCCTGAAAATAAAAACATAATCTTCGGGAAAATGAAGTAGAATTATTTGAAGCGAGTTCCTTTTGTCGTTGCCTCTTTATAAGGCTTAATGTCTTTCGCAGATTATCTGTAGACAGCGTTGTCGGTTTTCGTTTGCCTTAATTTTGGACAGTGGTTACTAACAAAGATTACTGATTTACAAATATAGATGTGCAAACTACCAAACAATTTGTAAACAAGCGCCGGGCGTGACAATCCGACATTCAAAGGGGATTAAAGAGATCACAAAAAGTAGTGAAGCTAGTGTAATCTTTGCGTTTGTTTGTTTACGAAATGTATGAAATGCAATCCTTGCAAACTATATTTCTGTATTATCTTTGATCCTTATAGCATTAAATTTTTTCCATTTAAAACCATGGAAAAGGTCGAATATAAGGGCGTTCATTGAGTCGTTCGATCTTTTTCAAGGGTTTATTCGAG
Organism: Trialeurodes vaporariorum; assembly: GCA_011764245.1. Classification (NCBI taxonomy): domain Eukaryota; kingdom Metazoa; phylum Arthropoda; class Insecta; order Hemiptera; family Aleyrodidae; genus Trialeurodes; species Trialeurodes vaporariorum. The sequence goes on along the minus strand of VMOF01000111.1, from coordinate 84,910,507 downwards.
AAAAATCGTCATTGACCAATTGCACGCTATGTCAATACCATTAAGGGTGCCTAACCTAATCGCTAGAAATCGATTGCTCGAAGAGAGTCGAAAGTGTGGACTCACATTTTTTGTCAAGAATAACTTAGTTTCGAGTACGAAATCCCGAAATTTCAAGGGGAAAAATCGGTGACCGTTTCTTATTAGTAGGTATCGAATTGTCGAATTGACGTTGGAATTATATTTCCAATTCGATCCCTTTCGATTTCATGTGATCCGTCTGGAAACCTGATACATTATTCTCCTCTTTAACCTTTTTAATACCACGCTCGAGTTTCATTCATTCACATTCGTTTCTCTGACTAGATCCTCCGGCGCGCACGATTTCAGTTTTTTATTCACAATAGTTGCGACTCTAAATAATTGTTAATATTTGACAAATAATATTTTCTCGAGCGCCTTCAATAAACGGTGTATGCAAACTCAGCACCGCTATGCACGAATAATTAACTACCCGCTTAATTTCAGTGAGCGGACATTGATCTGCCTTCGCAATGTGATAGAAAAAGGGTTAGTTCTTTTATGTTTGGTGTCGAAAAATACTATCGTCCGATGCGTGGAATTTTGAACGAAAATGCAAACGTACGATATTTGTATAGAACTTTGAGTAGGTCGATCATTTTACAATTAGTTTTGCCTCCGCAATGAAAAGCATAAGTAAACACCCCCCTCCCCCCTCGCGAGCCTCCTAATCTTGATGAAGGCAGAGTTCTGAAAGAAATATCGCGAGTTCGATCCGTTTGGCCCGTCGTTGTGGAGAGAGTTAATTATCAGCTTTGTGATCAATGGATATAGAAATCCTCGCTTCCCGGAAAAGTCATTAGTCTCTCGCAGCATCGAAAGTTAGAATGTTTTAAACAGGAGGTGGCGATAGTAGGTGGTTGTTTGACGGGGCACGGAAAAGGGGTGGCGGGGGGGGGGGAGTCTGCCCATTGCAGTAGCGATTAAGACAGTCGAGAAAAATATGCTCTCCTCTCCTAATCTGCCATTCTTCTTTCCGTTGATTTTTGTTTTCCAACCTTAGCCTCCCCCTCGGGTACCCCCCCTGTAGATTTTTCCTCGACTGCAGAAGCTCAAGACCCCCTTTTCCATGTTCATCCCCTTTGAAACAATCGTAAACGTTGCGCGGGAGTTTGAAGGCACTGCCCCCCCCCCCCCCCCCCCCCCCACCTTCCGCCTCTCCGTCTGGAAATCTTTTGATTTTTTTTTTTTTTTTTTTTTTTTCTCCCATGAAAAAAGGACACTTGTTTTCTATTGTTTTAAATCCTTCCTTAATCTCTCTTGTTGAATTACACGCGTTTTGTTCGCAAGCCTCTCCCTTCTGTTTTCAAGTCGCTTCGACTCTTTTCCTTTATTCGATATTTTATTGTCTTGTCTCTTGCATACGTGCACTGTGCAGGGGAAACAGGGAAATGTTACAATTTTCTCCCCTTTTTTATTTCTCTTATAATCGACACGGATCCGTATTTGACTTCTTTCCATGGCGCAACGAACCATCACTTGCATAAGTCTGTAACGCTCAGAAAATAGTTTTATTCAGCAGCAGTCCTAATTCCCATTTTCTTCTTCTTTCCTCTTATACTTCCTCAAAAAAGAGCCAGAATGTTAGTTTTCAGAGGGGCAAACATTTTGAGTGACGACTTAATCTCCTTCTCTCCCCAACCGACATTCTGCGCGGAATCAAGACTTTTTGAAACTTGCTTTTCCGCACATTGTTTCAAGACATCATCTTTAACGACTCATCATTCGTATAAACACCCAGTGTTTATAATATTGTCTCCGCAGCAAGATTGATGCGTGGGCAGTCATAAGAACTTGTTGTCTCTCTCTCCTTCCATTTGAATTAGTGCACTAGAAAAGGACAAAAATAGGGGATAAAGTCACGTGATGCATGATGGTCCCCGCTACCACCATTTTTTAACACATTTTGGTTCAAACGGCTGGAGAAAGAGACAGACAAACTCCTGGATTGATGTCCCCATGTCTTGAGGAGACATCGATCTCATAGAAAATATTCCTAATTATCACCCATATAGACGTCACAAGTAGTCCGCGTATATGTAGCTGTCAAAAGGTTTATATTGTGGAGTAGTTGCATACTCTTCAAACAAATCCCCTATCCTAAGTAAAACATATCCACGTTAGCTCATTATGATAATATGTCCTGTCTCAGTCCCTCGACACCTCTGATTGGTTAAATTCCCAGTTTGGGTTAAAGTTACCCGCAGTCCATTTTTCTTCGAAACGGTTCTACCAAGAGGTGTCCAACATCCAGTGGCGCATCCTGAAAGTTGTTTTTCCCTGTTTTTTCCCATTAGAACGAATGTGTTGGAAAAGGAAATAAGACGAGCTATCACGTGACTTCAACACCTACCTCCCCTCCATTCTCCTCTAACACATACATCTGAAAGGAAAAGGAGAGCAAAACACGATTCCTGATGGCTGCGTCACTCATTGCATGCGGCAAGTGCACTGTGAGAAACTAACAAGAACCAACATCTACTTGCTTCCAAGTTACTTAATGAGTAGTTTCCTGGTTTTAAAAGTCCGAAAATTCTGTCTTGATATGAACGCGATAAGTTCCCCTGAAATCCCGTGTTTGGAGTGATCTGTTATCTCGCGTGTTAAAAAATCAGATTTTCGTGGAGTAAAATCCTCGCCGAAAACTAGCTCTCAAAGAGGTTTACATTCGGGAACCAATCGGTGTAAACTGAGTAGGGGAGTCCTTTTTTTGTGGTCAGCGGGAGGTCTCGCGGTGAGATTGAACAGGTCCAGGCTCCGGTCCTGAAGGTCCGCGGGCTTGAGTCCCTTAGCCTAACGCAACGGCAGCCGTACAGGTCACGTTTCAAAACTTACCGGTGGGAACGCACCTGATCACGTAGTGCTTCGAAAAAAAGGAAGAAAAAAAAAAGAAAGGGGGGGGGGATAGACCGTGTTTTCGGGTGTAATTAGTCTCTGTAATTCTGTAATCCAACCTGGATTTGACGACCGTTAAAGCTACTTGAAATTTTGACTACTGCTGCGCAGTGATGCCACACTTGTCGTCATAATGTGTTTTAATGTCACTCATTTCTAGATCGTACTGCCGTAAGTTGGTTTATGAGTTAGTTTAAGACGATTCTTCAGCGTTTAGTGCCGATTTCTGCCGCCAGCAAAGCGCTACCGTTCGATTTACGTAAAATTACAGGTTGAAAGTATTTTATATGCGTATTTAAGAAATTTGAAGGTCAGTAATTATATTTAATCATCTGAAGAATGTCTCTGCAAAATATTTCTCCGAAAACTTCAAAAAAAAGGCCGTAGCCTGTAAGTACCGAAAAATGTAATAATGGCAAATCGATTCTTTCCTCGAAATGCGATATTTCATTTCTCATCCTCTCAGAATCCACCGAACTGTATTGTGTAATCTTTTCTCAATAGGTGGAATCATCAATGAATTGAAAAATGTCATTAAATATATATACACGGAACAGCAGCTCTGATTTTTACACTTCGGCATCATCATTCTCATCAATGTCATCGTCGGGTCGTGTCGTTTGGCAACGATGGAAGATGAATTTCATCAAGACTTGTGTCCTCTTTTCCTCTGCACAGCCCAGCGATGAGCGTCGTTGCTCGTTACCGTTGTTCGGTGGTTTTTTGTTTTGTTTTTTGTTTGCTGGTTATTTTTTTGGTATCCGCGGGAGGGATTTTCTCAGGGATCAAGGGAAAATCCACTCGTGAGTTTAATCCCACCTCGGTGTCATCGTGTGGTGGATGATGTTACCGGTGAATGGTGAGTGCGACGGATGCGTGCATGTGTGCAGTACCGCGGTATACGCGTATGGGGCCGGTGACTAGACGAATCTCGTTAGCGGAAGCTGCGGCTCGTCTGGACAGAAGCGGTGCGGCGTCAAAAGCGGTCAAGCCCTAATTTACGGAGCTTTCAGCGTTGGTAGTTTTACCTTTCCGTTTTCCCGCGTTTAATTGCGACCCGCGGTCGGGCGCCATTGTTGTCACATATTTTATTTTAACTCATATCATCGTCCATTATTTTATTTGTTTTTAACTTTCGCTTTTTTTCCGATAGCTTGAAAGTCACCCAGATCAAAATGATCAACTTAATTTGCATTCCCAAAACCTCCACCGATAGCTCGCAAGTCAACTAGGTAAAAATGATCATCTAAATTTGTATTACATATTATTACGTATTATTATTAAATTTGTATTTGTAACTTCAGTTGATTTGGCATATTTTGCAAAAGTAAAGGTGATCCAGATCATTGTTTTCAGTAGGACAAACTCTCATATTTTTTTTGCATTCGTTTGCTGTCGCTGTCCGTATCAAAGTAACTTACATGGAGGCCTAAATTGTTATCACTTATCAATGCTCAAGGCGTGCCGAGGTTTCGGGGGGGGGGGGGGGTTGAAATTTTGCCGCCCTTCGCGAATCGCCGCCCATCAAAATTTTAAATTTGACAATTTTTTTCTTCTTTTTTTTTTCGCTCCTATTTTTTTTTTTGCCTTCGGAGTTATATTTTCAATTTGTATAACCTTTTTTATTTTATTTTATTTTTTTTTTTTTGCTTGTTCACCCTGATTTTGCCTCCCCCAGAGAGTGCCGCCTGGTGCCCAGCGGTGATTGTCGCCCAATTCTTATGGCAATCGTATGCTTCTTCTTCTTGTGCGGTGTCGCAAAAACACTTCGTAAAGATGATAGAGCTTAATGAGATAAGGAAATCCGATGTAAAAGAAGGCTATCACCGCCATTACTATCTCACGTGCGGAAGCATTTTATGAGTATGAGAGTGGATTTCGTGATATTTTAGTGAGCTTATCGTAGTTTTTGCATCGTTTTACATCCGAATCAATTATTAATAAGCCTATTGCAAAAGTTTGCTACAACTCCATTATTTTATCTTTCTCGAAATTGATTTAACCTCTTATGGACTAAGCCCGAGTATACTCGTCTGTCTCCTTTAGTCTATTTCACATTGTTCCAGTATCATGATTTCGAAAAACGCGATTCAGGATGTAGACACTTACAAGATAAGATTTCGTCGGGCGCCTTCAATTCACCGCATAGGCAATTTCAACTCTCCAGAGTACGAACAGTTAACTACCTTCTCTGTATAAACGGAAGAGTGGCTTTCTTTGGAACAAACCTGGTCTGTAACGGGTTAAGACGATTGAAATGTGGCTACCCTGTCCGCTTTAGAGCGTGGAACTCATTGCTTCACTTCCGCGCGTTGTTATTTCAAGAGCGCCAAAATAGCAGGGAAAGTGCGGAAGATTCTCAACCGTGAGTTTTCATCACATGCCGTGTGAATTCCGTCTTGGTCCTCTCCATTTCATTTTTCTAGGTTTTCTTTCATCGCACCGCTCTTTGACTTCTTTTGAAATTCTAGGGCACTATCGCATCAGCGTGGCATATCTCTCTCTTTTCGAAAATGGCTCGGTATTAATTGCGATGACTGTCAGAATCGAACGGTAATCTTTATTGCGCCAGTAATAAATTGTTGTTATTGAGATAGGGGTGGGGGAGGACTCATTTCAAACCGTATGTTTTGAGCTAAGAACGAGACCTTTATTTCCCTTAAATGAGCAATCTTTAAGGTGATTCCAGGCGAAACTCATCCAGACTTCAATCCGATGGATAGCGCCACTTCAGTTACTTTGGAGAAAAGTCGTGTTTATGCCATATTTTAAATTGAAAACAAAGAAAAAACGCAAATTCAAAGAACTTCGACACCTGCATAATTTTTTATGGACTGTTCAAGCCCAAATCGAGCGAAATTGGATGACGAATAAAGCTGGCTGTAATATTTGGAACTTCATTTCGCCGTAAGCTTATAGTGAGTGCGAGTGACATGTCTATCTGCCTCACTAGCACTCATTGAGGCTTATGAACATTTACGTTTGTCCTATATCCTCGGCTTTATTTTTGAGCGTTTCAGCTTGAAACTTTAATGGTATCTTCCTGAAATATGCTCGCAGGTGCCTACTTTCCTCAAATTTGTTCTTTTAACATAAATTAAGAAACTTTAGCCTAAAACTATTGACTTTTTGAGCAGGGCGACGCGACGCGACATGGTGTTATTCGTTCATACAATAATTTACCCTGAAATCACCTTAAATCACCTTAAATAGAATTGATTTTCATGTGATAAGTCAACATCTACATTCGGGGAAGAAGAAAGTGTTTCTCCGTTCGCGTCGAGCCCGTATAACTCCGGAGAGCCTTCAACTGCTGAAGCTTTATTGAAGGAGAAAAAACAGACCTATCAGGCCCGTCTTAGGGCCCAAATTTCGTCTCGGGTCAGGCATCTCAAATATTTGTCGTCAGCCTTGTTGAAAATTGTTCCATATTTCCCATAATCTAGTTGTGTGAACTTGGAATTATGTTCTACTTACCGGTGTGCTAGAAGCAGTGGTGTTGTGTGCTATTTGGTCTTGTCGCATTTTGTCCGTAGAAACCCATCTTAAAGATCGAATTCGAGTGTATTCACCGAACACCCTTCAGTTCGATCTTTCTGATGAGTTTTCATAGACAAACTGCAATGTTGCCAACGTGCTCGCCACGTCACTGTGTAGAAGCCTTTAAATGACAGCGTTGCATGGGCGTCAACTCCTTCATTTCCTCAAGGATAAAATGTAATTGATCGATGTAGAATTTTTGGACAAAGCTAACTGAGGGCTCCTCAGTTTAAGTTTAAAGTTCAAACACTGCGCCTTGTGCCACGTGGCACAGTGGGTAAAAACGTGTGATTCGTAGGGCACTGGATGATGAGGCAACTTCTTGTTTCGGCAGGTGTTTTTTCCAATGGTGTACAATCATCTGCAAAAGAAAGTCGTTTCATTCAAATCGTTCTTGGTAAAGTTTACTATTATTATCCATAGAGTTTGGGATATTTAAGGCACATTCCCAAGTAGTAATTCTGTGAAACATGTAATGCCTGAAAATTACAATTTCTTTTAAAAAATTGGCCGAAATTTGAAAGAATGACAACGTCTACCAGAATACTTTCTTTTGTCAGTCATAGTACGTTCGCTTCACTTTCCAACACTACTATCGTCGTGTCTCGCCAGTCGTTTCCCGCAGCTGAACCGTTGGGAGTCGAACTTGGGTCTCTGCATTGACGAGGCTTCAGTTGTCCGATGCTGGATTCGTCTCGGGTTTCCCACCCCTCCCCTCCCCCTCCCACCATTCCACCCACCCCTCTCTCCAACACTTATACTCACCACGTTCCCGGAGGAAGAAGCCCCAGTGCGACGTTTCTGTACGTCACCCCCATATCCCGCCCACCCCCTTCCCATTTATTTAATACACGAGTCGGAATCAACGGGGGGAAAGGGACCAATTTGGGGGAATCGAACACTGAACACGCGATTCGCACGCTCACGCTCCGAGTCGCGAAATCCGTTTGACGTCACGATCGTGCAATCAGTAGCGGATCCGTGAATGCGTCGCTCTCTCTTTCTCTCTCTCTCTCTCTTCCTCCCTCTCTTTCTTTCTCTCTCTCCTCCCTTCTGAACATATGTAGTGGAAAAAGATAGACGCATGGGAGATCACATGACTCTCGCCCTTTTATCTTGTCATTTTCTAACACTTGTGTTCAAATGGGAAGAGACAGAGAGAAAGGCGATGGATCCTGGATCCACCTCTGCGTGTAATCGAGAACATGGCATGAAGCATGTGCTCTCCATTCGTTTGAAAAGCGTAACGCAATCGGAAGGAGCGAGCGGTTCCTGTTCGACACTGCCGCACGTTTCGACAAAATATAATCAATTAAAAAAATATACAAACATGACAACTTTTGAAAACTGGTTCCTTTGAGCTCTACAGCTCATTGTCAGACTTAAACGAGCTGCTCATTCATTGATCCGGCCGGATCTTGATAGGAAAAAAAAACAAACAAAAAACAATAAGTTGGTGTAAGTACCCAACAGTCCTAACACGTTCGTGTTGGAAAAGCGTGAGCTCTGTTGAGAGTGACAAGAGAAGCGCATTGAGAAAGTTACCGAGGAAAGGACCTCATTCAAAGTGGGTAAAATGTATCCCTCAAAAGCCGGTGCAAATCTATCATAGGCTAATTTTGCCCATTTCGAATAAGGTCTGTTTAAGAAGGAAGTAGACAGTTAATAAATGACAGCAAAAATTACTAAAGAGTAAACAAAGAATGTCAGTTTCGTGCAAACTGAAGCCTGTTAGGAAAATCTTGCGATTGCGCCTTTACCGTAGACATTGCTAGGAACATGTCGTTGTAGAGAGAAGTACTTACCGAATCGAGAACTGAACAGCCTTCAAATTGACGAGGCATTGTTCCTATTTTGGTGCGTTTTCATCGAACATTTGCATTGGTCGGAGCTGTTGGTAATAAAATATTCGAATAATTAAGGCTGTGAGTGATTTTACTGTTCCGGCATTAACTTATAAGTCTGATTTTTTCCTCAATTTCTTGTGCTGTGTTTGAGTCGCTGCGTATTGTAGTTCTTTTTTCAATATTTGATTCCACAGGAATTCTTACGATTCTCAAATTTTTGTCGGTGTATCTTGGATCCAATCTAAGGTTATATCAAGCTATACTATTTTTAATTATGAATTCCCACATAAATTCCTTTTTTAGAAAATTTTCCCCCATTAAATTGCTAACGATATTCTCTTCTTTTTGTTGACAGGTAAGAACTGTTCGGTGTTTTGCGTTCTACAAGTACCAATGAATTTTGCGTCTGTAAGTTTTTGACCTTTCCATCTCTATTTGCATGGATTGAGTGCGTTAAGCAATACGCGATGCACCCAATACATGTTTTGTACGGTTTCGTGTGAGATGCGTTTTGCATACCCTGGCCAGGTACTTTCGTCCCCGCTTGTACATGTTTTGATTCCATTTTCTGAACGAGCTGCGCATACTTGGTGGCCAGAAGAAATGTCCAGGGAATAAAATCCGATACAAAAAAAATGTTTACCGTGAAAAAACGTCCAAAGCATTTTAAGTCCCATGTATAAACTCTATGCCCTCGTTACAAAATGTTTAGCGTCGTTTTACGTTCAAATAATTTAATTTCCAATGTACCTTTTGGTCCAAATGACACTTTGTCCAATCAAATTTCCAGTCCAAAGTATGTAGTATCCAAAATAATATTTTGCCCAAATTTACTTAAGGACGGTAGTAGCACTAACAATAAGTCCTATTGAGAAGTGTCTCATTAGGGCCCATTAAAAAACTTATCAAAAAAAAATAGGGACTCAACAATGTTGGACTTTCTTACTTATGTTGGACGAAAAGTGTGTCAGAATTTATATTATGTTTGACGGAAAAAGCACCGGATTGTTGTTTACGTTGGATAAAAGGTGTACTGGACTTTTTTTAATCTTTGTCAGTTTTGGTAGCTGGCCTAAATTTCCTTGGGCTTTATTCTGACTTGGCCTGGGCGGCTACCGCCACTTATGATTGCTTTTCACACATTATTTGCACATATATTTATAGTGATTCAAATTAAATTTTTTAGGGAATATGTTTTCCAAGAATTCTTGGAATTGAGTCTCTGCGCAAGGACTCTAACCCTATAATCCACCCTTTTTGGGTGTGCTTCTACTGACAAATGCCATATCGAGAGATCAGGATGGCTTCTCCCCCCTTTCTGTTTCCCCTTTCTCATTATTCATGTAATAATTTGTCATGCTCTTTCCAAATGAATTCCACGTCTTGACGGATCGAATGAAAAGGAAAGTAAGAAGAAAAATCTTCGCGAGAGAGGTGAAATAAAAATAAAAAAAAAGTGGGGGGGGGGGGGTTAGTGAAAATTAAAGAAATCAACAAAAGGGGTCGTCGCTCGTCGCTTCGCGACAGTCGTTTGAGATTGATATTTTAAAAAGCGTAAGTGCTCACGATTCGGAATTAGGTACTTTAACTGGAAGGGTGGGGAGGGGGTGACGGTGGGTTGGGGGGTGGAGGGGGTGGAGGGGGGTGGAGATGATGGTGAGAGGGTGTGAATTGCAGGGAAAAGGAAGAGCAAATCAAAACAAAGAATTTAATTTGAGTGGAAACAAGTAAATGTCAAGTAAAAGTTTGAGGGAGAGCGCTTACGACACCTCTTTTCAACCCCGACACTCCTCCCCACGAACCACGTTTGGGACCCCCGACGATAACATTTCTGCACGTACCCGCAAGTACTCAAACTCAGAAAGTTTTGATCGAATTAACGGTTTGGTTCGTCATTTGTATTTTATACTGGTATGAGTTTTTTCCGACTTTGACTATTTTGTTGCCAGATTTCATAAAAAAAAAAAAAATAAAAATAAATAAGTAAACCACTGCGATGTACTCACCCACCGAAAAGGGTTTTTTTTTTTTTTTTTTTTTTTTTTTTTTTTTTAAAGGTGCGGAATATGTGTGTTCCACTCAGTGGCGTACCGGAGGCCCCTGCAGCCCCCGCAGCCCCCGCGGCGCGGGGGGGGGCGACCCAAGGGCAAGGGGCCCCCAATTAGGGCCCCATAATTACATCTGACCCATTTATTTGACAATGTATAACATTTGAAAGAATGAAGATAAAGATGGAGGAGGAAATAAATAAGTGTAATATTAAAGTAAAAAAGAGCTGCTTTGTTCCTCCGTTAAATGTGGTAAATTGGCCATGCATTTTCTGTGGTATTAAATTGGTATTAAGGCTGTTAGAAACAAAAATTCAGCTCTTTTCTTTCTTGGGAGAGAAACGGAATTTTACAGCTAAAACTGCGTGAAAAAACGTCTCAAGAGCACTCAATTTATAAAAAATTTCAGGGGAGGATTCCCGAGCCCCCACTAGATGTGGGGGGGGGTGTCTTTATAGACCCTCCATTCACCGTGTAAAAATGTAGGGGGCCCCCGACTGAAGGTTCGCGGGGGGCCCCCAATGTTTCCGGTACGCCACTGGTTCCACTACCGTCTACTATCATTCCTAGTTGTTTTTTGAGGTTAGGGTCGTCTAATGGGTGTAAGTAAGTTTATGGAGAGCGAAATCGTGATTTATCCTCTATTAATACGATATTCCACGCTTTTACGTCGTAGTAGTAATAACTGAGGCGAAAAAGTTCATCAATGATGACGCGTTCTTTCAATTTTGGCTGATCCTCAAAAACTGGTCAAAAACTTGATATGGGGCTCTTGCAAACTTTTTTTTACAGGTGAGTGAAGAGTTAATTCTTGTATCAAAACGTAAAAATAACAATGAGTCCACTAAATAATCACTAAATTCACTCTCAGAATCGGGCTTAATGGCGGAGCTACGTAGGTCGTAAGTATCATGGGAGATCCCTATCTAATTTGAGACATACGTCTGTGTTTCCGTAGAGAAAGTGACTAAGTAGACAGGAATCTCCATTTATACCCGCCATTACGATCTTGCTGTTACAGCTGCTTCCTAAGTTTATTACTGAATTGTACTTTCTTTATTGTGATTTTGTGATTTTCGCTGGTATTTTGTATTGGATTTAACTATTCATTTGCTTGTAGCAAAAGTTTGCAAGAGCCCCATTTGGCAACAGTGCACTTGCACTACAATCATCCAACCGACGAAGCTCATGTCGCAGCTAATCGCTCGCCGGTTGACAATGAGCAGAAAAATATTATTGGACGTCCGAAATCTAATTTCGGATAGTTTTTCGGACAGAAGCAGCCGCCGCGCCGGGCTGCTTCGCGGTTGCTGTCGCCGCCGTGTGACGGATTTCATCCCGCGATTTCAAATCGAGCCGCGCGAATGTTTATTCTTTCTCTCACCCCCCCCCCCTCTCCCCTTCGTCATTTCTTTCATCTTCCATATCCCTGTCGCGTCGACCCGTTGTTATCCGTCCCCTTCATCCCTTAGCCCCATCCAAGCTGCGACGCATTGCAGTAGGGACCACTCGAGAAAAGATCTGTCATTTTGTATTAATATCTTTATCATAATATTTGTGATCATCGTCAAGCCACGGTCACGTGACGAACTGACAAGGACCAAACGTGCGATTGGCAACGCGGCGCGCGATATGGTCATGGTCTCCGTGCGTTGCCAAACTTCTATGTTTCCGGCGGGTCGATCATTTACTTCATCGTTAAACCTAGAGTCCCTGTATATCAAAGAGTCTCGCCATACGGGGTATAGATTCTGATTGGCTGCTAGATTTTAGGCTTTCACGGAGCTCAAAGAGGCGTTCTGTGTTATTCTCCATAAGAGAACCGTTAAAACACCCCTACGAGGAGACGTACACGCCTTCTCGGTGAACCGAACCAATCAGAGTGGACGCCTCCTTCGATTTCTTCTTCACGTGTCGAGGCTCTTTGATATACAGGGACTCTAGTTAAACCTATCGTTAAGACTGTCTATGAGTGATGCTATTGGTCGAATATTGTAAAACTTAGCCGTTGCTATGGTAACCATCGTTATAGTGTCCTTTTTTTAAAGGTTACTCACGAATAGCCGTTATAAAACGAGATTCTTAACGATGGTTACCATAGCAACTGCCAAGTTTTGCAATATTCGACCAATAGCATCACTCGTAGACGGTCTTAACGATCGGTTTAACGATGAAGTAAATGATCGGCCCGCTGGGTTGTGTTCGGTTTAGCCCTCTAAAATGGCGCTCTTGCTTACTTTTGCCTGTAAGCGATTGAATTCTTGCGTAAAATTCAGCGAAAATTACGATGAGTGCTCGTGAAAAAATTACGAAATTCTCTCGTACATTCATAAAATGACTCTAAAGTGTCAAGGTGTAATGGCGGAGCTACGCAGGTACAGTCGGAAATAATATGTTAGTTGACTCCTAAGATTTTGGTTTAGGTAGGTTACCTGCCATACATAACACAATGAATTGGAGCATTGCAGGTAGCCTACCTTGCCAATATTTAAGGAGTCGATTGACACTATTCAATTTGCCGACTGTACAAACAGTGGCATAAAAGTCCTCCGTCGACAAAACCCATTTTGCACCGCATTGAATTTTTCTTGATCTGAAAGAACAGTGAAAAAAAAGAAAGAACAAGGGTGTGTTGTTTTCACGTGTAATGCGGGTTGCATCAAATCGTTGAAGCTGGACTCGTGAGTCGTGAATCGTGACACTGCTTGTACCATGGGAGATTCCTATCTAACTTGAGGTTTTACTCTGTGTGTTTTTTTTAGAGACATAGAGTAAATAGACAATAATCCCTCACGACTCCTGCGTATCTTCATCATTCTAGAGCAAAGATGGCGCAGCTACGCATGAGCATGAATTATGTGTGATTCTTATCTAATTTGTCTCTCTCCTTCTAATTTAGTCGCTCTGTGTACGACTATTGTTGCACTTTGGCAACCTTGTCAATGTCTACTTATTTTTGCCGGTTCAGAGGGCGGGGGATGTGTCAACTCAAGGGTGGTGCTTCGTCAAGTGTTTTTCTTCGTCCAATTTTTGTATTCGATGATTCGATCCGATCCGATCATCGAATGTGATTATGATATTATTAACAGCGCGTTGAAAAAATAATACCGGCTTCAGATCGAGTTATTTTCTTGTTGTTATTTCTCGAGCTGTCCCTCGGGAAAGTTTTTACGGGTACGACCATAAGTAAGGGTAGATGAACGAGTGTCGGCATAATAATCGTTGCCTCAATTGTAATGTGTATTTGCTGGCCGCTCGCTCGATGAACGCTGTTTTGGCGAAGGCTCGATTCCGTGTTTTTCCAATCGAAAGAGTGCGCGGTTTGGACTCGTGTTTTTCGATGTTTCCGTGCGAAAACGCACGGCGCTTTTGTTACGGTCTCGCGTGTCGCGTGCAAACTTTCGTGCGTAAACAATCGTACGTGTTTGCACGGTCATCATGTTAGTACCGGTGCTGTTACCCTTTGAACCCGGACCCTCTAATGTTGTCACTGAATTTATTGTGCACGGCATTTAGAGTAATATTCAATTAAATTATTGTAAATATTGACAGAGTAAATAGTTTACTATTCACCGTGGGTATAGCTTATAATAATAAAAATAATAAAAACAGAAGTTGCCTGCCGCACTGTATCAAGCAGCGTTATTTTTAAGTTCCCTTGGAAAATATTTTAGTCAGTTTCGATGGAAGGCGAAAAGAAATTAATGTGTTGCAAACTTTTGCTACAGCGTTATGGAAGCTTGATTCCTACATGTAAAATTATTTTTGCACATCCTTCCGAAATAGTCAGTTGCTTCAATTTCTCTGTCCATATAGCCACTCTAGAACACATGCATCGCACTTTTTCGTTTAAAACCAATTTTAATCAGATTTGTCATTTTTTTTTTTTTTTTTTTTTTTTTTTTTTTTTTAAATTTTATGGTTGAAAAATTTGAGGCAAAGAAACCGAGCCTGTGTGAAAATCGTTGAATCGTTGGTATATGTATTTTAAGTTCAATATCGCAAGTATTTGTTTTTATTGTAACTTACAGTACGTCTTACCTTGCCTCAGAGCTTGTATTTTATCAAAACTCGGCGCTTCCATTTAAAACTTCGGGTTTCAATTCGTCCGCAAGAAATTCAAACTACTCTGAATATTTTTATTTTATTTTTTTCTTCTTCTCTGAACGCCATGCCCTGCTGAAAATTCAGGTCGAAAATTCAAACGTTAAACGGATGTATAGGACGAAGTTTTTCTTGTAAAGGAATGTAAGAAAGTTTTACAAGAAACTTTTTGCAGCCAAATTGTTTTTATTTCCCCGTTCAGAAAAACTTGTTGGGGAATGAGCACTCGCTGAGCATTGAGCACAAGAAGTTTTTCCTCAGGGTTATTGGCCTGGTTTTAATCAAAGGAAACCAAACTTTTCGGAAGCCCCTTTGATCAGTGAACTCTCAAGCATGTATTGAAACGAGATCCTTGTAATAAGAGCTCGTGAGTGTAGAAGGTGGGCCAATAAGGGAAGGTTGCAGTAAAAATTTCGGGTTCTCATGTAAATGTCGTTCGAGAGGTCACCCAAGAATCCCCTTCTCCAAAGTAACTCCCAGAACCCCCCCCCCCCCCACCCCCACTCTATTCATGAGTACACAGAAGGAATATTAAGTGAGAGAGTCCTGTGAAACCACGGCTCTAAACGTCGTTGCCAGGTGTTGCGACGTGAAAGGTTTTTTTTTTTTTTTTTTTTTTTTTTTTTTTTTTTTTTTTTTTTTTTTTTTGTACGAAAATAGTTCGTCGGCAAAATATTGAATTGAATCGATCCCGGATCCAGATTAGTATCGCTCATGCATTTTGAGTATTGAGTACCGACTTGAGTATATTAGATAAACAAGAGTATTATTGAGGCATTTTGGGAGATACCTATAGAACCACGCAATCAAACGGGCAGAGAATAAACTATGCATACATATATGTATAGCAGAAGTAAGCAAAAGCCCCATTTTTATGCCCCCCCTCCCAAAAAAAAAATTATGGATCCGCCATTGTTCACTTGTAGTCTCCGCATGTAAACCCTACTTCCAACCCAAGGTTATGGATTAAAGAGGTATGCTCATCTGACTTCGCGCCTTAAATTCAGTAGCGCGAAGTTCAAAATCCAGATCCAAGATGGCCGACAAAAGCATAGAAAACATTGTACACTCTTTCCAGAAAACATCGGACTATTTTCTGCTTTCCTGGAGAGGGAGCCGAATGTTTTCTGGAAAGAGTATAGAATGTTTTCTGCTTTTGTCGGCCATCTTGGATCTGGATTTTGAACTTCGCGCTACTGACTTTGAGGCGCGAAGTCAGATGAGCATACCTCTTTAATCTATAACCTTGCTTCCAACCGAAATATGGCATCGATGGATGTTGATCGACACATCAACGGTAACGTTCGATTTTTCGGAGTACTCTCGCTCTTCTCTTCTCTTCTCTTCTCTCCCCTTCTCTTCTCGCTTCTATGCCGTAGTCTTTGCCATCAGGCTGTGTGCTTTTATTATTCAGGTGAAGCCTCGCTTCTCTCGCTCCTCTGTCTTCCTCACTTGACAAGTTACAACCCGATACTTTCAATCATTTGACCCCTTCACTCCATCACTATAGAGCCCGCGAGCCCCGAGCCCTCTCTTGCGGCTCACGTGCTCTGCCTCGTCAAATGAACGAACCCCCCCCCCCCCCCCGGGCCTCCTCCCCCAACCCTTTGCATCTCAATCCATGATCCCCCATCACCACGTACGTATGCTTTTCAAGTTGTAGGCGTTGGAGGCGCCAAG
The DNA here is from genome assembly GCA_011764245.1 of Trialeurodes vaporariorum. Lineage (NCBI taxonomy): Eukaryota > Metazoa > Arthropoda > Insecta > Hemiptera > Aleyrodidae > Trialeurodes > Trialeurodes vaporariorum. The sequence goes on along the minus strand of VMOF01000111.1, from coordinate 84,894,333 downwards.
CGGGAGGAGGGCCCTCGCCCCTCAGTCAGTTGAGCCAGCGCTCGGACGGACGTGATAGTGATTGAGAAAATGCGAGTTTTAATTAGCGGCTCGACCATCATCAAGAGGATCCAAAGAGCCAGAGAAGAAGGATTTGAGCGATTTTTGGCGGGAAGGAGAGCCTGCCTCCATCGCGTCGGATACCCAGGGCTGCCGTTTTGCGTAGAATCTATGCTATTGTTTAATTCACCGATGATTCCACCGGTTGAGAAAAGATTACACAGTTCAGTTCAGTGCGTGACTATGATAAACTGAAATACTCGCATCTGTAATCTTTTCTCAACCGGTGGAGTGGTCGATGACTTTAAAAAACTTGCGGATATTTTAATTAATCAACGGAGTTTCCACCGATTAAGGAAAGATTACAGATCAGAGAATTTTTGTGCATTACAGTCATACACTGAACTGAACTGTGTAATCTTTTCTCAACCGGTGGAGTCATCGGTGATTAGAAAAATAGCATTGATTATACGCAAAACGGCAGCCCTGCGGATACCGGAGTTGGTCTTTCTCTCCCTGCAGCCGTTTAAACGCGTGTCTTAGAGAAGGATAGCAGAGGAGGCCATCACGTGATTTTAGCCCCTATCTCCGTCCCTTTCAAATGCACGCGTTGTAATGGGAGGGAGAGAGAAAGAGAAATCCCTCAGTGGCGTAGCGTGCAATTTGGCAGCGTTGCAGCTCGTCAATTTAAAACCATGGAAAAGATCGAACCACTGGGTGTTCGGTGAACACCTTCGCATTCGACCTATTACATGGGTGTAAATGGACACTGTACAACGTTGCCAAATTGCACGCTACGCCACTGAAATCCTTGTATCCGCCCATGCGTGGTAGGCTTCGTCGAATAAATTGAAATTGGTCCTCGCGGAGACGCGGAAGATTGGCTCTAAAGCTCTTGAAACAAGACGTGTGCTTGTCAGAAGACACCCGGATTTAAAGAAAATGCTTATTTCTGGGGAAATGCTCACGTCAAGTTTACCGGGTCTTTCGAGAAAAATGACACTCAGGATGCAATCGAGATTCCATACATTTTCTGAGCTTAAGAGTCCTGACTCGGAGGTGGTGATCTTTGGATATTTATTTTACTGGTTGTTTACATCTTTGAAGTATGTACTATAGGTTGTCCCAAGAATGATTGGACTTGACAACTGTAGCTTTAAATGAAAACATCAGCTTCCATCCTCAGATAGAGCATCCTGATTGGTTAGGAGCCGTAAGAAGCTGGTGTTTTCATGAAAACCATAGAAGTGTCAAATCCAATCTTTTCTGGGACAAGCTATAGCGGAGACAAAGATACCTAGCCAGGGTATGCAATAAGCAATACACAGCATCTTAGGCAACACGAGTGTATTAGGTGTGTTGCGTGTTGCATATTCTGGCCAGGCATCTTTGTCCCCGCTAGTACGTAGTTACGGAAAAACGCGGGAGTTAATAAAAAGTTCATTTTTCATTTATCTGTGAACTTTATTTATTTTTAAATTTTTCTTCTTTTTTTAAGAAAAAATATATCAGAAAAGCGTCCACCAACAGCGCAACCGGGAAAGAGAGGGTTTTATCCCCCTTGTCAATCCTTGTCTAACTAACATACGTGTTTCAATGGAGAAAAGAGAGCGATAAAGAATTGCTCGTTGCGCAAATGGCGTCTCCGATTATTATAGATCGAGAAAGGCTATCCATCATTGATATTCTATTTTAACTTTTATACGAGTTTTGAAGCATTGATTTTATTGATGCTTGCATCTGTGTGAGCTGTGCTGTTCTTACTCCGTAAACTTTTCTCACCAAATGTCCGTGGCTCTTATCTAAATCTGAAATGAACAAAATCAACATTTTTGATGAAATTTACAAAAAAAAAAAAAAAAAAACTATCCCTCGAATCTTTCCAATGATAAAATTGGAGTGGGTTTGATTTCTTTTATTCAGATATGGATAAAACTTTTCTTCATACCGTGCTATTTTGTTTTCACACGTATAAATCCTATCTCAATTATAATTCAACGCATCTTTGAATAAATTCATCCCACATCAAATGTCAGTTAAGGTATTCTGACGTATTTAAACAGGAATTCTTCTTCTTTTCATCAGGAAAATAGCTCAGGGCGATTACGAAGTAATATCTGCAACAGCTTTTCAACTCTGTGTGTATACAGGGTGGCGCAAAAGTCTGGAAACCCCTGGATAAATTTTGAACGGCTGCAGAGATAAAACAACGAAACTCAAAGGACGTTAATAACTTTTTGAGACTTACCTTTTTGGCGTATCCGAAGTTTTTGGGGGCCTCTTAAGGGGAGGGGGGTTCCACCCCGTAACTCAACATTTTCAAATACGACCCCTATTTTGTGACCTATCGATTGAAAGGGCGTAAAATTCAAAGACTTTTGGTGCAAACCGGAGGTCAATTTCGTTTTTCGTTTTTGATATATTGAGGGTCGTGCCTTCGGAGATAACCCCCCGAGAGGCAAACTTTTTCAAAATTGTTGCAGGGCTCTAAAACAAACTTTTCACCAAGTTTGCGTCCAAACCATAATTTTTATTCTGGGATTGCACTTGGTTTTTCAAGTAGACTCATAATTTTTAAAATTCCTACTTTTCAAATGGGAGTTTTGAGTTTTTGAAAATGGGTCGAAAGCGAACTTCAACCTTCGATGTATCGAAAACGAACAACACTATTGACGTCCAGTTTGCTTCAAAAGTCTTAGAATTTTGCGACCTTTCAAACGATGCATCACAAGATAGGGCAGGGGTGCAAAATATGCCCGATCCAGCGATCCGCGGATCGCGTGAAACTGAGGAAATTTCTGGAAAAGTGAGGAATTTTTTTTTTTTTTTTTTTTTTTTTTTTTTTTTTTTTTTTTTTATGGCAAGAAGGATTTACCAGGAAAATAGTGTAAAAAATGGGAAAATATTGGTCATTTTGCGAACATACAGCGTTGAAATGTTAAAATAACCAAAAAAAAGTCATCACTTTCAAATTTTTGTGAGGAATTTTTTTAAAATCCTGTGAGGAAATAAGGTATGGATCGCGTGAAACTTCCGAAGTTTTGGAACATTTTGCACCCCTGAGATAGGGGTTGCTATTTGAAAATTTTGAGTTAAGGGGCAAAACTTTCTTTTAGAGGCTCCCCCTGGAAATTTTGGACACGGCGAAAAGTAGGTGTTATTAAGTTATACACATCTTGCGAGTTTCGTTTTTCTAACTACAGCCGTCTAAAAGTTATAATTTCCAGACTTTTTCGCCACCCTGTATAGTATACACTATACAGCGTATACTATACACTATACAGTGTATGCTTGTATAGATTACTTGCAGTCTGTTATCATCTTCCGAGTAGCTTCTTTCATTCCTGTTCTCAAGTTTAACTCTTTTACCTCGCTGTTATAATATACGATGCAGAAGATTTCCTCGACCAGATGTGATGTATTGCGTTCCACGCGCTTAGGTCACGCGTGTGATGAACGCGCTCGGAGAGATGCGCGGTCCGCGAGAGCGTGAGAGAGCGAGAGAAGGAGAGGGAGGGGGAGAGAGAGAGCGAGAGAGGGAGGAAACTCTATCAACAGGTCAAGGGTCTGGTTTGTGAAGTCTGAAGTGCAGCTGAAGACGTCTGCGTCTCGCGCCGTGGAATTAGGCCACCCGGCTGACAGTCATGCCCTGTCGAGTGCTCAAGTAGGCGCTCACGATTTGCACTCGCGGATAAAATCTCTCGTTTGAAATCTCGCTCTGTCCTGGGTTTCAGTTTGAAATTGAAGGATGGATATACTCGATCAAAATTAATTGAGGCGTCCACGAGAGAAAATGTCCATTTTAACAGGGGGTGTTCTCTTCCTAAATCAATCCTAATGGGTCTCTTGCAAACTTTTACTGCAAGCAAGTGAATTGTTAAATCTGATGCAGAAACCAGAAAAAATCACGAAAATCCTGTTTTAAAAGCCTGAAATTGAGTAATAAACTCAGAAAACAGATGTAACAGCATGATCGTAATGGTGGAGCCACGGAGGTATCATGGGAAATTACTGTCTAATTTGTCACTTCTTCTAGTTGGTGGATAAATGGAGGGGGGCAAAATGGATGATCGCCCTCCCCCGTACGACCAAAAGAAGGGGAAAAGAGGAGGAAGTAAGGGGGATAAGAAGGAGAGAATGGAGGAAAAGGGGGTCTCTGGGGGGGCAAAAATTCCAATAAGTCCCCCCCCCCGTTCGAGAAAGCTGGATCCGCCAATGCTCTCTCTATTCGAGATACGATACTCCCGAATGAAAATGGAGCATCCAACTTGCTTCAATTTTATATTTTAACACGAGAGGCATAGCTTGTTGGGCCCGTAAGAGCTGCGGGCTTAAGAGATAAGCTCTTCTTTCCCGGAAGAACACCTTAGACGCTATTATCCTGATTTTTCAGGGAAGTTGAAAAACTGCATCGTGCCCTTTTCTGTCCCTTCTAATCGCGTTTTTTTCTTTTTTTTAAATCAGCATTTATTTGTATATTTGAAGCCATCTTTGCGACAAAAACGAAAGATATAGTATCTCGAATTCTTCATTAGAGACATAAACAGAATCCTTTCTGGAGGAGGCGTGGTGTACCCATCTCTTTTCGACCCACGCAAGCATTAACCTTTTATATATACCATTTTCCCGACTTTCTATCCTCCCCGAGATTTTGACACGTGTAAATGGGCGTTCATTTAACCGAAGGAAAATACAATTATTTCCAATATGAATACATACGAACGCCCGCGTGATGTATATATGTTACTCGCTATTGGTTTTTTTTTATTTTTTTTTATTTTTTCAAAACCTTTGTAGAAGTGCGCTGTGTAACTCAGCAGGGTCCTATCATGTAACTACTTCAAATCGAGCAAAAAACAAATGAAGAGAGCAAATAATAATTTATCATAAAATAAAAATAAAAAATGGAAAACAAAAGCCCGCGAAAATCGAAAGGGAGACAGGTTCGTTCAGTCGAAAAGTTGTACATTTTTTCCCTCTCTCTCTCTCTCTCTCTCTCTCTCTCTCTCACTCTCTCTCTCTCTCTCTCTCTCTCTCTCTCTCTTTCTCTCTCTCTCTCTCTCTCCATTTTTTTTTTTTCAAAATTCGGTATGTCAAGTGAACAATCGGTGGAGTGGATTGGTTGAAGGGGGGAGGGGGGGGGGCACAGATTTCATTGGCATTGGCATTCAGCGGAAAGTGTTCGACACGCAATATAATTCCCTCGTACACACAAAAATGATTTCACTTCCATCCATTCATTCATCATTTATCATTCATTAACATTCGGCAAACGTCCGGGATTTCTTTCCCAACTTCCGATTGCTCTCCCTCGCTCCATTGTACAAATCGCCTGCGCCGCCCAGTGATATCGAATAGCGGTGATCCTTGCGGAATGCGGATCCTCCGATCTCGGAAAACCTCATTTTTCTTTCTCTCTCTCACTCATAAACGTTTCAATGAACTGGACATCGCGACTGCTGAACACTGTGTCAATAACTTTTCATGCACCGTGTTTTATGATTTTGAAAATTTCCCGAATATATTTTTACTTTCGTACTTTTGTTCTGTACATATAACGGGGATCTTGCGAACTTTTGCTGGAAGCAATTGAGTAATTGAGTTGTTACTACTTGGGTAAAATCCACAAAAAATTACGATGAGCACTTTAAATAATTACGCCATTAACTCACAGACTCACAAAATTACTTTAAAGTTTAAGGCATAATGGCGGAGCTACGCATATACGCAGGTACTGTCTAAAATGAGGCTTTCATGTTCTGTGTGTTTCTATAGAGAGAGTGGTAAATTAGACAGGGATCTCCTATGATACCTGCGCAGCTCCGCCATCTTTGCTCTGAAATGGCGGAGCTACGCAGGTGTCATGAGGCATTTCTGTCTTATTTGTCACTCTCTCAATAGAAACACACTTATGAAAGCTCCAAATTAGTTTGGGAGTGGATTTCGTGATTTTTTAGTGCGCTAACCGTTAATTTTACAGAGTTTTAGAGCTCGTTTCAGAAGTGTAGGCGGACCAAAACCACAATCTTTGGCAAATTTTCAACTTTTATTTCTTCAAATCAATACCGAATTTGCCCCTGACTTCATCCTTTTGTGTTTAAAGTTTTCCTCATTGAAAAGTGAACACTCAAATTAATTTTTATTCATTTTCATCGAGTAATATCAGAAATAATGTTGACAAATTCCAAAGATTATCGGTCTAGGTCTGCTTACACTTCTGAAACTACCTCTCCCTCATATTCAGCTATTAATACGCCTGTTGCAAAAGTTTGCAACAGCTCCATTTCCACTGCATTGAGTAAAAAATCGTTGATTTGAGGGTAAGCGGTTTGAGGCAAACAAGCAAGCAAGCAAGCAAACAAACAAACAAACAAAACAAACAAACAAGAAGCAGGTCGCCCATTCTGTCACACTTTTGGGATAGGACAGTGTTGCCAGATCGAGGGTAAAAAGCCGTATCGTCCCCATTTAAATCAATGTAAAACGTACGGCTTTTTCACCCCAATCTGGCAACACTGAGGACTTATAACGCGACGTATCACCCTCGACTCTATTGCTGTATACCTCGTCGATTCAATCGCTTTTAGCATAACTTAGCAAAAACCCCATTTTCTCAAACATTCTAATATTTTTTGTTTCTTATTTTCTCGACTTTTACAACTTTGGTTCCGTGTGCGACGGCGCTCGGGGACTCAAATTTGTTTTCAATTAACTCCAACACACACTCACACGTTCCGCGACAACCTCTCCGCTGCACCGCACCGCGCCGCGCCGCCAGGGGATGATGGGCCTCGAAGAGAGACTGACGAAGTTAAGAGTGGAACGGGAGAAGGAAGAGGAGGAGGTCGGCGGGGGTTAATCCCTGCCACGCGTCCCTAATAAATCTACGATCTCTCGCTCATAAGTCAATCCGCGGGGAGGAGGGGGGTCGCTTCCTGATTTTTCCCCGCAGATTCCCGAATTCCGGATTGCGACTCAATTTCCATTGTCGCACAGAGAACTTTGTCGGTCGTGTTGCCTATGAGAGAAGTTTGTCCCGTTTTTTCTAAAGAAAGCGCGTAAAGATTTTCTCCAGACGTTGCGTTGAGTTGTAAGAAAAGTGGAAGTAGAAAAAGCGCACTAAGATCTGAGCTCAAAAACATGAGGCCAAAAATCAGTGAAGGAAAGTCACCGAAAATCACCGAAAATCATAGGTTTTGACCTTTTAAGTTTGATTTGAAACTTTCTAGTGACTGTTCTAGGTTTAAACCACTTGTTAAAAGTGTTCACTGTGAATAAAATTGGTCTTGAAAATTTTTGAATGATAAATTGATGTAAAATTTACATCCTGATTATTTGCCAATTTTCGACGATCTGACACCATTTAGTTAAGCGTTTGGATACAGTTAGAGTTGTTGTGTATTAAAGAGTCTCGCCATACGAGATATATAACTCCTGATTGGCTGCTGGATATTACGCTGTTACGGAGCTGAAGGAGGCGTTCTCCGAGCTGTTTCTCCATAAAATGACCGTTGGAACGTCTCCTTTGAGGAGCTGTATTTCGGATACTTAAAATTGACGGGCTTTTTAAGCCTTTTTTATAACACTTATCGTACTATTTTAACCTTCCTGACTGAGATTTTGCACTGCAAAATTTGATTCGATGATTGAATTAGCTGTAGGTAATGTTTGCACCAACCTTTTAATGCTTTATGTCTTTTCAGAGCAGTGTCTTCCTTTTACAGTTCTTCAGTCAAATCGGAGGCTCCTGAAACAAAATGAAGTGGTCAAGGAAACTTAGAAACTTGTATTATAGGGGGACAGTCAATTGAATATATTGGCTCTTGTGATTTGAGAGAAAGAGTGAAAATGAAAGTCAATTATTTAACATTAACCCTTGAGGCGTGACATTTTGGCGATGGAAAATATTACTTGTGAGAGAGAGTCATAATGTAAGAGTATATATACTCTTACATTATATATATCCGAGTATATATATCCGCACTAGTCCCGCTGCTTTATATCCAGGGCCAGGGCCCAGGGTCCTTGTGCGCCGTTCCATAATCCAATCCGTAAATAATTTCCAGCCTCTTTCAAGAGTTTATATACGCTTGCATTCGGATAAGCCGATCCACGCATCGCGGAACCTTTCTCCGTGATATCCAGCGCCAGATAAAAACGTTTAGGAGCCCCTTACGCAAGTTACGCTCCTCTAATGGAGCCTCTCTTTCTGGACCAAGTATAAACGACCATTACTCATGTTACAATACTTAAACTTGTATTCTCTCCGATTTTTATCGAGATTTTTATGACGTTTCTTCCACATCGGGAGGGGGTGTTGGGATGAAAAAGTAGGGAGATACCAGCCATCCATCTCTCCGATCGCTTGGATTTCGGCTCCGGGGTTTCCGAGACACTAGCGGATCCAAGAGATTGTCTTTCTCGCTCTTCGCCCATTTGAACGCGTGTGTTAGAAAAGGAAAGATTAGGGGCAGTCACGTGACTTTCGTACCCTCTTCTTTCCATTTCTAACACATGCGTTCAAATGGGTATAGAGAGAGAAGGGCAATCTCTTGGATCCGCCAGTGTTCCGAGAGCTCGGAGGTTTTTTTTTTCTTTTTTTTTCAGCTTCAGTCGTTTCCAGGCCTCGAGCCATTTTTCGGTGATAATATCATAAATTATAATTGAACGTGCCACGACTTCGAATGTAATAAGTCCTTGTTTTCCTCCACGCTCTTTGCAGTCATGAAGGGATTATTTTCATATTTTGATATTGGTCCCGTTATCATTGGGGTTTTATTTTTTCATGCCTCCCAGCCTGTAAAAATGTGAACTATATAGAAGTTATATATGTACTTTATCCGACTCATCAACATGGAAATCCGTGAAAAAGCGCTGCGCTGGGGTCAATTATACGTCACGAAATGCAGGACTGCCAATTTGGGAGTAATACATCGGTTCAGTGTATGACATCATACCATCGAAATCGTTCCTCGTCCCGGCTAATGTAACCTTAATGCTGCACTGAAAAAAGTAGAGCTGGTAATTTTACCCGTCGATGGCTCCTTTATTATAAAGCTACTTTGGATGGTTAAAAAATAACCGTTTAATCGTGAATATCAACCGTATGATTATGAATATATTAACCGCGGTATTGTTGTACGTGATACCGAAAAGTCCTGTATTATTTGACCATCTCACTGTAAGTATTAATAATCCTCAGGAACCATCTAAACGTCACTTTTACCTTTCCTCTTTTTTCAGTTTGATTCTTTGGAAGGGTGGATCTAAGAATTCGTTTTTTTTCTCTCTCTCTCTCCGCCCGCCCATTTAAGCGCGTGCATTAGGGAAATATGGAGATAGAGGCTGATAAGGCCACGTGTGATGCCTCCGGCTCCTCTTTCTATCCTTTTCCAACTCATGCATTCAAATGGGTGGAAAGAGTTGAATTCCCCCTCCCCCCCTCTCTGATGATTCCTACAGGAAAGAGCAAGTGACAGTTCCTGTGATTTGACAATCGCATGCTCTTTGCCATTTAAATGGATGCAAGAGTATCGATTTCTTTTGGTAGTTCAATTAAATCTCCTGAAGATCGACTATCTTACATACGTTTAAATGAAGATAGTTTGTTTTCTTCACATTCGACGAGCTGTTACTGAAAAGAGTTTTTCTCACGTTTTATGGTCTATTCTTTTCGAAAGCTGCCTCAATTCTCATTTTTGAATCTGCCCTTAGCTCGGAGAAGTTTTTGATCCGAAAAAAAAAATGTTCAAGAACCGTGGACCTAGAAATTTTACCGTTTTCGGGTTTTCCAAATCAATGTTCGTTCTCTAGCGTCCAATAGTATCCGAAGAATTAACAAAGGCGCAAAGCCGCCACAATCCGATAGCATTCGAACTGTCTTTTCCGCGAATCAAAGCTCCGGTCCCCCCGCAAGGCCGAGTCAATGGCAAGTCAAGTGTACACACGGATTAAAACTCAACGCCCCGGCCGCTGCAGTATCAGGGGTGCGGGGGTGGCGGAGGGGGTGCCACCTCCACCTCACCTCGGGGTGAAACCATTCATCTTCGTAACAAGAGTCGACAGACCCCGAGATTAAAGGGATGATTAACTCGGCGGCTAGCCATGCTCTCTTCTCTCTCCCTCTCTCTCTCTCTCACTCTCACTCTCTCTCTCACTCTCTCTCTCTCTCGCTCACTCTCTCTCTCTCTCTCTCTCTCTCTCTCTCTCTCTCTCTCTCTCTCTCTCTCTCTCTCTCTCTCTCTCTCTCTCTCTCTCTCTCTCTCTCTCTCTCTCTCTCATCTCTCAGTGCCCATTTGAAGATTTGAACGCATGTATTAGAAAAAGATAGGCCCAAGACCAGGAAACACGTGATAGCATGTTCCTCTACCCTTTTCTAATTCTTCAGCTGAAATGCAGGCAGAGAGAGACGGGGAGAGAAAGGCGAATTCCTGAAGACGCCTCTTCCGGATCATACGAGAGACATGTTGCTAGATTTCCCTATGCAATTTCAAATTTTACATTGAGTTAAATGGGGAAAATCGGTTATCCGAAAAATGGCAACACTGTACGAGTGGTATGTTTCAGTTTGAAATTCAAGGCAAATAAATCAGGCGATTTTGCAACCCTGTCGATACGTCAGCGCTCGGTGACAGCTCCACGGCCGGATCTGGTGGTGAGTAGTCGTGGGGATGCCGGAGGGGTTATGTTCACCGCGTGGCAAAATGGGGGTATATAAAGAGGGAGAAAAAACGTATTTTCTTTCCCAAACATTTTCCTTCAAGGGGCTGGTAAAATTGTAATTTTGCTTACCTTCTTGAGGACCTAGATCCAGCCTCGTTTTTTTCCTTGTAGTTGACCCTATAGCCTTAAATTAAGTTAGACTTACAATGTGCGCAAGGACAGCTTTATTGTAGATTAAATGTTGGCTCAGAATTAAGTTTATATCATACCAGGTCCATTCGGGTTTTCCTCTATTTTTGATTTTTTTTTTTACATAAAATGGGGGGGGGGGACTTGATAGACCCTTCAATACTTATTGTAGTCGTCTACAACAAATTATTGATCAAGAGGTAACGGAAAAATCTCGAGCCATTGAGAATCGGTTCGACTGAAAACCGATATGATTGCGAGCTGTCGTTTAACTTTTGTTCTGCGGAAATTAATTGAAACCCTAGTAAATTCCAGACACTTTTAGGAACGAGAAGGGAAAAACGAGAGGTCTCCCGTTATGCGGTTCTGTCGTACTTTTTGCTGATCTGATGCCGATTGTTATCGAAGTCGTGTATCCATGCGCGCTCAGCTCGTATTTTAATCCGTTTTAGGTGCTGTCGCGTAGCGCAAGCACCTTATGCTATTTCACTTTTTGTGTGTTCTCTCGCGGACTCTCAATTCTCTGTTCATCGCAACAGTGAGAAAAAAATGTAGGTAATTCACAGTTTATTCTATTTAAAAAACTATTCAGAAAAAAAAAAAAAAAATTAAAACCGATAAAAACACCCTCTCTGTCTCACCTCTCTGCACTCTTTCTAACTCATCATTCGTCTTCATACCTCCATCTACTGTGCCTTCTTTCCCTCTTCTTTCATTATAAGCTTATTATTTTTCTTCTTCTTCCATTTCCTTTCTTTATTTTTGTTCTTTACGCTCTTTTTTTCTTTTTTTTATTTATTTTTTTTTTCGGCGGTGGAACGTCGCGCTGTGAAATGTCGCGCGATAGTTTGTCGTGGAATCTAAATCAACGATCCAAAAAGGTAAATCAACAATCCGATTTGTTAAATAATTAATCCAGATTATTGATTCACCTTTTTAGATTGTTGATTTAACAAATCGGATTGTAAAATCCACAAAATGGGTAGTAAAATCAACAAATGCGTTTTTACTCACCATTTTTAACGAATAGACCGTTAAATTACCTACATTTTTTTTTCTCAGTGTATGTTTCAAAAAAGAAGGAAAAAAATTCATGGAAGTATAGTTGAGGAAACTTTACTTACGCCAGTCAAGTTGGCGTGAGAGAAAAGCAGAAGGAAAAGGGAACTTGAAATAATAAACACCTTAGCTTTTCACTTTAATCTTTGTTGTAAGTAGCCGTAATTGGACGTGAATCCCTCGCTTTTTGTTGTTCCGAGCTTGTAACCTGCAGGGATTAGGTTCGTCCGACTCAAGATATGATGTCACTGCACTGTTTGAAGATTGTCTATAGCAACTTTAACCGCTTAAATTGCTTGGAAGTCTTGTCACACTAGAGCGAAATTGAATCGACTCTCTTTAGGATTCTAGCTGCTTTTCGTGTTTCATTTTTTTTTTTTTTTTTTTTTTTTTTTTTTGGTAATAATTATTGCTTGAGAGATAATTGGCGTTCTGATTTTATTCAGTGTTCTTTGTCAGTGACGACCAAGTTTTGATATTAAAGAGAAATGTTTCGACATTCTCTGCAATGTTTGTATACTTGCGGGGACCCTGGGGACTCAGAGGTCCTCTGTATAGTATTGTAAATGCAATGTAACTTGCAATGAAGGTGAGTACAAAAATTTGTTTTGGTCAACCAAATATCTGGTTATTATCTGTAGAATTTGGGGCAAGCGTTAAATCACATATGGCCATGGTTCATACTGGTACCGCATTCTTTTTTGTCCATGCTGAGAAAAATGCAAGACCAATAATTTTTTTTTTTGCTGGAACAAGATCGAAAACGAACCAGCGACGACTTGATTTGAAAGAAATCGGTGTGTGGGAAAATACTGGAAAATACGCAAAAAATGTTGGCCGTTTTCAACTCGAAAATTTAAAAAAATGCAATAATAATAAAAAAAATAATTTCAAAATGTGGAGAGAGCCATTCTGCAACTACTCCTACTCAATGTATAATGTATTGCGTGTTTGTGTAATGTGTGTATTGCATATAGGAGTGGTGGCTCTCACCATTTTTTGAAATTCTTTTCTTATTATTTTTTATTTTTAAGAATGTTTGTGTTATAAATGGCTGTGATTTGAGTCGAAACGTCCACAGCAAATATTTCTGCGTGTTTTCCAGCATTTTCCCGTACACCTGTTTCTTTCATGCTGATAAAAGAGACACATTTTTCAAAACATTTCTGAAATCCGCTTTTTCAAACCTTTTTACATCAATAACCACGATCGAAACTTATCGCTGAAGCGGCGATGCGGCTCAGCGGGGACGGATTGAAAGATGCGTCGCGTCGCTTGTTCCGCGAAATGCGTTTCCGTCGTATCACAGTCGCTGAGGCCGCGCTGCACTATAGCGAATCCAGGAAATAGTCCTTCTCTCTCTCTCTCTCTCTGGCCACTTGAATGCATGCGTCTGAAAAGGATAGAAGAGGGGGCGAATATCACATGGCTGCCCCCTAATCTGTCCTTTTCTAACACACGCGTTCAAACGGGAAAAGAGAGAGAGACGAACGAATTCCTGCCGATCCGCCAATGCCGCGCTGACACAAGCTCGCTCGAACGCCCGCATGCAGCGGTAACATTTTGCGGAAACGCACTCTGCTCCATGAATGAACGAGTCTCTATACGCGTACTCTCGGTCGTGCGGGGGGGGGGGGGGGGGGGGGGGGGGGGGGCGGGGGGGGGGGGGATGCATTGAATGGAGAGAAGCGCAGCGCGGACACCCTCGCGGCGATATATTTCCGGCCAGCATCCGCGGGACGGGACGCGACAAGGCGACACGCTTGCAGTTATCTATGGACCGTTATGTAGCGTGCGAATTTGTCAAAACACTAATGGGGCGGTTGTGGGAGGGGTCTGGAGGGGGGATGGGACTCGCGCGGGGGGGGAGGCAATGAAAAATGGATATTCTCTCGCGTTACTCACGAAGCTGCGTTTTACTGAAAAGAGAGCTTCGGATGGGTGTGAGGGTGTGTGGGGGTGGGGACGGGAACGGGGGCCGTGGACTGTGTTGCAGCAAAAGCGGAACCAGACACATCGACATTTGCACTGCGTCACCTGCTCAACTCTGAATCTAGGTCCCCCCCCCACCACAACCGATGCTCCCCCCCTCCTCCTCTTCCATCGTACCGCATTCGCGAATAAATGGATTCGCGAAGAGACGTCAACGCGGAATTAATTTTCTTGTAAACAGTCGATTTTCGCTCCATCGCCTCTTGGCAGTTAATTTTCTTATATTTTATCTACTTCTCTCCGTGCCGCAGGTTCGTCCGTGTACAGGGTGTCGAGGAAGGATCTTCTTCACCTTGGAGTAAATTTTTGAAGGAAGTTGATTGAGCGATTTTTAATGACTTCTCACGGTCAATTTTCGTGTATGTTTCAGCGATCTCTTCCTCAACTCCTCCTGGGGTTCCTCCTCCTCCTCCTTATCCTCCTCCTCCTCCTCCTCTTCGGATACGGGGGGGGGGGCATATCCGAAAGTAGCAAAGTTTCTGTAATTAGAAACGTTTAGCGGCTGTGAAGATTTCAACTGTTTTGCCAGACAATTCAACTCAGAGCTCAGTGGGGACCCGTGCAATTTGGCAACAATGCTTTGCCTCCATTTAATGTCGAACCATTTCGACCATTTTACATAGAATCCAATGGAGGAAATCCATTGTTGCCACATTGGACGAGTCGTCACTTTCCGGGCTCGCAGGGATGTAAAATGTACCCGATCTAGCGATCCGCGGATGGCGTAAAAGTTTTGAGACTTGGAAGAATTTATTTTTTCTTTCTCTCTTTCTTTCAAATGGCAACAAGATTTTCCTGGAAAATTGCTTCGAAATTTCGGAAAGCTCGGTCATTTTCCGTGTTAAACGGTTTTAAATGTTGAAATAAGCAAGACGAAGAAAGTAGCTTTTCAAATTTTTTATGAAATTATTCGAGAATTCTGTGAGGAAGAAGTCTAGGATCGTGTGAAGCTTCCGACGTTTTGGAACATTTTGCACCCCTGTCCGAGTAAGACTCTGCATTGATATTTCAAATTGTTGTGTGTTTGCGATTACAATTTTTCCGAGATTAGTGATAATTTATTGGTGGTTTGAAACAAGAGTTGGTCAGTGGAATAGATTGAATAGATAGAATAGACCGAAGGAATTTTCCAGACCATCGATGATTCATCAATTCTTATTCTTTTTAACTCTATGCTGAATAAATGATGTACCGCTCTTTCAGCACAATCGGATTGGGTGAAAATTTGCATGACATCTAATTAGAAGAGAGAAATCGCCCATATGCGGGCCTCTAAAGATGTTTCTAGTGGAAAACCCCCACTGTTTCATAGTTTCAAAAAACGATAGGCTCATACAATACATTAATATAGAAATCAAAGAAAATAGAGCTGTGTAAGTGTGTATTTAAAACCTTTGCCCCGCCGCACTATGGTCCAGAAGTCCGATTTAGGAAGACATCAGTTTGCATTAAAATCGCCGAATATCTTGAAAACGGCTCATCTGCCACCAAAACTGGTTATTACAAAAAAGATAGAACGTAAACAGTTTTAACTTTTTTGTAATAACCATTTTTGATGTCAGATGAGCCGTTTTCAAGATATTCGGCGATTTTAATGCAAACTGATGTCTTCCTAAATCGGACTTCTGAACCATAGTGCGCCGCGGCCGGCGCAAGGCGTCTATTGATGCATAAATTGTACGTTTGCAAAACCAGTTCTGTGTCTCTATTAAAAAGTTTGGTCACATGCGAAGAAATGTTAACAACTTCTACAAGCGCAATCCATTAGAATACTGAATGCAAGGTAGAATTATTTTTTTTATTTTTTTTTATTATTTTTAATTTTCTGGTTGATTATCGCATTTTTAAATAGATTCCATGCATCTTTGATCACTGAATTTAGTGGTTGTCAACTATTATTGCATCCAAAGATTTGCTTGTATTTTTGCTGTAGTCCCAGCACCCAGCATTTCCCCAAAAATAAAACCTAACTGTATGTGAGTTAACTTGTGAACTTTTTTGAAAGTGCTGTGAGAGACTGAAACTTGAAAGCCACTATTTCAAATAATTTTCTTATCAGCGGCTCGCTCGTGCAGGGGTGCAAAATCTGCCCGATCTAGCGATCCGTGGATCGCGTGAAAGTGAGGAAATTTCTGGGAATAGTCCCTTCCCTAGGGCAGTGCAGTCCCTTCCCTAGGGCAGTGCAAACAAAGTTGCGCAAATTCTGCCTTCGCAGGGTCACAAACCCTTTTTTATGTGCGTAAAAATAAATGTAAATATACAGTAGTAAACTCACCTCGCACGTCGTGCGACATATATCGCGCTAAGCCCTGAGGCTTGGGGCCATTGTTTGGCCCCGCCCCAGGGGTAACACCTTAACACCTGTCAACCATACCTTGGCAGTGAACAACAAAACACATAATAATAATAATAATAATTTTGACGTGTATGATATTATGAATAAAGGGACAACAGATGGTAATAGTAGTTAGAAAAATGTATAATTCTACTATTCCTTGTAAACAGTGAGTTAAAATTATAAAATAAACTGATAATAAATTTCGTGAACTATCACTCCTTTAATTCACATTTCAATTTCTTTTGGTACTTTCATTTTTCTTCGTGAAATTTTGACCGTTTTGAATTCCGGGGGGGGGGGGGGGCAAGTGCCCCTTCTTGCCCCCCGCTGCGGGCGCCCATGGATTATTCTAATAATCGAACGGCTTTATTGCAAAACTCATCATGATTGCAACGTGTTTCCCGTCGCGACATGTCACCGTCCAGTCCTGTCTCATCCCGGCCGTACGGTCATGTCGTTGCGATTTTTATGCTTCCATTTAAGGCCTAGAACACACGTGCAAATGAAAGGAGAGAATAGTTGAAACGAAATGAGCTCATTTCTGTTGAAGAGTGTCAGGACTCGGGAGTTAGGAGTCTAGAATCAGCATTTATTCTATCTGTTATAATTACTCATATTATTTGCAAGAATCTTGGCCGAGATGAGATGAGCATCGCACATAGGATTGAAAGATACATTTTTCTGGACATGAAAAATTGTGGTTCATTTTCTCTTCAAGGTGAACACAGCATTAACAGAGAACTACAGGGAGAGACATTTTTGGTTGAAATAACGGAACGTATTATTAATAATGGGGTAAAAAGAAATTCCTTTTAAAATATTAAGAAATCTTATGAATACAACGATTCTTTCTTGTGATTCTTCTGAATTATCAAAACGTTCAATTGGACCAATGATAATTCTCGTTGAATCAATAAGAATTCTGATTATTTTAAAAGGAATTTCTTTTTACCCCAATGTATTAATACGTTCCGTGATTTCAATCAGGAATTTTTCTCCGTGTACACTTTACTGAAGGCCAGGAACTTTCAGAGGATTTGGTCCATAACTTTCGATAAACTCAACGGATTTCAACTATTTTAGGCTTAAATGAAAGTTCTGACCCTAAGCTTTCATTTGACCGATCACGTTACATTTCAACATAATAAATAAGCATCACAGAAAAACCAAAATATGAACGAAAACTGTTCCAGCAACAGACACCTTAAAATAGCTAAGTAGTAACCGACCTTTTCGTTTTAGCGACGGACACACCCTTTAGATTGTCTGAATCTTCTTATTTGTCTGGCTTAAAAAATACTCCTTTGATACTTATTATAATAAGTATGAACCTTACAGAACCTTTATAAAGGTTCCCCTGACCTGAAAGCTCAGCAATGTGGGAGTGTCCCTTAAGACGTTACGCTAAAATTAGCTGAAAATAGCATTGTTTACATGAGGTGGCTGTCTTTATTCTTTAATCGATTTCTATTAGATAATCAGTTATTGGAATTTTTGTGGACGGTTTTTCCAGTTTTAATTATTTTTACGCTTGCTTTTCCCTCTATTCGTATCTTGTATTTAATGGACGAAATAAAAAATCCCTCTACTTTGAGAGCATCGAACTCACAAAAGTTTACATTTAGAGAACTCTGTGTAATCTGTATTACAACTAAATTGCACAAAAAATAACCACTCAAGGAAAATTAGCGCCGATTTTTTTTTTATTATTATTTCTGGATGGAACGGAAATGTATCTGTTTCTGGACCGGTGTCGTCAGTGGACCCGGTGTCTGTTACCAACCGGTGGGTTCACCTTAATAACTCGTGAGTCATGAGCGGATACAGGAACTTGTCCTTCTCTCTCTTCTCCCATTTGAACGTGTGTGTTAGAAAAGGACAGAGATATGGGCTAAAGTCACGTGATGGCCCCTTCTGCTATCCTTTTCTAACGCATGTGTCCAAATGGAAGTAGAGAGAGGAAGACAAATTCCTGTATCCGCCCTTGTGTGGTTGTTGGTATTTTCTTTCAGATATAATGTTATTTTTACTTAATCTAATTGTAAGCTCTAAAATTAATTATTTTACACATTTTTATGTTACTTTCGTTCTGCACTGTTCACAATTTATTAACAAAATGTCTAGTTTACACACTTTTGGAAATACTTAGTTTCTGGGTTTCAAATTGAACTCTTAGGAATATCTACAGATGAGCGGAAACTCGAAAATATAGCGTTTATTACAGAAATTACAACAATTTTGGTTGCGTATTAACAAGAGTGCGTTAACTAGAAATTTACCCACAATTTTTTTTTTTTTTTTTTCGTAAAATTATGTCCGGAAAATTCGACGTTTCGGTCCCAGTGCGCGTTGCCTGATACACGAGTAGAAAGTACTTACACGTTGCTGACATGAGAGGAGTGCAGGCTGGCCGCTGGAAGAAAATTTCGAAGAATCTCGGAAATCCGACTCGTTGACGTTGCGCGATCCTTGTCATCGACCAAGGTTGCCTGATCAACGATAAAATTCGCCCTTTTTCTCATGCATTCCAATGTAATGTAGGCTTGTGCTTTTCTTCTTCTTCCCTCTTGTCAGCATGTTGCAACTCTGTGTCCCCATCGCTGTCGCTATCACGTATCTTGTCGTCCTGTCGCGACACGACAATCGGACGCAGATATTGCATGTTCGTCCACTTTACGGTGTCTTGTTTGTTATGACCCTGTTTTGTCCCCGATATGATCCACTCGAATCGAATACGCCGAAGGTGGTGATTTGAGAGATTTCTCGTGTCAAAGACTGTCCCAGCTGTCCCAAGGGTCAGATACTCTCATTAAGGCTTGTATTCTCAGCTAATCGGTATGGTCAAATGAATTAGTGCCTTAGACCTACGACTGTTAGCTATAGATTGTAGATTTGCCAAAGTTTATTTTCAAAACCCTCATGAGCGATTCCTCCCTTGAGACTATAGTGACTTAAGCAATGAGGATCCTGGAATGTCAAGAAGAAAACCTCAAAAAATCCGTGATCCTGTGATTTTTTTTTCTTTGTTTTCTTAACACATGAGAGCCAGCCGGCTTGAAATACACGTCAGAGAAAAAACTAAAGTTGGGTACATATAGTAATAATAATAATAATTTTTTTTTTTTTAAAATAATAATATTTTTTTTTTTTTAAATAATAAATACATTTATTTTTGCTTTTACGTGTAAGTCCAGGACTCCTCAACGCTGTTAAAGGCTTGTTTGAGTTTGTTAGTTAAAAATAATGTTAATTGTAAAAATGTAAAAACACTACAAACAAGTTATCAAACTCCTCATTTTTAAACTAACTCTTTGGGAAGGGCATTAAAAATTTGAAAAGCGGAAATTAGAACTGCGAGGATCATGAGGCTTCCAATCGAAATTTTCATGACTGTCACGGTTGACGTGCATACTTTTATAGTGATGAGAGGGGTATAAAATGGATGGACAAACCTGATCATCGATTGCAAACTTAAACTTTGCTCAATAAAGATAGGCTTACAATGATGGTTGAAAGGTAAATTGAAGATCGTCAAGTATGACCTGAGTATCTGGAACCTCATATGCACAAAGAACAATGCTTAACTTTAAAAAATCCGCGATCCTGTAATCTTTCTTCAGAATCAAATACGGTGCGTTTGTATAGAATGTTGTGAATTATTTGTGTCGTCTCTGATCGTTCGATTTTTTACATGTTTGCTGCGTGTGAATCGGTGAGTGGTATCGAATGATAACTCGCTGTCAGTGGTGGTTTGTGAATGTCGATGTATCGATCGTATGTTTTATGTGTACAACTCTAGACAAAAATCGATCCCTGAGAGGTTCAATAACTAATCGATTCTTTTTCATTGGTTTCAATAAGAAGAAATGAGAGTTCACATTTTGGAAACGGAAAGGGCATTTTACAAAGGGGTAAATGTTAATTGAAAGACAGTTGCGGACATGAAAAAAAATTCAGACGACTCCGTCAAGTAGGCAATCCTCAATACTGATCTTAATGAATTTAACACATTGCATGCACGGAAGAAAAAGATTAGTGAAAATAACCCTACGAATACCTGATTTTGGAACCTGCTAGATGTTATGGGAAACTTGACCAGAAGTATGGTACATTTACCGATACTTTGAGTAAATTCGACATGCAATCAGGTAACATCACCTGGTACCTAGCCAAAACATAGTATACTTCTGGTAACATTACCCTAACATCTAGCAGGTATTAAAATCAGATATCCGTATGGTTATTTTCATCGTAGTTTCTTTCCGTGTGGTATAGCCTGCCTTATCAAAAATCTAAGTGGTCGTCTGACATTGTTTTTTTTTTTTTCATCGAATGTAAGTACAGTATTATTTGTCAGAAAGCTACAATCCTCGTAAAACTTTTCGTGTAGTTTTTTTCATCATGACGATAGCTTTGAGATTTCCTGTGAAGATGAAGCTTCAGATTTGTCAGTTTTTTGTTTGTTTTTTTTGCGCTCGCCGCTTCATACCTGTAATCCACTAACCCCTTCTCGATTAGATCAACTGCGTCCGAAGCTCGAATGATCACTTGATCAGCGTCTAAAGTTTACTCCGCGTAGTTGAGCCCGTAAACCACAAGTTTTCCGGAAGAAATGCTCGGATGGGTGGGCGGAGGAAGCAGAGCAACAATCAATTTCTGTTCCACGGATGCCCTCGTCGCGTTCCAACGGTGGGGCGTCACCCCAAGGGGGTCGTAAAGGTCGCATTGTCGAGAAAGGCAGCGGGAGGGGGTCGCGCCTATAGAGTGGGGAGCGGGGAGGGGGAGGGGGGAGGAGTTCAAGAAGGTCGAAAAGTTGCTCCAAACAAGTGAGGTAATGATGCTTTTCGGGGAAACTTGTGCGCATAAAAATCTTACAACTTTTCTCTTTACCCCAGCGTCGTTGCCCAATCGAGCGAGTCACGTCTTTGTGTATCCTGCAACAGAATAAAAAAAGGGAAATCCTTGCTGAGTTGTCAATTTTACTTTTTTAATACTTGTAAAATAATCAAGGTATTAAATGTCAGTTGACGCCTTAAATTTTTGTTCAGGTATAGGCAACGAAATCAGCTGATTTCCTTGACCACGATACGCCACTGCATGCGCTCATAACATTCATTCACGTATCTATGTACTTGTCTTCTCTCTTGGAGTTTTCTCACCATTTGCTTTCTTTTTTGTTTCAGGTTTGTGGAATATGTTTTTTAACATGAGAAATAAGTTTAACAGTTACGTGAGTAATTTTCTATCGACACGGAAAAAAATAGTTGTTATGATTTACCATCATGACGACTGATTTCTGCACCTGCCAAAAAGATGGTAAACTTGCCCATATATCGGGTTGAATGAAGTAGACACTACTTGTTCTATTCAACCCGATATCTGGCAAAGTTTACCATCTTTTTGGCAGGTGCAGAAATCAGTCATCATGATCGCAAATCTTACCAACAATTTTTCTCCGTGGAACTGTCTTTAGCGTTGTAATGAATATCAAGCAAATAATTGAACATAATTATTTACAAACAATCGCATTGTTTCAACCTAAAGAGCTTTCCTTTATAATGATTTTAGTTTTAGCATTTAGGTTATGAGAAGTGAACTTTTGAATCAAAGTTCCCTTCGGGGTCATTGAATCAAACCAGCTGCATTAGCTTTTGTCGAGTTCGTTTAAAACCTCTTCTGCTTTTAATGTAAACATATATTTATTTTTCTCGTAATGGCATGCTAGCACGAGGCTGGTTACTACTGAATAAATAGGTAATAATCCTATCGCATCTCCCATTCGATTTTGAAAAGTAAAATCGTTAATTTCTCCTTGTGAGAGGCAGTCTCAGTAAAATGTATCATTTATCTGTTTTCTGATACTCGAACCATCAATTACTTACTCTTGGACGCGGCTCAATTAAATTGTTGGTACTCTTTTTCTCTTGTCACTCGGAACTCGTTGCTTAGGTTGAATCACTTGGTTTTCCTGCCCTTTTTCTTGACTTTTAAGACTTGTTGGTCACTCTGTTTGTAGAGAAAGAAGGGGTTTCAATGGATGTAAAACTTCAAAAATAGTAAAAAAAAAAAAAAAAAAAAATCGTGTGGGGAAAATACATTGAATCGGAGTTTATTTGGAACCAGAGATCCTCAGACGGCAACCGATACGATCTATCGTTCTGCTAAAACAGTCTATGCTGAGCCGTATCTGATTTTTTCCATCAGCGTTTTTTCGATCCCTCCTTGATCATGATCAGCACAATCACAATCATTATATGGCATTAATGTGTTACCGGAGCTAGAAATTTTCATGCTTCAAAAGTGTCATCGCATCTAAGCCTAACAATAATTTCTCGCCTCTCATTGGGCAGAAAAAATTAATTCACCGGCAAAACAATATCAAATTAACATTTCTTATTCAAATTATTGCCTGACAAAAGCTTTCAGTCTTAGTTTTAAAATTTTTAAAACGACTATCGGCCAAAAAAAATGACTGCTGTTTAATGCAACTTAAGTGTTTAAAATTATAGTCCTACAAGCTTTTAGACGATAGTTTTAGATGATTTTAACTTGTCGATTTTTGACCTGTGAATTGGTCACGCTCGCCCACCGTGCGGCCCGCTCAAATTGTAAGGTCAACATCGCCGGCCGCGGACGATCCCCCGCAGGTTTCCTCCTCAAAATCTGCATACAGATCACTACCTTTTTTATTTACTTTCGGCGATACGAACTACTCAGAATCCCTGTTTCGTAATCTTTGTCCGCAGTTTACGACACCTCCACTTTTCTGAGTGTATTTTGGACAGCTCAAAATGACTCGCCGTCTTTAAAATGATAGGTTTTATGTGGTCCACCCGGTGAGCTACCTTGCACCAGTTTTACCGTGTTACTGAGTATACAGGATGAGAACCACTCCTCTCGGAGCATTTTTAATCTTTATGCCGAGGCAATGATTGGATAAAAGCCCCGGAACCAGTGGCCTTTTACTAAAAATTCGCCACTTATTTTCCTATGCCTATATTTTAGCTGAGCGATTTATCGTATCAATTGCCGTCAGAGGTAGTGGCGTAGCGTGCAATTTGACAACGTTGCATTGTGCCCATTCAAACGCATGTAAAAGGTCGAATGCGAAGGTGTTCACCGAACACCCAGTAGTTCGATCTTTTTAATGGGTTTAAATGGACGAACTTGCACGCTTCGCCACTGGGAGGACCTCTGGCTCCAAACAAACTCCGATTCAATGCGTTTTTTCCCCAGAAGCGCAGTAATATAATTTAGGCTGTTAATTAGTTTACCGTGAATGGAAAGGAGCATGACTTGAAAAATACAACATCTGGATAGCACACTTTGAGGCATAAGTTTTGCTAGAAGTTTTCAAGTACTTTCGTTTTGCGTTTTTATTCGACTTTTAAATTTTATTTTTAAAACTTGGGCTGCGGTATACGGTGGGGCTTTCGCAAACTATAGCTAAGAGGGGGTGTATAAACGGACAGAGAAAATAACTGTGTCACAAAAAACTTCCGTAATTCACTCATTAACCTAAAAATTCTGAAACTTTAAATTGAAGCACGAAAAAAGATGCGTGACGCAAGCACTATGGGGTTGGGCACAGTTGTAGTCCCATTCAAGTAGTCATCTTTCTCCATGGCGATAAAAGGAGATTCTATTGGGAATCACAGCGCTTGCTTCTGTTACATCAGTTTCCTTCACCAACCAACATGTAGGAAAAATTTCCAGCACACCTTTGTGTTTTTTTTTTTGCTAGAGTTTACATTAAAACCTAATCTCACATAAATCTGCAACAAAAATTTGAAACGGACCCATTATACGAATCTCGTCAAAGCTTTCAATTTGTGTCAAAAAAATCCAAGTACGAAAACTTTTACAACGATTCAAGTAATCCAGAAAATCTTCAGCAGTAAATTAAACACTGGCTTCCCCTGAGTTAAGAGCCTCGTATTACAAATAATTGCCCAAAAAAGAACGCTAAACAGAGGATAGGCCCCTGAGGCTTGAGGGGCTCGAGGCCCTCCCACCCGAGTGACAGCGTAATAAATGAGCCCTCTTTAGCGAGACATTCTCGGGGACAGACGCACAAAGTCACAAATCGTGAGAGGCGCTAAAAATAGAGACGCGGTGGCGCGACGCGGATTTCGCGGCCTTGAGAAAAGTACCACGTCGCGGGTCCCTTTCCCCCCTCTTCTTTAGGTGCATCCTGAATGGGTGCGTTGCAGTCTGCATGCGTCTTGTTTTTATTTTCATTCATTTTTCAAAAGTGCATTAAAGCAAGCAGTCTGCAGTCTAGGGTTTGACCTGCGTAATATCACACAAAAACAAGCAATAAGCGAAGATTGCGGCTCATTTAGCGAGGCTGCTGCGCCTGCTAGACAGCAAAACACTGAGCCAAGGGGAAAAAGAGGGGTATATAGGGTTCAGAGGGACGATTGTTAATATTAATAAAACTCGAGCCGAGGCTTACCTGAAGCGATTGCGAAGAAATAAAGCTGAGTACATACGCTTGAAAAATACTAACTAACCAAAAAAAAAAAATTACCTATTAATACTCTTCGTTAAACGTTTTAGTACCAGATAAATTTGTCTGTTAAAAATAGAGTTTTCACCATCGTGATTGAATCTGTATAGCCGTGAATTTCTCGCCCATTTTTCATCGATCCGAGAAATTCTCCATCTCTCTCTGTCCTCCGTTTAAATACATATGTCAGACAAGGGGATAAAACCCCCTCTTTCTACCATTTTTCAAATTATAGATTCGAAGGGAAGATGAGCGAGATAGAAGATATCCTGGCTGCAATACTGCGAAAGGGTTAACTCTTCAATTACTCCATCCAATCTATGCAAAATGCAAGTGAATGGGTCTGTTGCGTACTTTTGCATTTACATCAATATAACTCATTGTTTCTAACGTAAAATTCTTCGAAAATAACGATGTGCATATTAAATATTTTCAAAATCCACTCATTAACTCAGAAAATACCTCCAATTTCAAACAACCCGCGCTACACTCGACACTATATCACCGACTTATAACTACATAGATGGAACCATCTCGTTTATGTAAACATAAACAGAACTTACAAACATTGGAATGTTTCGTTTAGATGCGCACATTTCTTAAATTATTTTGTAATCTTTGATAAACCGAAAAGATCAGACAGCAAATTCAGCCACAATAGTTCATGTATTTAGAAGGGAATTCCATCATTTTGTAGTTACGATGTTTTTTACTTATGCTTGATGTTTCTGTCTATGTAGTAGTATGCCGGTGCTAATAGTGTCTAGTGTAGCGCGGGCTGTTTGAAATTGAAGTGATTTCCTGAGTTAATGAATGGATTTTGAACGTTTTTAATGCGCGCTTCGTTATTTTCGCCGAATTTTACGTAAGAATTAAGGTTCTATATTGTTGTAGCAAAAGTATGCAACAGACCAATTTAAAACATTATGACGTCACCTAAAATGGGCACGCTTCAAGTCCCTATACTTCGCTGTATTGTTAACGCTTTAAGTTCTATTTTTCTGATGTGCTTGCCCAATGTATTATGTGATGATACATCATTAAGAACTTTACGAACCTGAAAATTGAGTCACTGTAGGAAAGGGGACACAGGAAAATTATCTATGTCACCATAACAAGTATCTCTTTGACTTCTCATAAGAGCCCACTCACTCGATGCACGTGGAGCGTGGACGCTGGACGCGGCTCGACTAAATTACTAAATCATATTCATTCGATCCTCTCATTTTTCCTCCTTTTCCGACCCTGATTAATTCACAATACAATCCCACGTCGTTTGGATAAAGGCAGTCAAGAATGATAACATCAGCTTCGCTCTCACACAAATGCGTTTGAACACTGTTGTCACGTTTAAGAAGAGTGCATCGTTTTCATCCTGCGACTCGTCTTACAAGGGGAGGCTCAGAAGTCGCCGCCTCCGATTTTGAAAACAATGGGTCTGTCGCAAACTTTTGCTACAGCGACATTAAGTGTTTAATCCAATGTAAAATCGCCTGAAAAGTCCATTGGTGGCATCATAAAGTCATGAAATACAATATTAAACTCACAAGAGGCGTTTATTGAAATCCAAGATGGCGGCAAAATATCGAGGAATCTGAATGTATACACCGTGATCATCCAAGGATTGCCAACTTTGACAACCTCACTGGAGGTTGAGGTTATGTGTTTGTTTACGTTGTGATTGGTTGTGATGGATATTGTGAGGTTGGCTATCCTTAAATGTTTGTGGTGCATGCATACAGATTGCTCGATATTTTGCCGCCATCTTGGATTTCATTAAACGCCTCTTGTGAGTTTATTATTGCATTTCATGGCTTTCTGATGCCACCATTGGACTTTTCAGGCGATTTTACAATAGATTATACACTCTTAATCGTTGTAGCAAAAGTTTGCAACAGACCCATTGCACGAAAATGTAGCTAAAGTAAAATTATTAGACCCGTGTTTCTCACTTTTTGCCAATGGGCCTTCCTAAAGCGTCAGGAATTTTTTGAAAGTTGCCGAAATTCACGTAAAAACCCGAGCGGAGAGCGTTCCGAATATTTACGTGAATTTCGGCAACTTTCAAAAAATTCCTGACGCTTTAGGAAGGCCCATTGGCAAAAAGTGAGAAACACGGGTCTAATAGTTTTACTTTAGCTACATTTTCGTGCAATTGTTTTCAAAATCGGAGGCGGCGACTTCTGAGCCTCCCCTTGTTAGACGTGTTTATTGACGTTATTCTAAGGTTAACACATTGACTTCTGCAGTCTGCATGCACACCAGTATTAATGAAATTAGTAACATTGGGGATAAATATATTTTTTGGAGACGCAGTAAGACTGTCTCTATATGTGGAACAATGGACGCAAATAAACTGAATGTCCGAATGAAATATAATTGCTGTCTTGACTCGCAAAGAAAAAACGGAAAGGCGCTTTTGTAGCGCTGACAAAATCTTTGGTAAAAAAAAAAAAAAAAAAAAAAACAGACCCAGCTGAAGACGCATTGTGAGAGCGAAATAAAGAGTTTGTACGCTTAACGAAAAAGAGATTTTGCTGGGTGAACCAAATATTTGGTGGGCTAAATTAAAGGCTTTTTTTTGTTGGGTCATTTTCCTATCAAAGGTTTTGTCAGCTCTACCATTTTTTTTTTTTTTTTTTTTTTTTTTTTTTTTTTTAAGAATTAGTAACTTGGTGATAAAAAGGTTAATAATACAGACCAATTTTTATTGTTCTATTGAAGTTCAGTCACTTTTGCATCCTAAAGCTCAACATAACAGTTCTGAGTAACTCAACTGTTGATTAAATTTTTCTCAGGAAAATTTCATGTCAGGTAAATTAGAGTAAATTTTATCTTGATTGAACAGTTAAAATTAATGAATAAGTAAATTAAAAATTAGAATTGAATAGCCGTTAAACGCGGCAACGCACAGGCTGCCGCGAGGTTCACAAACGGAGGATGAGACGTCTTAATTCCGAATTCGACCGGAACAGCCACCAAGAGGGCCGCGAGAGAGCCACGCCCCAAAACGGCCCAAAACGAAACTATCATTTACAATTATACATAGCACGACATCAAAATAGACGCCAAGCTCAAGCACTGAGACCCGGCACCCCCCCCCCCCCCTCTTCGCCTCAACCTTCACGTCCCCCAGGTCCACTTTTCTGAGACGGGCAGAATCGAAGAAACGTACGACTTGATGGGATGGGGCGCGCCCGTCGAAAAAAGTCCGGGTCCACCCCGACGATAAATTATCGAAATTAATTCGACTCAAGGATCGATGGATCGATAAAGAAAAACACTGTTTCGAGCCGTCTCCGTTTACGCCTAGCGTGATTGGTCGAGGCTGCTTAAGCGGCCGCGCCACGGCGGTGTTGTCAAGAACTACGAATTTTCACGTCCTGCTTGAAACTTGAAAGAGACTGTTTATGTGTTTAAATAGAGCGATTTTATCGTATGGATTGCCTTACGAGGACCTCTGGTTCCAACCAAACTCTGACTTGATGTATTTTCCCTGTACACGGAAAAAAAAGACTGGTATAATTTACCATCTACATTACATAGCTGATTTTTAAGTCTGCCAGCAAGTAAGTAGCTGTTGCAAACTTTTGCTACAGCGATATAGATGTTAAATCTCATGTAAAACTGCGTGAAAAGTTCATTGGTGGCAGCAGAAAGTCATAAAATGCAGTAACAAACTCAAAAGAGGCGTTTAACTGAAACCCAAGTTGGCGGTAAAATATCGAGCAACCTGTGTGCACGCACCGTGAACATCCATGATGGCCAACGTTACCAACCTCACAGCATCAGAGGTTATGAGTTTATTTGCGTTTTAATTGATTGTGATCGATGTTGTGAGGTTGGCCATCTTGGATGTTCATGGTGCTTGCATACAGGATGTTCGATATTTTACTGCCATCTTGAATTTCAGTTAAATGCCTCTTGTGAGTTTGTTATTGCATTTTATGACTTTCTCCTGCCACCAATGGACTTTTCACGCGATTTTACATAAGATTGATCACTCTGTAGGGCTGAAGCAAAAGTTTACAACAGACCCATTGTTTGATAAGGATGCACGGAAAAAAATCAGTGGTAAAATTAACCATAGCATAGTTGATTTTGGCACCTCCTACAAAGTATGGTAAATTTCACCTGATGTTTGGCATGATGAGGTACACTTTTGGTCAACGCATCCATCTGCGCGTTATATTAAACTAGTAGTGTGCTTCATCATACCAAACATCAGGTGAAATTTACCATACTTTGTAGGAGGTACCAAAATCAACTATGCTATGGTTAATTTTACCACTGATTTTTTTCCGTGTGGCTAACTGTGGGGCAAAACCTTTGAAGCGCAAGCAAATACTTCGTAATTTTAAGGGTTGAAAATTGAGCCTCCTTTTCCATTGATGGGAGGTCCAATGTAATTTCATAACTTTAGAATTTTCGAAAGAAATGTTTATGAATCATAATACTAATCTTGATTTAAACCGCACTAATCTGAATGAAGCACCGATTCTTCAACTCGTGCCGTTAAATTGTCCTATACTTGCGCCTATCGGAGTTAGATAGTGAAAATATAATTCACTCGTGCGCTGCAATCGCTCGCTCTCGGCCTGCATTTATAATTGCATCATTCACGTTTTTTCGGAGGAGTAACGTAAACCTCCGACAACTAAAATAGATGGCTTCATCTCACTAACTAACTCTAAGGCCGAGTCTCATGTTGCCGGGTCTCTGCTCTATATATCCGTCATACTTTAGTTCCGCATAATCACAGCACTTAGACTGGACTTATCACTATGCAAGAAAAGTTTTCCAGTTAATTCAACCGGACGTTTGTTTAATACTTACTTAACCGGAATTTCTGTTGTTTTAACAGCAATTATACTATTATTTCAACAGGAATTCCTTTTACTTGACCGGAATTCCTGTTAAAGTGACAGAAATTACTGTTGAAATAAAAGGAATTTCTTGTTAAAATAACAGAAAATAACAGGAATTCCTGTTGAGTAAGTATTAATAAGACGTCCGGTTACGGCAACAGGAAACCAGTCTGCACTGAAAAACAAAGAGATAGTAAAATTACCAGAAGCACAACGCGATGTGTGAACCTAGGTAAGGGATGGTAATATTACCAGAACTTCTTGAGCTCTTGTGTTTATGAATGTAACTCTTTGAAATTTGGAGGAAATTCTGGTACTTCGACCACGTCATTCTGATAGTGACTCCAGAATTTTCTGGTAATAGTATTATAGGCTCTCTGTAGTTATCTTATCGTTGTGCCTCTGGTAATATCAATGGAATTTAAGAATTATTTATTGAGTGTGCGTTGGTTTTCTTCGGAGACTTTTGATTTTACTAACTTTCTATTAAAAGAAATTTATGGACCCCCAAAAATTGTAATTGTAATTGTATTCATTTGAATGTATTTTTTTGGATGAAACCGAATACGAAGGGGTATATTTCACTAACATATTTTGAAGTGTGTTATAGTGGCATTTTGAATGATTTAGTAGAATATTTGGGACACGCTCTAAATCAAACCAATTCTATATGGAAATGATTTTTTTTCTTTTGTGAAATGGATTGCCATTAATTGCGGATGAACTCACAAGGTGAACGCAAAATTCACAACAACACTGAAGATTCATAGCTTACGAAAAAACAATGTTTTGCGTTTTAATATTGGCGAATCCGCTGAGTACGTTTGGTAAATATACTTCCCAAGTTCTTGAATTTGCTCTATAGAGGAGGTCGAATAAGGACAATACTAGTTCTGTTGAATCACGCAAGGAATTTAATTTACATTAAATTATTTTCTTGTAAAAGTTTAATTAATTTATTCTTACAGTAAAACTTCTCTGCCTTCTCCTGAGTCACTGTGACATGCGTATATGGCATGGCGTGCCACAGCCTATCCTAACCTGGCACCTGGCATGTCTGCTGAGAAAAGCGCCGGGAATAAAGGAAGGAGTTTGGAGATAACTGTTCCTACGTGACGGCACTGTTATTGCATAAACCGCAAATTGAAGGCGCATGAGTTGCCACTGACCAGAGTTGGACGAATGAGACTCGAGTAAGCGGGGTTGAACTGCCGAGTATACTTCCAGTATTCGAGTTGAGTTGAGCACATTTTGTTTGTACTCCGGAAAAGGACAGTTTTCAAACTGCAATCAAAGTGTAATCGACGTTGATTTTTCAAAAATCAAATTTATTCTCATTCACTGTGTAGTATGATTGAACGAGGTTACCCTTGGTTTTTGAAAAAAAAAAAAAAAAACAGTTCCGGATAACTTTGAAATAACGGGTTGAAAACTGCCCTAACCCTGAGTACAAAATGTACTCGTAGATTCAGTTCGAATACTGGAAGTCAACTTTCGGTACTCGAGTCCCATTTGTCCAACTTTGCCACTGCCCAGCCTTTTTATATCAGTGGCGTAGCATGCAATTTGGCAGCGTTGTATGTTTCCATTAAGAACCATGTAAAAGGTCGAATGCGAGGGTGTTCACCGAACACCCAATACTTCGATCTTTTTCATGGGCTTAAATGGACGAACTGTAACGTTGCCAAATTGCACGCTACGCCACTGATGGTGATCCGAGTGTCTTGCATCCTATTTGCCTCCTTCGTCAAAATCCTTTTTCCTTAGTGATATGTTACTTCGCTATTCTTATTAAAAAAAAAAAAAAAAAAAAAAAAAAAAAAATAATAATAATACTAAATATGGAGAATTTCCCTAAAAATCTGGCAACAATTAGGTGCATTGCGAATTTTGTTCGCGGGCTGAAACAAGTAGCACACCAGCACACGTGCGTTCATGTGTATGATATATTTGAGAAGTGCCACCGAGCGGGATTTATTTTCCCAGCGTAAATAAATAAACGTAAACTAACCGTCAAGAAGCGGAATAACCGTTTCATTTTCCTCACCTACCCTTGAGTGGTTTCCTCATTGTTGCCAATTTTGGCGAAAAACTGCTGGTTTTTAGGAGGAAAATTATAACAGAAACAACCCTTTTTAGGTTATCAGACCGCTCACTCGGTCAAAATGTGCTTCAAAACTCTCTTTCAAATGATCACATTGGTTATACTTTTGATTTGTTGCCTATATCGATACTTACCCAGCCACAGTTTTATCTTGAGTGCCAGTCTATTCAGTAACCAACTGAATAGAATCCAGCTGTGGCATCAAAGAGTTAATTCCTCTTAGCTGTTCTTCATTCCAGGAGTGGTTATGTAAGTTGGCGCATCGGTTATCAATGTTTCAATTTACACGTTAGAATCAACGTTCAAAATTTTTGCAGTTTGCCAGTAGCGAGGCGTGAAATTTGACAACGATGTACATTCTCCATTTAAACTCGCTGAAAGAATCGAATGCTTCGGTCATCGGCGATGACCAGATGTTTCGACCTTTTTAACGTGTTTAAAGGTCGCTTGTTTTACATTATTTTCAATTGGGGGGGGGGGGCATTGTTGCCGAGCTGCGAGAGCCACCATTGGCATGTCCTCACCCTACGTGGCCGGTATATTATTTGAATAACGCTATTAAATCTGTGGGCGCGGATACACGAATTTATCTTTCTTTCTCTCTGGCCGTTTAAACGAATGTGTTATAAAAGAATAGCAAAGGGGACCATCTCGTGACTTTAGCCCCTATCTCGTCTTTTTTAACGCACATTCTCTATTCGGAGGAGAGAGTGAGGGGGAGAGCGAGAGAGAGAGAGAGAGAGAGAGAGAGAGAGAGAGAGAGAGAGAGAGAGAGAGAGAGAGAGAGAGAGAGAGAGAGAGAGAGAGAGAGAGAGAGAGAGAGAGTTATAGATTCCTGTATCCGCCCATGACTAAATCACTGTTGAAATTTTGATACTTTCGACTCTTCCAATCTTCCGTCCTGATGTATACTTATTTAGTTAAAGTCTCCCTTAAATTCATTTTTTAGTTTTTTGCTTTTAGTTTTTAATTATTCTTGGCAACGCGTTGTTGACATCGCTGTGTCAAACGCGTGCGCGCTGAATCGTTAATTTGTGCACTATTTCCAAGTCAGCGTTGCCAGATGTATACGCGTCCATTTCGCATTTGGATCAATGGATAAAAAAAAACATTGTTTTTAAATCCAAAATCTGGAAACACCGCTCCGAGTTGCTATTGAGCTCATTTCCCAAAGTAAATAGCGTTTGCAGCCAAGTGAGTTAATTACTGGAATCGTTTCAGAGAGCAAAGGAAACGTTTTGATTTATCTCGGTTGATGGTCTATTTTTTGCCATTTCAATTTGTTTTGACGAAGTGGAAAGCGCGGCGACACCATCTCGCACCCTCGAATGAATGATTTATTAAATAGCTAATTCATTTAAAAAGTTCGTATTTGCTCGGCGAAATGCTCCGCCAACCTCTGAGGTCACTGAAAGTAGGTCAAGTTCATTAAACGATTTCGTTTCCTACTGTTAGTTTAAGCAAAGTTCTGTTTCGGCTGCATTTTTTGAAGCAGTCCTCTCAGTCAATTTTTGTTTGAAAAGTATCCTCAAGGTTCAATTTATAAAGTCAAGTCAAGTACACATAGATCTTAAGTAAATTATTTGAATTGCCACCCGTAGTTTTTTACTGGTGACGTCGAGTTTTGGCTCAAATAAGTGGTTTTTAAGGAGCTTTTAGCATAATTACGATGAAACTGTCGAGCGTTGAAATTTTTCGATGAGTGATGGATTCGTTATGAAAAGTTATTCGTCTTTGGTTTCCCTCATCCAGCGGGGGGCAAGAGAGGGCACCCTGTGAAAATCTCGTGAAAATCTTTAATTCAATTCGTCGATAGTACAACCAAAGCAGCCTTTTTAAAATAACTTCCCAAAGCAGAAGTTCTAGCTTCTCAGGAGACAGTTGCAGTTGTACCGAAGCACTACTTCAGTACAGCGTAAGCAAGAAGAAAGGCTATTACTATTACTCTACCGAAGTAGTGCCTCGGTACAAACTGCGCAAACTTTCTTCTTTAGAGCTAGAACGTTTGCTCTGCGAAGATATTTCCAAAGGCTGCTTGGGTTGTACCTAAACTTTATTTTTTCAGTGTAAACTGAAGTAGCAAACGTTTGTAGCAGTCTTGTACAAAAAAAAAAAAAAAAAAAAAAAAAAAAAAAACTTGGAACAAAACGGAAAAAAAGTCTCGTAGCGTAAACGCGGAAAACGCGAAAGGAGCGAGCCGATAGCGATCTGCATCCTTCAATTTGCACCATTCGGCAAATGCTCCTCTCGAACGAAACCTCCCCCGAGCGAAAGCGGTCGAAGGAAACAAAGACGTAATTATCGGCGGTGCGATTATGATTTCATGATGACGGCGGAAAGAGATGTTCTTGTTTTCGATCCGTCTAGCCGTGGCGTGGCTGTTGTCGCCACCTCAAACTCCACCGCACCCCCACCGCCTCACCACCTCACATCACCCCCCACCTCACTCCGCGTCCGCCCTCCGTCGAGGAAAACAGAAAACTGATCCTCCTCGGCCGAGCTGAGGAATTAATGAGAAATGAATGAAGAGTCGAAAGCTCGCGGGGGTGGGAGGGAAAGAGGGGGTGGGAAACGAGGGGGATGGTGGAGTGCGGCCAAGAGCAACAAAGAAAAGCACTTAAGGGCGCGACGTGTATTGTGTTGTAGTTTTGCGAAGGGATGTAGCACTGCGGTCAAGGAAAACCCCCACCCTCGCACAGTGGGTAGAGTTTCCTTGTAATTTTGGACAACGCATATTTAATCGACTTTATACACTAAAAAAGTTCGGGAACTGAACATAGGTACACAATTTTCCATTTCGACTGTATTTTATCTTCAAACTCTTGATTTTTTGCAGTTATTATGTACAAAATACAGTTTTGAAAGGAAGAAGCTTTATGTACAAAATACAGTTTTGAAAGGAAGAAGCTTTTATGTCCAAAACTTTTCGTGTCTCGTTTCTTTGTGCCTCGCCCGCCGTTCCCTCACCTCAAATCGCACTGTTCGCTTCAACCCTTGTACCGAAACGTTTAAGTCTGTTCCACTTGATTATTTTTCACTTGTACTCCTACTCACCACCCGCACCTCCCGTGCTCCGCTCGTCACTCAGATTATGTACACAGTCTTGTTTTCAGAGCTTGCCTTGCCCACCCCCCCTTTATTTTTCTTTCTTCGAGTTCGTTCGTGGAATTTTTATATCTGCGTTTTAAGCTGTTTAAAGTTGGAGCGCGACTCGGAACGTGCTGTCATCACAGCTGCAGGTCGAAAAATTGAGAAAATCTGTCAGTGGATGGTGGCGGGAAACGATTTTCTCCTTGACGGGAATTAACCCTCTATCCCTACCCCTCTTCCCATCAGTCCCAATACCCCTCTCCATATCACATTCCATTCTTACAATGTTTGAGTTAGAAGGTGACAATGATATGATCAAAGAACTTAAAAAAAAAACAACAAACAAAAAAAAAACAAAAACAAAAATCGCAAAAATACCAGAAATACCAGGAGTATGACGATGTGTGAAGTGTGAAGTGAACTAAGGTAGGGGATATAGTACTTTTACCAGAATTTCTAATGCTTGTACCATAGTTTTTAAAACTTTTAGGAAAATCTGGTTCTGTGACCATATTCTAATTGTAACACCAGTATTAATTGGTAAAAGTACTAGACTCCTCGTGGTTATCATATAGTTGTACGTGTAGTAACACTACTAAAATTTAAGAATTATTTTTTTAGCTGCAAGGATTATAGTAAAAACGTCTTAAACACAACATTAAGAGGCAAACCGGTTCACAGAATAAATCGCAGTGTCTGCAATGTAAAGAGTTCCTCAGAATTAGCGATCCAATTCCTTCGTCGGTTCACAATTTCAGACGCTGTTTTCTCGATTAGTAATCTCGGGATCGAACTTTTTTTTTTTTTTTCAACGGCAACATCGTTTTCAATGCGAATAAATTGAATGTCCATTTTATCAAATCCAAATAATTCAATTTAGTTTTTCAGATACCCTCATGCAACACTGACTCATTTGCATGACTTACGTTTCGCACAAACGCACTCAATTGTTTCTGACAGAATGCACAGTTGATGCAAGTTCTTTTCAAAGATCTTTATAATATGCTCCTCCTATCCGAAATCTTTGGAATTCAGACGACGATCTCTCAAATCTGGAGGTTTCCTTCAAGTTTATCTTATGTTCGCACTCTAGGGCAGATCCATTCTGCTAATCTGTCGTGCTGAGGAAGAATGATGTATAAAACAAGCGTTGTTTATATGTTATTTAACAATCTCGCTTTACTTCGAACAGGATTCTGTCTTGGCTTATGAATAGAAACCCCGATCCACGCTTTATTACAAAACCGCTGTAAATAACGCGTTCTTTCACGAGTACTGCGCAGTAATACACTTCATGCACACCCTGTATAATTTTTCTTTGTCTTGAGCTGGACCATACAACGCTCGTCAAAGCCTCGTCAAAATGTAATTTCAGCGTTGAAAATAACCACAGACTCGCACACCAGACCAGACGCATCCCCCGTTTTCCAAGAAGCATTCTTCTTGTCCCCCTCGCGTGTGGACGCTTTTAATCGCCCGTGGCGAGATTTAAATATTAAATCCCGAATTATCCGCCACAAAGCCGCCCGAGATGCGAGTAAGAGAAGGAGGGACTGAGGGAGCCGTGCAAATGCTTGCAATCTTTTCTCTTTCGCCACCAACCACCACTACCATCTAACTCTTCCACCGTTTTATAATCGTTAATGATTAAAATATCCTCTCGATCCTCGGCCGCCTCGCCGCCAGCCGAGCAGCGATGTATGACATTTTGCTTTCCGATCGCCCGAAGGCGAAAACTTCAAATATAATCACATGCGAGCTCTCCCCTACTTCGCGTCGACGAGGGAGTCCCTGATCCCTGGAGTCTGGAGTGCGGCAGACAAGGAGACCCCTCGCTTATGTCGATCCGGCGCAGATCTTGGAGAAACTCTCCCGCCAACGTCCTGCGATTTCGCAGATCGCCCGGGAGTCGTACTTTACCTATACGGCGGGCAACTGACAGTACTTTTATGCATGGCGGGTTGCGGCCTCGTTTTGGAAGGGGTGTTATTCAAATACTTCCCCCCCCCCCTCCGGTTTCGCGTTCGTTAACTGAAATCGCAATGCAACAGCGGACGGAAGTTTTTTGAAACGGAGGTTTTCAAGCGCATAGGTATGAAGTTCGTGTCAGGCGTTTTCGCAGCGAGTTTTATAAAGGGGGCGCAAACATATATTTTTTCGTGTCCCCGGCGGTTTTATGCTCAAAAGCGAACTTTAGGAGATGAAAGAGAGTTGATTAGACGGCTGATAGACGTCGTGAAAAAAAAAGAAAAAAATGACGTTGCCCCGCAGCGATGTCCCGGGCGATAAATTATGGGTTACGGGCGCTTTTTTTTTTTTGCATCTTTTCTCGATTGGAGGGATTTTCTTACCGTTGCCTGGTGCTTATCCTTCCTCCCTCCCTCATCACTGGCAATTTTCTCCTCGTGGTGCCGCATCGCTGCCGTCCCACAGGACTCAAGCAAGACTGACCGCGTTATTTTGTACCCTTCTCCACTTTAATCACTAAAAATAATTTTTCTCTCATCTTATCCCTTTATTTTCTCGGAGTCGCCATTCTCCATTTTCTCCTGTCCATCTCCCCCCCCCCTAATCATTCTTTCCCCCTCTTTCCCTCTCTCCTTCCCGCCCTTTGACTCACTATTGAGGTTACAGCGGCTCCAGTCTCCCACGAACGTTGCAAGCTTGATGCAAAGGAATGGTGTTTTCGTCTAAGCCCCAGCTCTGTTTTTTAACCCTCTTCCCCTCCGTTTTCCACTTAAAATCTCTCAAATTCCACGTTTGATGTTTTAATTCTTTTTTGTCTTATCTCATAATCTCCTCTTTTCCTCTCCTCTCGCCATATTTCTTTGTTGAGTAATAATTGTCTCCAAAGTTTTGTTTAAAAAAGATTTATATCGTTCCGTTGCAAATTACTTAAAAAGAAGCTCGACTGAAATGTTAAATCCGGATGAGTAATATTTCATCCTCGGTTCTGAGCACTGAGCAGTCTCGGCTTAGAACTAGAATTGAGTCCGCGGATTGTTTAAAAACATTTTTAACCCGTGGGAAAGTTATGAAAGTTTATCATAACTTTTTCTAATTCATCTTTTCTCCCCAGTTGATTTGAGTTCTCGGAAAATCGTTTGAATAATTCTATTAATTTCAAATGAGACCATATTTTACCTTTGATCGAAGAAAATTCTCTTTCCATTATCGTCGAGTTGCTTCCCCTCTAATTGTAAGTTAGATTAAGATAAGTAGTTTCCGGCTCAAAATGCAGAACATCTAAAAATAATTTGTGGAATTTTTTTTCTGAAAAAGGCTGAGTAATTTCGAGAAGTGCGCAGACAGACGTTTGAATGGTGTGGTTTCATCGAGCGTACTTATATTTTCCAGTAGCGGCGCGTGCAGTCTTGCAATAGTTTCCCCTTCCACTAGAATGTATGTAAAACAATCGATTTTATATTTTCCAGTAGCGGCGCGTGCAGTCTTGCAATAGTTTCCCCTTCCACTAGAATGTATGTAAAACAATCGATTTGACAGTAAAGCAGCGCTTCAACAATAATCGATTGTTTAACATAGATTCAAATGAAAGGAAAACATTGTTGCCGAATTGCTAAAGCCGCCACTGATATTTTGTGAAGCCAAGTTTCACTTTTGCAATCATCAGTTGAAAGAAAATCACGATGTGCTGAAGCTGTACGCATGGGCACCGGTGGGGGGGGGATGGAAAAAAAATGGCTTCGAAAAAATGTCTGAGTCCTTTAAGAGTAAAAATGACTTGCTATACCCACTCAGAAATTTGACCTACGTCCGCAACACTGACGAAAAAGACCCGAGAGATTTACGCGATTGAAAATAGGCGAGAGATTTAAAGTAAAGCCGCGTATGCAATTAGCAAAGCTTGTAAAATCAGATGTTGAGTCACCCTTTCTTGTTGTTGCTTTCAAAAAATCGCTTTGAAATAATTGAAAGTCATACGATTTTGGTAACTAAAGAGCATTCGGTCTAAAAAGTATTTCGGCCAACGAAACTGCTTTGCAAAGGAGGTCGTAAATGTCAAAAGTTACTCCAAGGGTCGTGCTCTTTAGAACAACAGAGTGTATTGTTATGAGTAAGGAATTTATATCAACGGGAGTTTTCCGGGGGAGGGGAGGGGTCGGTCCAAAGTCGTAACCCACACCTGTATAATGAGATTTGGCTCTACGAGAACTGAATCGACTGTCTGAACCCAACAGTACGGTGAACGTAAAGCCCTCTTTTGAATGTGAAGGGGTGAAAAAAACGAAATGAAGAAAAAACCCAGGTTGCCACTTATTGTTAGCCGCAAAGAACCGCGTAGTTACTGAAGGAACTTGAAGGGCTTGAAGAAAGCTCAAAGAGAACGAAGAGAGTCTCTTTTGCGAAAACGGTGTTTATTCTAAAAAAGCTCAACTTTTGAAATTATTCCAACCATTAATGTGATGCGCTGTAGTGTTGAAGTTGAACTGGAAGTTTTTTTAAAACACTAGAAGAACCAGATGTAGGAGAGGGGTGGATATCAAAAGTAAACACATCACAGAAGAAGAAAACTCAAGTAAAGTCGGATGAAATAACTTATTATGCTGAGAAAAGTGCTTCATCATAGAGAAAGCTGCAGTTAGATGGGGAAACCCCCCCCCCCAAATTGTTACGAGCTCATTCGACCTCCATCTTGTAATTTTGCTAAAAGCATTTATTGAGTTGTTTTTAAGTGGATTTTGGAACTTTCTGATGCACTTTACTCTATTTTCAAGCAATTCACAACGATATCAACCCTCCATAATTCCGTATAGCAAAAAATTGCAACCGACCCATTTGACGATTTTTTTAACAAATAGACCGCAGTTACACATTAAATGATTAGCAGCTTGTTTTTTATTGTATTAAACTGCCCCAAATCTTCTTTGAACAATGCGTTTCTAAAATACTTGTCACCAATCAGTAGATAAATTGCAAAGTTGAATTATCGTCCACAGTCTTTTCATTATTATCAACAGGTCCATTAAAAATCAGCGCTCAAAAAAACTATCAAAAAATCCTCTGAAAAATCAGATGGAGTTATTTTAGGCGTAAGGAAAGATTGGCAATCGTGGAAAGAAGAAGATGAAAGAAAAAAAGTCGCAAGGGTTAAGGGACAGGATTATTTGGAGTCG
This sequence comes from Trialeurodes vaporariorum, assembly GCA_011764245.1. Classification (NCBI taxonomy): domain Eukaryota; kingdom Metazoa; phylum Arthropoda; class Insecta; order Hemiptera; family Aleyrodidae; genus Trialeurodes; species Trialeurodes vaporariorum. The sequence goes on along the minus strand of VMOF01000111.1, from coordinate 84,854,345 downwards.
AAGGGTTGGTCCTCTTCCTCAAGGGTTGGAGGGGGGGGTGGAGAGAGGGGGGGATGAATAAGAAACTAAGTAGAAGAGGCGCCTTTTACGAACGGCGGTGGCGATGCAGAGGGGAAGGTGCGCTTTGATGATCAACTCCTGCGGGACCGGAGCCCCGCCCCCTCCCTCCTTCCCTTTGCTCCCCGTGCCCCGTCTTAAGAGTGGAGGCGCGTGGGTGGAATAGGAATTCAATCACGGTTCTTACCTCTCGCCTCCCGCCGCCCGCCTCCTCTGATGCATCGATGTCTCCCCCCCCTCCCTCTTCCGCCATAGCAGGTGACTGTCAATTTCCATGCCCCCTCCCCCACCATCTCCTGCTCCTCACAGCACTCGTTTCGAAGTTTCCAGGGAGCAAGTCGCGCCGCGACGTTTTTGGGCAATTTGAATCAATTTGTGAGCGGGAACGAGCTCTTTTTCGGTTTCTACCCCCCCTCCAAACCCTTCACTCACACCCCTATAACATCAAATCAAGAGTCCCCGAGTGAAGTACCGCAGTCGTGCCTCCCAGATTTGCTGCTCTCAAATTGGCAGCTTTTTTTTTTTTTTTTTTTCGGCGACCGTATCGGAATATGGAATGAAGTACCTCTCGGGTGTTACCTTTGTCGCAGCAGCCCAGCGATAGGGTTGCGTATGAGTGTGTGTGAGTGTGTGTGTGTGTGTTTGTGTGTGTGGGGGGAGGGTTGTGTTGTGACGCGAACGATTCGGAGTTTTCACTCCGAGCACGCGCGGCGCATAGCGATCGGTTCAGGCTCTGATAACCGTAAAATTTCCGTATTTGCGCGATTGCTGTCTTGATTCATGTCGCTCATATCCAATTTCCCCTCCTACTTTTTGTCTTCATCTCTCGGTATCGAAGAAGGCAGCACGCGCGAAAGCTAACCGGTTAACCGACTTATTTTGAAGAAATGAGATTTTTGTTGTACTGTCGCAAAGTCAAGCCAAAGAAAAGTCCCTTCAGCTTTATGTTTCTTCAGGAATTTACCGGGTGGAGATAAAAGCTGTTCGTCTTTTCTGTTTTACTTGGTTTTTTTTTCTTTTCACAAGTAATGTGTGAAAATAACGCTACGCGGTAAACATTTAAACCATCGAAAGTTTCGAGATGCTTCAAAATTGGTTGAAGGAATCAACAAGGTGAGGGAGGTACACACTTTCTTTTGACAGCGATCGTACAAGAAATACTTGGTTCAAAATTGATTGGAGGAATCAACGCGAAGTTTTTCGAGGAAATAAGTGTTTTCTTTTGGCGGTGGTATGACAAATACTTGACTTTTTGAACTTGCGCATAGAGGCTTGCCCTGGAGAAGATTTCCACATCATAAAGCCTTAAATGGATGTTTTTTAAACTTTTGCTACTGCAATGTACAGCTTTATAATATCCATGAAATTTAACCCAATAAATCGTTAAACACGAGAAGAACCTTTCAAAAACCACTCGTTAAGTCAAACATGCTTTTTTAAAATCCGGAACTTTAGACGCAGCTTTCAATTCCTAATGTAAACAAGCAATTGCTTGTCACCAAGTCCAGTCACGGAAATATTTCCGAAGTTGTATTCTGCGCAGATCCTATTTGGTGGTTACTAGTGGCTTTACTAGGGGGTTTAAAATGATTTGAATAACCACGCTGATTTGTCACTCATAATTAACCGCGACGCTGGCGAACTATCAAATCTAAAGTTATTTTATTGACCAATCCTTAAATTAATCGATGGATGGAATAGTGGGACCAGGACCAGGACAAATATTGACAGGAACACCGCGGGAACGGACCGAGCCCGACCGCAGTAACAAATCTCGGGAGGGAGACTATTTGCCGAAGCTTTGTATTTGCATTCTCAATTAAAATACAGGGCTGCCGTTTTGCGTATAATCAATGCTATTTTTCTATTCACCGATGATTCTACCGGTTGAGAAAAGATTACACAGTTCAGTTCAGTGTAAGACTGTAATGCACGAAAGTACTCTGAACTGTAATCTTTCCTTAATCGGTGGAAACTCCGTTGATTATAATTAAAATATCCGCAAGTTTTATAAAGTCATTGACGACTCCACCGGTTGAGGAAAGATTACAGATGCGAGTATTTTATTTTATTACAGTCATGCTCTGAACTGAACTGTGTAATCTTTTTTCAGCCGGTGGAATCATCGGTGAATTGAAAAATAGCATTGATTATACGCAAAACGGCAGCCCTGTTAAAATACCTCCCTCCACTTCTGTCGCTAAATTAGGCGCAACGAATCATACGCATTTCCTCTTTTGATATGGTGACCGCCGACCGGTAATGGAGGTGAAAAAGGCACGAAGGTTACTATATGTATAGTTTACCTTTTCCTTTTTTTTTTTTTTTTTTTTTTTTTTTTTTTTTTTTTTTTTTTTTTTTTTTTTTTTTTTTTTTTACCGTGCATCTAAGTTCAGAATATCCTCCCAGTAAAAAAATTGTCATCCTTCACTTAGAAATTGAAAGCTTTGTTTTGATGATCAAAATTTTTTAAAAGTTGGAGATCAAGAATTGCGGATATAGAAAGAAAGCTGCGATTTCCGCTTGTGAAAGAGGAATAAACCATTGTTGTCAGTTCAATTAAGATTTTTTTAATTTTGAACTGCGCAATTGATTTCTTTTCCCCCTAAAGCATTGTTGCAATACTCTTTTTTTTTTTTTTGAGAATTTTCTCAAATGTTGGAACCACAGTTTCTGTCTGTATTTGAAGTCAGGGATTTTAACTAATTTGTCAAGCTCTCTCACCCCCTTCGTTAGAAAAATATATATTAAAAAAAAAAAAAAAAAAAAAACCAAATATCACACCCCCTCCACAGACGAAATATTGCGAGTGAACTGTTCAGTCATAATAATATTTGACTTTAAATAATAGGTGCCCCCGTAATTGCTGTTCTACACAAAGATTGCTATGCTGTGCTTACCTCATGTTATCCTCATGTTGAGTTGCTTTTAAAATTAAGCTCGACTTTGACAGACGTTTCCCTCCAGCATTAAAGCATCCCTCTGCCTTCTCTACATGCCTTGTCGCGCAGTGAGAAATTTGAAGAAGACAAAAAGAAAAAAAATAATTGTACTCGAGAATTATTTACTTTCACTATTTAAGTTCCACTCTTTTGTGTATATTTTCACGCCTGAAGAATGAATTGTAATCTTTTCCATGTCGAAGATCTATCTCTGTTTGTTTCTAGTCGAGGAAACCAACGTTTTCGATTATGATGTCTGCAATTGAGGCCATTTCCGGAAAAAACGGACTCTTAAACAAAGGATGCGCTCTTCGGATTTAAGTCTCCATCGAATCACAATGCTGATTTTCAGGAAGATCACACCCATTGTTTTATGGACCCTTTTTTCCGGATATGGCCTCAATTTCAATCGTTTTCAGTCATTGTGCGACTCACCAAGCGCAAAATTGATAAATGTCATAGTCTCCCCAACCTAGAGTGCGTATCGTGTTTTGTGTTTCGTGTTTCGACACGGCCCGAGTGAGAGTTCCATGAAGTTGGCTTGGTCATGAAAAGCACTAATTATGGGACTAATACCAATAATTAGTGCTCAATTAGTGCTTTTTAGTGCTTTTTTCCGAAAGTTCGCCGGCCCTGAACTTTCCGCGTAATCGGTGAAAAGCCGAATACCAAGCTAACTTCAGGCTGGCTGTGTGAACTTTTTTAATTACATTTCAGTGCTATTGGCAATAGTCTAGGCGTTTTGGGCTTAATTAGTGCCTCCTAATTATGTTTCGAAATGTAAAAAATACCCAAAACTTTTGAAAATACAGCCGGATAACCAAAATGGCAGGCAAACTTAAAGCTGGCTGTGCAACTTTCTTATTTATGAAGCAATACGTCTGAAACTTACCAAATATTTAGTGCTCAATTAGTGCTTTCATTTTCCTTTTGATGCCGACAAGACCCTACATCATCCATCATGGCTAATCGCGAAAAACAAAATGGCAAGCTAACTTCAAGCTGGCTGTGTAATTTTTTATTTTTATTGCCAAAGTGCTGAAACTTCACAGATATTTAGTGCTTCATTAGTGCTTCCGAAGTCTCCTTTGCACATATCCGTTCCGACATTTTCTTTTTTAGCTATTCGCGAAAAACAAAATGGCAAGCTAATGGCTGGCTGAGTAACTTTTTTTTTTTATTTTTAGTGCCAACATTCTGAAACATTGTGGATATTTAGTGCTGAGTTAGTACTTCCAAATATGCTCTTGCTCATATCAACCTCGATATTGCTCAACAATCAACAATCGGTAACCAAATTGATTAACAAAACTGCCGACTGATGAGATTATACTGCGAGAAGTTGTCTTGTATTTTAACGGTACCGTATGTGAGACCTCGATTCCTCACCCCCTCCTGATCATCATCCTTTTTCGGGTGCCATAAAACTGTCAGACGTAATGAGAAGGGTCGGCATAGAGTGTCTTCCGAAGAAAGGTTCAATTCCCTCCTCCCTCTCCACCTCTTCTGACCATCTCTTCCTTTTCTTCCTTGTTTTCTCTCCCTCATCTCTCTCAAAACTTACGATCGTCTCTTTTTTCTCTCTTTTTTCACATTTACAGGGATGTTGATGTCTCTCAGTTATTTGTTGACGTCACTTATCAACAGACGTTGTTTTGACGTGTATTACACGGTTTTTGCGGTGACTTAACTAGAAAATTTCAATCGAGCTACAGTTCCATCTAACTCCGCTCTCACGTGGTTTTCCACAAAAAAGCAAGAAATTTGTAGAAAATAAATTACGCCCTTTAAGAACCGGTATTATCTCCGAGATTATTGCGCCAGTACATTTCGTTGATCTTGAAAAGCTTAATTACATCGGACCATGCACTGCACTGAGGCTGTTGCAGATGCGGCACGTGCCATGCGGCAACAATGGATTTTATCCATTTAAAACTGTGTAAAATACTCGATTCTTTGGTGAGGCGCTGTGTTTTACCTGGTATCGATAATTTTGCATAGATTCAAATGACAAAAGAGCAGGGTTGCTAGATTGAACGAGTCCCCGCGCCCCTGAGCTGTCGCACAGTTTTGCTGTAAGCGATTTAATGAACGATTTACAGGCAAAAACTGGTGAAAATAACGATGATAACACTAAGCTCACGAAATTCAGTCCATGACTCATTAAATGCTTATAAATTGCGCGAGAGTGATGGCTGCGTGTGATACTAACAAATGGGAGATTACCATTTCAAGTTGTTCACTTTCTTCATGCTGACATTAGGGAGGTTCTCTGAGTGGTTATCCACATACGATTACTGGAGGCACTGAATTACCCCCTTTCAGCAGCGAAAAAAGTTAAAAAATTGATTCAAAGTCTACTCCTAATCTTAAAACACAAAATATCATTTGGTTCGACACCTTTTTTTTTTTTTTTTTTTGGGCCCCCAACTCCCCCTCATAATAGCCCCCAAGCATAAAAAACCAAATTTGTGCAAAAAAGATCGTAAAATCTCCAGGAAAATTCTAGAACAGGCGTATTGTAGGTCAAACAACTCAAATTTGATGATTACAGGAGCCCCCGGCCACTCTGAGAGTGATAACGGAGTCGGTGGGGGGGGGGGGACGACAGACGTGTCATCGCAATTTGGACCTCTGATCGATAAGACTTCATAGATTTGACTTAGCCGGCGAAAACGAATTGAATATATGAGTAAGCATCTTCATTGGTCCCACCAGACGCCTAACTTGGCCTCCAAAGAGAGCGAGAGGAGATGTAGGGGGGAAGCCGGAGGGCTGCCCAAAGTAGGTCCTGCTCCCCAGAAACATCATATGAAGTAAAAACTGGCGGAAAAACGCCGAAAATATAGCGGTTTGCGGGGTCAGTAAGCGCGAATTTAATGAACCCAGGACTCCCTGGACTGGAACCCAAGCTGCGTCGCACTCTAAAAGGTGGGGTGCCAAGGCAAAAAATGTCATGCTAAGCATTTTAAGATAAACCAAGAAATGGGGCTGTAGAAATTTTTTTCGTGGTACCCCCGGGGCCCCATTCTCCTCCTGTTTGACCTCGGTAGCTGATTGGTTTGAGATTTGAATATGGACCGTAAAAAGATTTTCGATGAATGTTTAATCAGACTTCAAAGCTCTCAGTCGGCTCAGTGGCACTTAAGCACTGGGGGGTACCGACTGTGGTGGAGCTTTGAAGGTGACAAACAGGAGATGCTCTCAGTCGGCTCAGTGGCACTTAAGCACTGGGGGTACCGACTGGGGTGGAGCTTTAAATTCGGAGATAAACACGGTGATTAAGTAGATATTTGATTTGATGAAGTGGACTGTATAATTTGGATTGACGATTAAGTAAGCAAAAACAAAACTATGAATAAAATGATAATAACAATGTAGAACTAGATAACTTGACGTACTCTACAGAGTAATTAACAAGGTGATTGAAATTTATAGTAAAAGTGCTCGACGCACTTCTATTAATACAGAGGTTTTAGACTTGACGCCTAGCAAAGAATGCGATTTTACAAGAGAGGTCTCTCTCGACTTTTCTCAGGGAGTTTGTCTAGGGAACTGAATCTCACTGTTCAAGGGCTGCGAGTTGAGGCCAGCCGTCGCAGGGGTTGCTCTGCCCGCGCATGCGCAGTGCGCACATGCTTTGGTCAGATCAACCCCCACTCGGACTGCTCAGTCGCAGACCTTGACAGTGAGAGAGAAAGAGAGATAAGAGAGAGGTGGAGAGGGAAGAAGTGAGTTTCTAGAGAGAAAGAGAAAGTGCGTGAGAGATAGATTGGAAATGGGTCATCAAAACGTAACTTATAAAAATAAAAGTGAAAATACCATGAAATAAAACTTAAAAGTAAAAACTGCTTAAATTCAGTACTTGAATACTGAACACCTCCTTTAAGAGTGACGAAGGGTATCTGAGAGTCATGAGACCATGACATATTCGAGCTGTGATCTCGTAAACCACTATCTAGCAATTTTTTCGGCGTTTTTACGACAGTTTTTACTTCATCCGATATTTCTAGGGAGCAGGGCCTACTTCCACCCCCCCCCCCCCCCCTACATCTCCTCTCGACCTCTCTGGAGACCGAGTTAGACGTCTGGTGGGACTAATTAAGATGCTTACCGATCTATAATCCGTTTTCGCCGGCTACGTCAAATCTATGAAGTCTTACCTTGGTCTATCAGAGGCCCAAATTGCGAGGACACGCCCCCCCCCCCCCCCCCGCAGCGTCTAGTCGTCAAATTTGAGCTTTCTGACCCAAAATACGCCTGTTCTACAATTTTTCCGGCGATTTTACGATCAGTTTTGCACAAATTGGGTTATTTATGCTTGGGGGCTAATTTGAGGGGGAGTTGGGGGCCCAAAAATGATTTTCAGTTGACAAACCAAATGTCATCTTGTAATACAGGATTAGAAGTACCAATCTGACTCAACATTTGAACTTTTTATTTCACTTTTAAAGCGGGGATCCCCAATTGCAAAAAGAGGTCGATCCCCACAAAAACTCCCTTGAAAAATAGTCGGGAGGCTTTGAAACCAACCCCAAAATTTGAATTTGTCTCGTCAAAATACATTCGTTTACTATTTTTCAGCTTTCTATGTCGAATAGCGGCCGAGAAAAAGGCCTGGTACGGTAGGTCTGGGACACCCAGTACTGTACTTCCCTGTGGTGAATAATAAAGTGCACCCGCAAAAGGAGGGATACACGAAAAAACCGAGTTCACTTCCTTCCTTCCTTAGTGACTTAAATTTACAAAGTGAGCCCATGCGAATGCGCATGGGTATTTTTCGATTTTCCATTCCGTTAAGGTAATGATAACGGCTCAGGTGGGAATACATTACGCCTTGACTTATAGCGACAATATCTCAGTCTCACGAAGAAAGCTTCTTTTACCATTTTTATTTTTTGATTTGAAAAGAAGGAGTTATAGAAAGGAGAAGTATAGAGACTTAGAAAGCATTGTTGCGTCCAAGAGACACAGAGAGATCAAATTCGAACAAAGTGTTAGATCATAAAGGGCAAACCTTACGTTGACGCCGGATAGCGGCTGGTGCGGGCGCGGCGAGATGAGTCTGCAGAGGGAGTCAGCTCGTGTGAGCTAGCCCTATTTATCGCGCGGGAGTTTTGAACAGGCGCGCTGCGAGGGACATTTCCTCGCACATCAGTCGCGAGTCATCGCGCAGTCTATTTCTTCGTACTCTCGTTTAACTGTTGCAGAATGTATGAGTGACGAGTGTCTCTTCCTTGCTTCGCAATTATGTTTCCGCACTTTGCTCCTTTTTTTCCCTTCTTAATCTCTATGACTAAGAAAAACAGGAGCCTGATCTTAATATCTTTCGTCCTGACCTATCATTAAGTCCGAAAAGTGACGCGTCATAAGACTCGGTGAAAACCTCTGACAACACTGGCGTAGCAAGAGAGTAGCGAAGAAACAGCTCCGGGGGGGGGGGGGGGGGGGATTTAATCGAGGCAAATCGATGAAATATAAATTAAATCGAAAAAAGAAAAGGAAGGAAAAGAGAGGAAAAACTTCCGAAACGCTGTAGGGTTTGTAGGGTGGCAGCAGTGGTGGATTCAGAAGGTGGGGGGGGGGGGGGGGAGTACGCCTGTGACATTTGAAAATTTGAAGCGTCACGTCGGTAGCCAACTTTTTTTTTTTTTTTTTTTTTTCCTGAGCTAATGTGACAGTGGCTATTGTAACTAGCCACCTTATTCGGTTGGTAAGATGTTTTAAAATGGGGAAAAAATATTTTCCCCGTGGTAGCACAGTGGACAGCGGTAAACATTATTTTTAGACCAAGTGCGGGTTGACATTTTGAGATTTTCCCTCCAACGCAGACCGGCTTCCGCTAATATGTATAGTCATATATTTTTTTTTTTTTTTTTTTTTTTTTTTTTTTTTTTTTTTTTTTTTTTTTTTTTTAGAAGGTTTAGGCAAATTTTTGAGGCAGATTATGAATCTTGAAAGTATTTTGAACATTTTGAAGTATTAGTGCGAATAAAATTTGCTGATTTTTTAATATGATTACTGATTATGATATGAATAAGGTGGCTAGCAATATAGCCACTGCCCCTGAAGGGATCAAACAGTGATGCATTAGCTATATTTTCAATTTTTTCGCCTTTTTGGAGAAATTTTGGGCCTCAGATAAGACGTTCAGAGGCTTAATATAACGTATTGAGCTATTTATTCACAATCTAAATTCTTAGATTTAGCCAAAAATAAGATTCGGAGATAAATTGAAGTAGCATCGTCTTCACTTTTCTTGCACTATCGATTAAAAAACCTCACTTTGATTGCACTTTCCATAATTGATAAGTCGATTTTTCATAAGTAAGTGTCTTACAAAATACGAGCTATGAAAGGGTCAACAACGATTGTAGATTTGTGATATCCTTGAGAGACTGCAGAATGACGGGGAAGGATATAAGGAGATAGTTGAGAAGGAATAAATGAGAAAGGGACGGTGGCGGGTGGGGAAAAGGAAAGGGTGGGATAGTAAAAAAAAAAAAAGATGGAGAAACGTTTCCTATTGAAGACAACAGGCACGCCCGAACCCCTCCGGTCCGACCCGTTTAAATGCATCTTGACATTTTATTGCACCCCAAAACGTATAATGAATTGAAGGAGGCAAAACAAAGTGCGGTCGTGCGGCATCGCCTCTTGAAAACACAAGACACGATTCAAATCGTCAGAATATTCTCAAATATTCGTCGAACCCCATAGCTTTGACGCTATTTTAAGGGAGGGGGGTTCAATCAATTATGGAAAGGTGAGGATTAGGGTGCAAATTCAGACGCATCTATTGAGATAAATTTCGTCGTCTTAGGAGAAAGTCGGGGCTGGTTTCTCTGAATTGCCTGATTAAGCTTCTGAATCTCTATGATCTTATAGCTTGCCATTTTGTTTTTCATGAATAGCTAAAAAAGGAAATGTCGGAACGGATATGTGCAAAGGAGACTTCGGAAGCACTAACTAAGCACTAAATATCTGTGAAGTTTCAGAACTTTGGCAATAAAAATAAAAATTTACACAGCCAGCTTGAAGTTAGCTTGCCATTTTGTTTTTCGCGATTAGCCATGATGGATGATGTAGGGTCTTGTCGGCATCAAAAGGAAAATGAAAGCACTAATTGAGCACTAAATATTTGGAAAGTTTCAGACGTATTGCTTCATAAATAAGAAAGTTGCACAGCCAGCTTTAAGTTTGCCTGCCATTTTGGTTATCCGGCTGTATTTTCAAAAGTTTTGGGTATTTTTTACATTTCGAAACATAATTAGGAGGCACTAATTAAGCCCAAAACGCCTAGACTATTGCCAATAGCACTGAAATGTAATTAAAAAAGTTCACACAGCCAGCCTGAAGTTAGCTTGGTATTCGGCTTTTCACCGATTACGCGGAAAGTTCAGGGCCGGCGAACTTTCGGAAAAAAGCACTAAAAAGCACTAATTGAGCACTAATTATTGGTATTAGTCCCATAATTAGTGCTTTTCATGACCAAGCCAACTTCATGGAACTCCGAGTGAGTAGAGGCCTCAATTTGCCGAAGGGTGGAAGGTAGATTTCAGGGTGTGAAATGATTTGGACTGGAGGGGGGGGGGGTTATCAGCGATGAATTGAAATGACAAAATTCATTGACACCTCATATCGCGGTGGGAGGGTGCGGGAGGGAGAGGTAGACAGTAGTGAGGTGCTTCCCAAAATTACTCAGGCATATTGCTCGACCCATCATAGCTCCGCCCGCGCCGTGGCGTCATTGGAGTTAATTAAACTGAATAAATTAGGGCGGACTACGTGTCTCAGGTAACTAGAAAGAGCAAGAGTGCGTGATGCGAGAGAGAGAGAGAGAGAGAGAGAGAGAGAGAGAGAGAGAGAGAGAGAGAGAGAGAGAGAGAGAGAGAGAGAGAGAGAGAGAGAGAGAGAGAGAGAGAGAGAGAGAGAGAGAGAGAGAGAGAGAGAGAGAGAGAGAGAGAGAGAGAGAGAGAGAGAGAGAGAGAGAGAGAGAGAGAGTGAAAGAGAGAGAGGGTTTTATGGCGAGGGGGGACGCACGAATGTAACATTGAGTATTCGTCATTAATCATTTACCCTCCTCATCGCATAAGTTGCAAACTGTGCAATCTGGCATCGTTGCGCGATGTTTATTTGAACCCGTGTGAAAAGTCGAATTCGAGGGAGTTCAAGGAACATCTGATAGTTCGACCTTTTTAATGAGTTTAAATGGACCAATAATTTCGACGTTGCCTGCAGATTGCGTGCACGCTGTGGAGCTCAGTGCTTACCTTCGTCAAATGCTGAGGGTTTTAATTGCCTCGTCTTTACTATATGGCAAGAAATATGACGTTTCGTGAAGTAAACTGCAGTGAGTAAGTTGCATAGGTATTGCTTGCTCGTTAACCCGTTCACTCCCAGGATACGAAGACGAAGCAATGTTCGCTCGCTCCAATTAAGTGGGTAGTTAAATGTTGAGACACCGCTATGCTGATTCTGCATACACACAGGATTGAAGGCGCTAGAGGAATCATTATTTTTCAAATTTAATAGTTTGGAGTCGTAATTATTATGAATGTGAAACTGAGATTAAGTGAGGCAGATCAAGTTATAGAAATGAGTAAACTCGGGCGTAATGTTGAAAGGGTTTAAAAAAAAAAAAAAAAAAAAAAAAAATAACTGATGCAAAGATTACAGACTCTTTAGTTTTTCTTATATTTTTGATCATCTTTTTTGGCGGCGGTGTAAAGTTGGGCGAACGGGGTTATAAAGTCAAAGTGGCAACTATGAGATAGGGGGGTCGTGAGTGTAAATGGGAATGGGGGGGGGGGTTAACGGTCCAAAGGTTTGAACCTTATGTCATCCTCATTCGTATTGTAATTTAATTTGTCCCCGGTGTGCCTCCCCCCTCCCCCTCCCTTAGACATCACCTTTGGCAACATCGAAGCAAAGCTCGAATGGGGGATTCTCTTCCCCAAAGCTCATCAGGCAGCGCGACCCCACACCTGTGCCCCCTCCGCCACCCCCTCTCCCCTCCCCCCCCCTTTAGTGAATTCATTACTGATTGATGGGGGCTGAGAGCTGCGGAGGAATGGCTCAAATTTGAGCTGAATGACGTTCGCTGGCAACGACGAGACGCGAGCGAGGACTTATTGTCTCTCTCTGTGCCCATAAGAACGTATATGTTAGAAAAGGATGGAAGTAGGGGGCTGTCATGTGACTTCAGCCCCTCTTTCTGTCCTCTTCTAACACATGCGTTCAAATGAGCGAATAGAGAGAAAGACAAATTCCTGGTATATAACGACGAGACGCGAGGGTAAGTGTGAAAAAGTGGGAGAGAAGCGAGCAAATAACGTCATATTTATTAATGAAAGCTCAAACACGTCTTGGCGGAGTGAGTGTGTGAATATCTCTTTATCCTGTCCCTCGGTTACTAAAATGAGGAGACGCGTAAAATTTTCGAGAATATGACTTTCTCGCACAAGAAGTGCAAAGGAAGGAGTGAGAGTGCTTGTGTATGAAGGTTATCCTTCGACCCTCGTTACTCCAGAAGAGATGAGAAAAGCATAAGATTTAGGGAGAGTTTATATGAGTCTGGATTACTCAGTTTACTCACACGGTGTCCAAATTATCTCACCTGGATAATTTTTTTAAAATTATGTGTCCAGGTATACACTCTAAAGCATGTTCACTTTCGTTTAAAACCAAGTTCCTCTGGAATAATGGGGCTCTTGCGAACTTTTGCTTCAGTGGATTAAAGAGTTGATTCTTGCATACACGGAAAAAAAAGATTAGTGAAAATAACCATACGGATACCTGATTTTGGCACCTGCTAGATGTTATGGTAAAATTGACAAGAAGTATGGTACATTTACCGATACTTTGAGTAAATTCGACATGCAATCAGGTAACATCACCTAGTATCTAGTCAAAACATAGTATACTTCTGGTTAACATTACCATAACATCTAGCAGGTGCCAAAATCAGGCATCCGTGTGGTTATTTTCACCGTAGTTTTTTTTCAGTGTAAAAAACTGTAAAAATGACGATGAGCGCACTGAAAAATCGCGAAATTCACTCTCAGAATCGGGCATAGTGGCGGTTCGACGCAGGTAGCATGGGAGAATCCCATCTAAATTGAGACAAATCTCTGTGTTTCCGTAGAAAAAAGGACAAGATTAGACAGGAATCTCCCATGATACCTGCGTCGAACCGCCATTACGATCTTGCCGATTGAGCAGTTATGTGAGTTTATTCCTGAATTATGGACTTTCTTAGTATGATTTTCCTGATTTTTGCTGGATTTTACATGAGAATGGTCTATTCATTTCCTTACAGCAAAAGTTTGCAAGAGCCCCATTACAATATTTCATTTATGGTTAAAGAATATGAGGCAACCAAACCAGAATAAGATCGCCCATGCCGTCACACTTTGATGGGATAGGACTAATAACAAGTATCACTGGCGCAACCAGGATCTCTTCCATCTCTCTCCTTTCCCATTTTTGAATGTATAAGTAGGAAAAGGACAGAAAGAGGGGGGTTTTATCCCCTTGTCCATCCTTGTCTAACATACCTTTTTTAATGGAGAAAAGAGAGAGATGAAGAAACTCTCGGTGCGCTACTGACAAGTATCATCCTCTCTATTGCTTTCAAGGGCGTCATTTAGGGGGGGGGGGTTGCCGCCGCCGCCCCCCCCCCCCAAGGATTTGAAGTTAGGCTCAACAACTGGCACGAATTGTATTGATGAGCAATAAAAAAAAGGGTCATCCGATTTTTGGCTCTAAAATTACATGATGAGCAAAAAAAAAAAAAAAAAAAAAAAGGTCATAAGATTTTTTGCCCCCCCCCCCCCAAGCCGAACTTGCAATGACGCCCCTGATTGCTTTACCTCGTTGGTTCAAATAGTTACTCGATGCAATTACTCTGATTTGGGATTGCTCTGTGATCACGCAAAGTTCATCCACAATCAAACGCTCTCAGAGTATCTTTTTATAGATGTGAGCGCGTAATGACAATGCATTGGAATCACGGTGTACGTGTGGACTGTGGGTGGGCGCGTGCGTGCGTGTGCGTAGGTGTGAATGTGAGTACGGATGCAACCATGATTTACTTCCCTGTTGCATCCCTCGGACTTTCACTCGGCGGGTCGGGGGTGGTCGATAAACGCCATCATTAGCATATTCGCGAGGCCGAGGGGTCGCTCGTCGTGTCGAGTCGCGGTTCCGTCAGGTCCTCTCTGTGATGCTGATGCTCTCTCACCGTTGCCGACGTTGCTCTGCGTTGCCGGTTGCCGGCGCGGCGCCGTGATTGCTGTCAATTATGCAAACAAGGCCTTGCACCCACTACCGTCCCTATAGCCCTTTACATACCATCCCCTCCATCCCCTCCACACACACCCTGTCGCCCTGCTTCCGAATTCTCGTGCTTCATCCCCTAGATAGACTCTCCTACTCTCCGTTTCTTTTTGATACGAGATAAATTAAATTACCTCTGCGGGGACCACAATTCATTTTCGGAAGCTCATCAAAACTTTCTGGTCGTCAATACGCTCTGGCGCACTATGGTCTGGGGTTGAATTAAAGTGGCTATAAATTAGTTATATGAAATCATCAAAAATCGTAGCTTTCGACTTTTTAAGCTTTTTTTACAACTTTTCAGTGACATTTCTAGGTTTAAATTACTTGTTACAAGTGTTCTCTGTAATTAAAATTGGTCTTGAAAGTATACACATGATAAATTGATGACAAATTTACTTTCTCGTTTTTGGCCTCTTTTATTTGACGATCTCGGACAACAGTGCGCCGTTACAGATGCAAGGGATTGTCTGCTGCAAACCTAACCTTAAAAAAAATAAAAATTGATGCATTTAATCATAGATAAAATGCAGTTATGTTAATATTTTTGGCGGGCGAGAAATTTTTTATCTCGGATGCCCCCCGAGTGTATCAAAGGCCTACACCGCTGTGCATTTAGGCCTCGTCCGCACTCTGACACCGTGACGTATCCCTAAATGCATGAGCCCGTAATACAGGGTGTTCATTAAGTATATATTTGCCTATTTATTTGCTGACTTATTTTCTAACTGACTACCCGGTATTTTAGGGGTTGTGGTGTTATGATATTTTCCACGAGACCCCTGAAGTTTTCGATTTTTTCTCTCTTTGTGTTTTTCTCTGCGTTTTCAAAAGCTTGCCTCAGAAAATAAATAGGAACACCCTGGACACCCTGTATAGTGTATACTTAAACTGTATGGTGAATGAATATTAATTAAGTAATACTTAGACAAGTTCACATTACCATCTCACTTCAGAATTATGCATTCTGGAGAAGAAGTTTGTTTATGACTGCTTTTCAACGCCCAAAGGTGAACCTTTCGTGGTATATGGGTCTTAAAATTATTCTACGTCGGAAGAAAATACGAAGTTTGTCTGAATCGCTGAACCTTTCAAACGTCCTTGAGTTAAACTTTTCATCGAGCCCCTCAATGGTCTATGAAGGGTGGCTAGTGGCGTCCAACGAGCCTATATTAATATCTTGCTCGGTAATTCGACCTTGTGTTTCTCATGGAAAGATAATAACGGAATAAAATGTCGAAACTTTTAATATTTAAAATAAACTGATTTTATGATGGTGATTCATGATAACATTTTTGCAATCAAGTCGTATATTACAACGTTTAATTTTCTCTTGAGCGCATTCTAATCTTTTCGACGGCTAAAGTTCCATACCAAGAAGATTGATTCTCTTCTTTTTATCACTTCTGCAAGGAAGACAAAATTGAATTGTCTTGATTCGTGTATAATATGGCATTGTCGATTTTCGTATATTTCCAGGACAATTGATCGAATCATTAGAATTAGCCTTAGAATTAGAGATTTTTAATGAGTTGAAATAGACGAAATCCAACATTGCCAGCTCACACGCTTCTCCGTTGGTCATGCAATGTTAACCGAAGGATTCATCGACATTTCACGTGTGACGTCACTATTATTTAGCCTTTACCGCTGTTTTTTTCTCCATTCAATAACATCTCATTTATTAGATACATTATAATTATTAACTGTATTGAAGACAGATTATAAAGAGCTTCGAGAACCAGCGCTGCTTTAAGTGTCTATGTGTCATAATTTTTCAGTGAACTTTTTAACCATATTGTATTAATGAGTTATTAATGAGTCAACAAACTAATTTCGTTGCAGTTCCCCGATTGACTGTAAAAATTCTCGACAAAATTCTCGACAAAATCTGACGTTTTCCATTTTTTTTTTTTTTTTTTTTTTTTTTTTTTTTTTAACATGAAAATATTTCTATACTTTATCAGTTTATCAATTCCATAGATTGACTCGGTACTCCCCCTCCAGCCCTCCACCCTTCTCAAATCGAATTCGAATTGCTACAATTCAGATTGAAAAAGCGTATTCAAAAAATGAGCTTTCACCGACAACTTGTGACAAGTTGAGCTTATTGTTCATAAAAATCGAACATAAGTCAGTGCGTTCATTACTCATGCATGTGTTCCATGTGACGTATACGTGGTATCAGTTATCAGTATATCTGTGACCGCAAAGTAGGATCTGTGTTCCGATGTGTGTGTGTTCATTTCTCGTCATGAAAAACGGTCCTCTACACGCACACGAACACGCCCTCCCCACTCCCTTCCTCCCTTCACCAGCCTTCCACCCCCTCGTTTTTTTATTTTTTTTTATTTTTTTAGAACTCATCCTAGCGGATATCGAGTGGAAGTAATTCTTTTGTTTCTCGCGCGAGCATCGTAACGTGTCTTGGCGCGGTGTATCGAGTTTGTCGCTCTGAGCCGCAGTTTTTTACTTTTTTTTACGCTCTTTTCATTTCTGTGCGTGCTCTGTTTCTTGTGTGAGCAATTTTTTTCCACCCCCTCCTCGCTCTTTCGCCCAGATTCTCCCTCTCCCCCTCCATAGCTTTATCCTTACTCCTTTCTTTTAATTCTTTACGTTTCGCGTTGTTCGCTCAATGCGAAGAGCACTTAATTTATCAGCTCTTTGTATCTTTGGTTTTTTTTCCTCGCGGTGCGGGGCGCAGTGGCGGGAAGGCTAAGACAAAGACTTTAGCAACCCTCTCGATGAGTTTAGTCTGAGGACGAAGCTTTTTTACTCTGTATGAGGTACGTGGTACGTGTCTCGCGGGCAGACACTTGCTGAGTTGCAGTTTGTAATCTTTGATATTCTCTCTTTTTTTTTCTTCTTTTTTTTCTACGGGACTCGTGAGACCGTCGATGTAAGAATTATTGGAACTGTGATTTTTAACGTTGCTGTTGTGTCTTTTCACACTGTAGGGTGTTGAGCGCTTTAGGGTCGCGTTCAACCGAAGTTGCAAGTTTTTAACTTTGAAGTAAAGACTTCCCTTATTTCAAAATTCGGTCCGATCGAAACTATTCAATATCGAGACTGTTTACGTTATTCGGACGTTGGAAGACAAAGGCGTATCCAGGAATTTGTTCTTCTTTCTCTCTCTCTGGCCATTAGAATGCGATTGTAAGAAAAGGACAGATTAGGGACAGTCTCATCGTGATTTTCGCTCCCTCTTCTTTCCTTTTCTGACTCATGCATTCAAATATCCAGAGATAGATAGAGAAGTAGAGGGAGAGAGAGAGAGGGAGATGGAGGGAGATAATTTTTTTCTGGATCCGCCTTTGATGGACGAGTCCTTATAACTTTTAGATGAAAATCTGGATTTTTAGCTCCTTTTTTTTCAGTCAATACCTTTGAGACTTTTGTTCGCCTCCTAGATTTTCTTCACGGAAAAAAAAGATTAGTGAAAGTAACCATACGGATACCTGATTTTGGCACCTGCTAGATATTATGGTAAACTTGACCAGAAGTATGGTACATTTACCGATACTTTGAGTAAAGTTGACATGCAATCAAGTAGCATCACCTAGCACCTCGTCAAAACATAGTATACTTCTGCTTAACATTACCATAACATCTAGCAGGTGCCGAAATCAGGTATCCGTTTGGTTATTTTCACCGTAGTTTTTTTCCGTGTTGGAAGAAACGATTAAGCCACCCTGAATAAATAAATTTCTCGCATGTTCGATACATTTTTTGTGGTGGGAATCGGACAGGGGGTGATGTTGAGAGAATGTTTCGAATTTCAATTAGCAAATGAGTTCGGGGTCGTAAGGAACGTAGTTAATTGAACGGCGACGCGTCGAAAAGCAATAAGCTGTAACCATAACCAGCAGCGCCTTCGCGGGTGTCTTAAGTGATTGTAGATATTAACGCAACCATAAAACGATCACCTCCACCATGCTATGCCGCACATGTATATGTATACGAACGCTAAACCATTTGATACGCTGCGTGAGAAGTTAACCGTAAACCGTTTTAATGTAGAACATACGAAAAATCCCATTTATGGATCAAAGGCTCAGCTCAAAATTGGCTCAGCCTGCCTCTCCCCCCTCCCATTCTGAACCTTTTTCCCCGAATGAGCTTCATTCAAGCTTCTAAAGCAATATCCATAGGCAAAGGAAGTTGAATTGACGCACAGTGGCATGTAGGGCTGTCGAGTTACGTTCAATCAAGGGAATTTCCGAACCCAACGATTGTTTGAAATTTGATGGGGTTTCTAGGAGTCTCCCTCAGAATACTAAAGGGGGTCTGGGGCTCTAACCCCATAGAATACTAAAGGGGGTCTGGGAGTTGTTCGACATTTGATTTAAGAAAGGACGTGGCACAATCCTTATGGGAAATGGCCTACGGTCAAACTTAATAAATGTGGCATCATTTTTTTCGTCTCGTCGTCCTGACCAAAAAGTCTCACGGGCCCAAAAAATTATCATCGCCCGTTTTCGAGATAATCGAGCTTAAAGTTTGAGCAAATCTCGGCACTCAGGGACGAATTCGCTCGGCAATTGAGCGTGCGTCCTACCCTGGAAGCGGCTTGCCGCAAACTGGCAATGGCTGCCGCTCCTTTTGCTCACACTCCGTCCGGAGGTGATGCCCCTTTTTCTCCCACTCCAAACGCTTCAACACGCTCTCCGGACAGAGTGCGAGCAAAAGGGGCGACAGCCATCGCCAGTTTGCGGTAAGCCGCTTCCAGGGTAAGACGCACGTTCAGTTACCGAGCGAGTTCGTCCCTGAGTGCCGAGATTTGCTCAAACTTTAAGCTCGATTATCTCGAAAACGGGCGATGATAATTTTTTGGGCCCGTGAGACTTTTTGGTCAGGACGACGAGACGAAAAAAATGATGCCACATTTATTAAGTTTGACCGTAGGCCATTTCCCATAAGGATTGTGCCACGTCCTTTGTCCTCTCTTTTATTATAAAAGGACATTTTTGTTTCATTTTAAAAATGAGTTTGAGACTAAATTCTTCCAACAATTTGTATGGTAAACTTAAGTATCACTTGTACTTATGCTGTTCTTTTGTTTTCGTTTGTTTCAGGTTTGTAAATTATTTTGTGGAATTTAGAAGTTTAGTGTGTCCGTTAATTTTTGGAAACGTTTTCGTGAGTATGTATACGCAGTCAGCGAGACTGATTTTGAGAAAACGATGTCTAATATATCATACTTTTGTTTTGAAAGTATTCAGTATGTGCGCTGTTTTTACAGACTATAAAAGCAAGGCGTTTGTATAAGAATACTTTGGTTGCCGCCGTTATATACTCGCATGCAACTTGAAAACAAGTATACTTGAGTTGATGGTGGTCGATTGTTCGGAAATATTGATCCAGTAGTCAGTTTTTTTGTATCTGCTCAGTAGAGTTCGTATCTCCCGTAGAAATGTGGATAGGCAGTCTCCTCCATCCAAGTTAATAATTTCGAATTTTGAGCAGCTGCCATAGAGACTCGAGTTTTTCAATCTGTGTTTGAAACAAACGCTATATTTTATTTCCCCAAGATACTTTCCATTTAGATTCTAGTAACTCTAAGGAAAACGATTTTACAAATTAACTATGAATAAGTCTTATAGATCTAATCAAAGTTGACGTTTGCCTTACACTTTGCGGTACTAAAATGAAATGAAATGCCTAGGAGTGTTTTAATTTTCGAAGAATTTTTTTGAGATTGCTGCAAGAAAATAAGTAAACTTGTCAGTTGTTAGAATCTATTTTTTTCTCTCCATAAATTCTATGTTCACTGTAAAACCAAAGTTGTTACTAGAAAAACACGTGCAATTTCCCGTTAGATGCTTTGACGCATAGAACCAGAGGTTTTTTCTCTCTCTCTGTTCATTACGCTTGTATTAGAAAATGATAGGAGGAGAGACTATCTCTGTTCTTCTCTAACACAATCAAGTGGTCGTGGTCAAATGGGTGAAGAGAGAGCAAGATCAATTCCTGATCACGCCTCTGCTTTGTATATAGCCGTATAGTAACCAGGATGTTATCTATCTCTCTCTCTCTCTCTCTCTCTCTCTCTCTCTCTCTCTCTCTCTCTCTCTCCCTCTCTCTCTCTTCTCACAATTGAACGCATGTGTTAGAAGAGGATGGAGATAGGGGATGTCACGTGACTTTAGCCCCTGTTTCTATAGCCTTCCTAACACATACAGTCAAACGAACAAAGATAGAGAAACACAAACTCCTGGTTCTACGGCTGTGTAGTGTTTTGGCGTTGGTAAAATCAGTGGTTCAATTGCACCGTGCGGCGTTCAAATTTGAGCAATATCGCGCGGAAGAGTGTGTTTATACCGGACATGCGAAGAGTCAAAGCGCGAATGGTATGGTATGGTATGGGAAAGGAAATGGGGGAGGGGAGGGGGTGTTGTAATAACACCCGAAAACAAGCGCTAAAGCTTTTAACGAAATGGGCCCAGCCTCCGATACGATACTCTACGATGAGATGAGACCCGCGCGCGCTCCCGCCACCGTAAATTGCGGCACCGTGCGGGCGAGCGGCCGCGGCCAGCCGCCCGGCGAGACAATAGTCGAGCGCGCTGGGATTCCTATGAGCAGGGAGAAGGGAAGTTGTCCGCGACCGCGATTGTGTCGAATGGGGTGGGGGGAGGGGCACCGCAGGGCGAAGGCGCGTCCGTAGGGTGGCAAATTAGGGGCTGTAAATGTCACATCGCGGGTGCGCGATGCGATTTATTTTTGAGAAATGGGACGGCCTCGTGAAGGGTCACTGTGGACAGTGGACTTTGATGGTCAGCCGCCGGTCAGCGGCCATCCCGAAAATGGACAGCCGCAGTTTGCCCGGGTGATGGGCAGTGATGGTGTTGGTGACGCATCCGCGGTGAATCAAGATACTCGAGGAATAGGAGGAAAGGCTCCTTGGGTCCAGTCAATTGAAGGCTGCGTTGTCAAGTTTATTTTAACAGAGGTTATTTTCTATGGATTTTCGAAAGAGTTTCCAAAAAGTTCTGACCCATTGGAAACTATAATGGTCCCAATGATTATTTGAAACGTACAGTAAAGAATGGAAGAATGCGAGAGGGCGCCTTAGATTTTGGTTCAGATGAGCAAATTGCAACTCTTTGGCGTCCTGAAGAGGGAAGAACTTTGTTTCATAGCATTTGAAGAAATCTTAGGATAATCGCATGAAAATTTATACAAGGCGCGTGCTCTTAATCTCGTTAAACTAGCCCACTACTCTTTTATGTATTCTTATGTATTCCACTACTTCTTTAAATGATTCTTGACGCATGACGTACTATTGGTGAACAAGACATTAATTATAGTAAAAAAGGCGGTGTGTAAAAATCGAAGAAACAGGAATATAGGGTCAATTAATAATTACAAGAATTTAATGTGGTAAGAATGAAATATAGTAGTTGGTAGTAGTGCGCGAAGCCTGGAGGAAGCGGGTCCTGGCCACGTGCCGGAATTCGGTGTCGTCACAATGAAGGACTAAAATCTCTTCAACTGGCTCGAATTTCGTACCCTCACCCTTAAATTTTTGAGCTGACCGTAACGTCTAATAAACGCTTGTTTAAGTTTCCATTGCTACTTTATTCTTTGCAACGTTGCAAAGTGTCCAACGTTCGTGCGATGAGTCTCATTTATTTTACAATAATAGAGCCCTTGCTATCTTTTGCTGTTTGCAATTGAATAGTTAATTATTGCGTAAAAACCGCAGCGAAATTACAATGAGCCCATTAAACTTAACGAAATTCACTCACAGACTCACAAGTTAACTTTTGAAGTTTAAGGTGTATTGGTGATGCTTTGCAGTTACAATGAGAGGTTCCTATCTAATTTGAGACTTTCAGTTCTTCTGTGTGTTTCTTCAGAGAGAATAACAAACGAGACAGGAATCTACTAAGATACTTGCATAGCTCCACCATCTTTGCCCTTAAACGGCGGAGCAACCCAGTTATCATGAGAGTTTCCCATCTAATTTGTCTCTGTTTCTAAAGAAGCACGCATAGAGGAAAGCCTCAAATTAGATAGGAATCTCCCACTGTACCACCTTTGCCCTTAAACGGTGGAGCAACCCAGTTATCATGAGAGTTTCCCATCTAATTTGTCTCTGTTTCTAAAGAAGCACGCATAGAGGAAAGCCTCAAATTAGATAGGAATCTCCCACTGTACCACCTTTGCCCTTAAACGGTGGAGCAACCCGGTTATCATGAGAGTTTCCCATCTAATTTGTCTCTGTTTCTAAAGAAGCACGCATAGAGGAAAGCCTCAAATTAGATAGGAATCTCCCACTGTACCTACGTGGCTCTGCCATTGCGCCTGAAATTTCAAAGTCATTTTGTTAGTCTATGAGTGAATTTTATAATTTTTCAATGTGCTCGTCGTAATTTTTGCTGGGTTTTACTCAAAAACAGTTTATTCGATCGCTGATAGTAAAAGTTGGAAAGAGCCCCGTTGATAAATTTGGCAACATCAGTTTAGAGTCGAGATAAAGTCTAGAGAAGGAGCCCTAGCTGTGTGTAGTCCTGGGGATCGGAATGTTCGGAATTCACCGCGGATGGTGCTAATTAAACGGCGTTAGATCGCGCCACCGTCAACATCGAACCGCAGCATCACCGATTAACTTAATTAGGGAGAGTATCCCGTCAATTCGATTTTCAGAGGGATGGGGGTACGGGACGAGACGCGAAGAGCGGCGGAGGGGAGGGCTGGGAAGGCGTATTGGGGGGGGGGGTATTTCTCTCGATCGCCGTCGATTTGGGACGCCACCGTGCACCGCGTAAATGTCGTGATGCTCGATTTAATCTATTGAATAATTTACCAATTTGTGAACTAGTGGGGATTGCAAGAATCGGGGGGGGGGAGTGGTAAACATCGGTGGTGAGTTAAATTATTTAACTCACCACGAACAACGAATATGAGAAGACGCCTCTGTCGTCTCGACGCCCTTGTATGTACTATCGACGAATTAAAGACTGTCGCGAGATTTACACGAGATAAGTTTCGCCTTCAAAGTTCCGGCTCGGCCACTCTTCATACTCAACACACCATGCGCGAGGGGCCAGTGCGGGTGGGGTGGAGAAGCCATTGCAGATCAGTCCCAAACTCACATCTATAACTGAAAATTTGTGAAAATATCGCGACAATCTTTAATTCGGCGATAGTACAAAACGATCCAGGGTTTAGAAATCAGGAACGTTGATTTTAGACAGTTTTCTTAGTTTTGCTCGATAAATAAACCGTAGGGAAACCCCTACGAATTCTTTCTCACATCAAACTTAATCTGGGGGCGACCCCTAGACCCTCCAATAATATTCTGGGGAGACCGTCAGGACATCCCCCCTAGAGGTTAATTTTACAGTAGGCTGGTTGCAGAATGACGTTTGCTTTGCAACAAGATTCAAACAGCTATATTTGAAATGCCTCAATTTTTCTCTATGTTTACCGATTTTTCCATTGATTTTAATTGAAAACTTTTACCCTTCATAACTTGCTTAAAATTTATCATTTCGAAGAAACGAAAGAAAAGTTCCTCTGGGGAATGTTAAAAGCAATTTCTCTGCAAAACTTGGATGCATATGGACCAATGGTTCAAAAGCAGAGTTGGGCAACCGAATAATCAGAAATGATGAAATCAGTCTGACAACAGAGTTGATGCTTGAGATTTAAAATCACCATTACCTGCGAGAAGGTATGGTCAATTGACCAAATAAGTTGTCGAATAATCTGATTTTATTGCGTTGCCAAACTAGACGAATAATTGGTCGAATAATATTTTCCCAACTCTGTTCAAAAGTTATGCTGGGATACAGACAGACAGAAATCTGCGCCATCGCCATGGGCGGATACAGGGAATTGTCTTTCCCTCTCTCCTCCCATTTGAAAACGTGCGTCAGGAAAGGACAGAAGAGGGGGCCAAAGTCACTTGATGGCCCCCTCTGCTGTCCTTTTCTAACACATAAGTTCAAATGAAAAAAGAGAGAGAAAGACAACTCCCTGTATCCGCCCATGGCCATCGCAATACTTTCTCAATTTCTGACTTTGTTAGTTGAGAGAAAGTAAAAACTTAAAAATTCGGACCCTTGCAACTGCTCCATTACCCCCTCTTAAAACGTTGTTTACGATGATCAATCGGTTGGAAATTCCTCGGTATTTAAATGGTCAGTAAACACTTATCAGTCAATATTTCTAACCTAACAAAGCTTCATCATTTTTATCGTTCTGCATGTCCATTTAATGATACCGTGCGCGTCACATCATTCGTTAGTTTATTCGAGGGAACTCACTTTGCAATTTCAGGAATAGGGGTCGAGAGGCCACGCTAAAAGGTGTAGGCTGAGGGTAAAGAGAACGGGCGTTATTTGTGGGGGGGGGGGGGCAATAAAACTCCGTAGTTGATGGCGCATGCATCGTCTGCTACGATGCTGCGCCACTGGGTCATGATCAAAGACCAGTTTTCATCACCGGTGTGTTTGGATTATCCGCGGAGTCGGACAGTCTATTTGCAAGCTGTTCTCTGAGGTCCATTAGAGCATTATCATCATCGTGAAACGGGCGAAATTAAGATTGGTTGAGTGTCTGTGTATATACTGGAAAGCTGTCTCAGCTGTGAGTTTGATCAATGATAACAAACTGTATCTCTTGATCCCAACGCAAGAACGCTCTCTTGAGTAGTTAATTCTCTCCTCCAATATTCAGATCCTTTTTTTTGCGATGCAGATTTCTCTCCTCTGCAAAACTGACAGTGACGAATCATTATGCCGTGATGTCTTTCAACGGATATACTGTGCGTTAAAGGAACTTGCTTTCATTTCATCCGTAGAAAAGAAGACGGGAATACACGATAAAGTGATTACGTAATTGAACGTACTATCGCCCTGATGCCAAATGTCTCACAGTCAGAGCCGAGGCGGAGTTTTTCTGAAAGCTCAATATGGAAACCTTCTTAATCTTAAAACTAACTGTAAATTAGCAATGGGGCTATTGCACACTCTTGCTATAAGCGATTTAATAGTCGATTATGGCGTAAAAACCTCAAAAAATAACGATGGCGGCACTAAAAACTTCCAAAATCCACTCTTAAACCCAATAAACGCAGTTATTTGCGGGAGCGTAATGGTGGCCGAAGGCACTAACAATGGGAGATTCCCATCTAACAATTCTGAAACTCCATCAAGAAGTGACCAATAAGAGACTTCTTTCATTTAACACCGGTGTCACTTGGTGTTGCGGTACCATTCATCGGATGTGGATCATCACTCTGATGACTAATTACTCTGTGAATCATCCTTGTCAGCATAGAAAGAGTGACGAAATTAAGATAGGAATCTCCCATTGTTAGTGCCTTCGGCCACCATTACGCTCGCGCAAATAACTGCGTTTATTGAGTTTAGGAGTGGATTTTGGAAGTTTTTAGTGCCACCATCGTTATTTTTTTAGGTTTTTACGCCATAATCGACTATTAAATCGCAATTATAGCAAAAGTGTGCAATAGCCCCATATACTCTTTAAAAACTATTTCTCCAGTTTGTCCAACTCCTCACGCAGGGTTAAACTTCATCTCCGACTAACATATTCCGTCCCAAAAATGGTTTCTAGCTATATTTTCCTACCACCTATTTCAATTCTACGGTGAGTAGGTTAAAAAATAATCACACCCCCCCCCCCCCCTCGCCGTTTTTTTGTATTTTTTTTCCTGTCCACAAATCAAGCAATATTCTATGTCGTCAGTATTAATGGATCCTTTAAAGTCGAATCTCTGTGACTCAAGTTTCATTTAAAAGAGAAATGATTAATCATAGGTTTGTTTCGATTTATCGAAGTTGATTGAAAAGGTCCGTTGATTGGCCAAACAATGTTTCGATGCATCGATCGAGTGTCTCATTCAAGTTCGTCACTAGAAATAATTGTGAACTAAAAAAATTGAGGCCGTCTCCGGAAAAAGGGCACATAAAACAATAGGTGTGCTCTTCAGATAAAAGTCTCCCTAAAAAAAATCCATAATTTTATGGGCTTTTTTTTCGAATTGGCCTCAATTGCGATTTGTTCGGTGAATTATGGCAACGGCGAATCGTTCCGCGAGCGTTTAAAGAATCATTAATCACCAACAACGAGACAAGAACGTGGCAGCTTCGCGTAGTTTAACATTTCTACGCTTTTCATGAACCGCGGATCTGGATTTCGGATGCACGGACGTCGTTAATATCCGGATTCCGGATGGATTTATCTACGAAATCGTAGCTCAAACTTGAAACTAACCCCGAAAAGTATTTAAAGATGTAGAAAATGGAACAAGGTCTTGAAGATTTTTTTCTAAAATCAGCTTATAGATTAAGATTTATTTCGCTTTCAATGAAAACAACAGTTTATCAGAAAACAATCATAGATAAAGGGATTAATTTGTTATTACAAGTTGACCCTTTCAGGGGAGGTGGCACACATTTTGTCCCGCTTAATTTAACATGGAATTCAATGGACTTTAATTGGGACCCTTTTTTTTCAAAACGTTCAGTAATCCATCAAAATTCGTATTCAATTATCCTCGTTTGAACGCTTTCTGCATAAAATAAAATAAAACAATGAAAAAAAGAATTCCCAAATGCGTGCAGGAAAGGGTTAAAGTAGAAAATTGATAAGGACCGAAAGAAAATGCTGCAACAGGCTTTTAAACAGCGACAATGACAGTGACTTGAACGCTCGCTTTAAAAAGTACCGACTATTTTGTTTCTATACTTTCAGTCTCACGGCCATCTCTGTAAAAGAAGTAATACCACTCATGATGTCACACCGAAGCATCGCCTTTGTAGAAGGTGACTCCTTAGCGTTTTGGTTTCTAAGTTTCGCCGCGGTTCGATTTATGGCCAAAATTTAATAAGTAAAGGACTGTTTTCAAAATAAATCGTTTTCATGGAGCCTCGGAAAAAGTTTCGGAAAGCTCTGTTCAGTTATTCGCAAAATAAAATCAAAACTACCGGATTAAGCAAATCGCAAATCGATCGGCAATTTCTGGACTTTGATGATTTTGATGACTTAATTTTAAGTTTAATTGGCGAATAAATTGGCGTATACACAAGGTTTATCCAGTGTATCCTCCAGCAGTTGCGGCTCGTGCAATTTGGCAACCATGCTTATTTTCCATTTAAACCTGTGCTAAAGTATCGATATTTTGGGGGTGCAGTTGCACCTCCTGTAGATCGATTGTTTTACATATGTTTAAATCGGGATGTTAAGTTGTTGCCACATTGCACGAACCGCCACTGTCCTCAAGATCAGCTATGATGGCCAAAAATCCGTTCTCGAACAAAAATGATCTTCAGGTTTGAAAGTGTTAAGCCTTTGTATATATAAATCGAGCCACGCCACCCTCTCCACTCGGCGTTGTTCTAAACTTGAAAATCGAGCAGCCAAGAATAAAGAAAAGATAAATAAAAATGAATTGTAACTTATCGTTTTCATTTCCTCCTCTCTCAGTTTGTTTTACATTCCCTTGGTTATATCCCTCGATCAATATGTCTCACGATAAAAGTAAATAATTGAATATCTTTTCGAAGAACAAAGACGCATTTCAGCGAATTCAGAAAAACGCATCTGTTCTCGCGTTTGAAACTTGATTCTTTTCACCCACCCCTACACTCCCCCCCCCCCCAGCCTGCACACGGCGCGCGGAGGTCGTGTCTTCCTGCACTCTCTTTATTCACCCGGTTCTCTCTCACCCTCCCCGTCCCTGCATCTTATTTTGAGTCGCGAGAAAAACATGCTTAATTCATATTCGATTTCTCATTAATTTCAAATCAGCTGAGCTCAGTGATGTGACCCCTTCGTAAAGAAAAACAATATTGCCGTCGTAGTTGTTTCATCGCTCAAAGAAATATGCGTTCCTCGAATAATAATTATTCGAGGGAAACGCACAAAACTGTTTATTGTCACCGAACCGGAAAAGCATCGCAAAGCTCCTTTTTTGACGAAATTGAGAAAATTCTTGACAGAATTTTTTTTCTCGAATTTTAGTAGGAATATGGATGAACGTACTGATGTGGTTCTAACTACATTGCTCTGTCTTTTTTGTGATTTGTACAGACATAGAATGAAGGTTGAACTTAATTAAAAAGGAAATTTGTCGTTATTCAACCACAAAATTTGTTCTTTGTAAGCTGATGAAAAATCGCTCATACCAGCAAGTTAATCGATTGTTCAACTAAAATTGGATAAAAATTGTGTCAGTAATTTTCTCAATTTCGTCAAAAATGGAGGTAGCTATGCTGTTTTGTCTCGCGGTGACTATAAACTATCTTGTGTGAATTATTTGAGAGACGCATGTATTTCCGAAACCCCCTTTCTCATCAATAGGGCAGTTGCATGGGTCTGAAATGTTGTGTTTTTTATAAGGAAAATGATAGTACTTGATGGCCTAAGAACAATGGTGCCTTTGGTTTTTTCCCCAAGTGCCCTGGTTTTGGAGAAACACCCGTGTGAAGTTGCAAAAAATCGTGGGTGTAGTGACGTCACTACGCGGAATCCCCATTTAAAACAATGAATTTTGGGCCAAAATCTCATCTCCGAAACAATGGAACTTCATTAGAAACCAAAGGCATCTTTGTTCTCAGCTCATCAAGTACTTTCATTTTCTTTTTAAAAAACGCAACATTTCAGACCTTTGCAACTGCCCCATGAAAAACCTAAAATCTTAAGTGTAAGCTGGGTAATATCAGCGTTTAAAAAGCAGAAGAGATTTCAAGTCCGCTATATCTTATACCCGCGCCTGCAGAGCACAGAGAGAGAGAGAAACGAGGGTATGTAAATCTCCAATCCGTGTCAATCATACCAATTTTTAACTCATTTATTTTATTTTTGTTGTTGTTTTAAGTTGAGTAAACTTTACTCACCCTCAAATCATGATTTATACCCCTTCGCAGTGGCTCCGTCGACCCCTCTATTTATTATCTTATTTTAGTCATTACTTTTTTTCTTCTTTTTTTTCCTTCCATTTTTATTATTAACGGGCGTATTTGCACCCGGGTGACCGAGCGTACTGTGGACGCGGTGATGGGTTTTTCACGCACAATATTTCAAAAATATTTTTTTGGCGCGCGCGCGACTTTGAATGTGACGTAACGCAACGTGCGGAAGCTTGTTTGAACAGATGCGACTTTCTCAATACCCCCCTCTCCACCTCTCCCCCTTCCCCTCATCCTGCACCACCCACCCCCTTTCCAGCCTCAACCCCAACTCGCTCCGACGTGCCCGGTCGTCGACGTGCGTTTCATGAGCTTTTGATTCGTATCCCAACCTTTCCCACCCTCCTTGTATCAGCTCGGCAGCCTTTACCTCCTTGAACTTTGTAAGCTTGAGCTTTTTTTTTCTCAGCACGTTGCAGCGTGGTTTCAAGTCTTGAAAGCTCGCATTCAATTAAGTTAAAAGAAAGTTTCGCTGGAAGTAGTCGACCTTTTTTTTTCTTTTTTTTTTTCTCAATTTAATTAAAGCCTCACCACCCTCCACCCCCTCACCACCATATTTTTTTCATTCTTTTTTTTTTATCTCTTTTCGACCGAGTGTATGCAACTTGTCACCCGTTGATTGGACGTTTAATGAAGTGTTTGCGCAACCGAGGTGGAAGCTTTTGCAAGCTTAAACCTCATAAACCGATGTTCTTTCTCACGACGTGTTATTTTTCTTCATTTTCTTTCCTTTTTTGTTTTTGCAAAAAAATTAAATGTTCTTGGTAACGTGGTTTCTTTCCTATGAAACGTCCCTTTTTGAAGATAAAAATCCCTCTTTGTAATGCTGCTGTATCGTGTTATTTCTTACGTTTTGATGCTCTTGAACGATTTTTCATGCGAGACTAATGCAGTTGAAGTTAAAATTTCAAAATTCACATCGGAGGATTCGAGGAGTCATATATAGGGGTGCTATTTTCGATGACATGGGGGAAGCCTCCCCCCTCCCGATCAACTTGTTTATACAGCAGCCTCTATCTCGTTGCACTTATCTAAAGAGGGTGTCCAAAACGATCAATTTAGTCCAAACTGCAGTTTGATAGCACCTGTCTTTTTTGATATGGAGCAGAAGCGTTTTGACTGTTTTGAGTATCTGGTCCTGACAAGTAGTGACGCATGACGCCTGCTTCCCAATTGCATCAAAGCATATTGGTGAGCGGTTGATTAGCAACGAATATAAACTCTGAGCTAGCCAACCGCTCACCAGCCAACCCCTCATCAATGCCTTTTGATGCAATTCAGAAGCAGGCACCGCTACTTATTACAATCCGATACTCAAAATGCTTCTGCTCTATCAACGGCCAATTTTGATTTCGACTCATTTTCAGAAGTATTTCGTAAAGTGTCGTATATTATTTTTAAAAAAATTGGAATTATAAAAGAAAGAAATTCAGGAGGAAGAATTTTCAAACCACGCTAAATACGATGCGGTGACACGATGCTCAAAGCGGCTGCTTCCCATGTAAAAGTTATTCGACTTAAATTTAGTCCTCTTCTCAGGATCGACCAAAATACCACGAGTCTTTGAGAATGACCCATAGGCGGATACAGGACTTCGTCTTTCGCACTCTCCTTCCGTTTGAATGTGTGCGTTAGAAAAGGACGGAGATAGGGGATGAAGTCACGTTATGGCCCCCTTTTCTATCCTTTTCTAACACGCACATTCAATCGAAAGGAGAGAGAGAGAAAGACAAATTTCTTTATCCGCGCATGGTCTTCGAGAATGGCCCGCATGCTTGCGCGACCAGCGGATAGATTTTGTAACGTTCTAAGAATGTTTCAACGTATGGTGCTTTGGTCAAAAACTGAAAACCTCACAGAAAAGGACGATTAATTCCCGAGATAGACGAACGTTTCCTATGTAAATATCCTTACGCATATTTTTGAGTAATAGCGCAGTTCTGTCGATAGTGGGATTCGAGACTTCGAGAGGCGCAACGAAACTTGTTCTCCGACTTTTCGGACCTCACACTGTGCCGACACGGTACGGGCACGGCCCAGCGGCGGAGCAGCGGCGCGGCGGTGGTGCAGCACGGAATGAGTATCCATTTCAATCAGTGTTGCCAAATATCTCGAAAAATCGTCAGATTATCATTGAAACCAATCGTTAGTAAAACGACGCAGTAAAACTCTAAGAACGAAAAAAAGGGACTAAAAATCCGAGTGAAAAAAAAGCCATAAAAAATCGTCGCTTTCGACTTTTTAAGCTGTTAATGGGGCTGTTGCACATTTTGGCCCCAAGCAATTTAAGGGCCGATTCAGTCGTGAAAATCTCCAAAAGTAACGATGTTAATAATTCTAAAAACTTGCGAAATCAACTCCTAACCTCATGAAAACTCTTTTAAACACGCGATCGCGATCGCAATGGCAATGTTGGCAATGGAAGGTAGATTCACAGAGTAACTAGTCACCAGAGGAGGGCTTAGCACACGATTAATGACACCGTGACACCTGGTTACACCGGTGCCAAAGGTAAGTCGTCCCTTACTGGAGATTTCTCGATTGAATGACAATATTATTAGATGGGAAATTCCCAGTAATTTATTAGTGCCCAACGCCGACATTGCGATCACACGCTTAAAAACAGTTTTCAGTTTAGGAGTGAATTTTGTAAGATTTATTTTAGATGCTGACATTGTTATTTTTGGAGGTTTTCACACCTGAGCGTGTGATCCTTAAATCGTTTGTAGCCAAAGTGTACTACAGTTTCATTTAAAACTTTCCAGTGACGATTTTTTAGGTTTAAATTACTTATTAAAAGTGTAGTTTTGATTTTAAAATTGACCTTGAAAGTTTATAAATGATAAATTGATGAGTTAACTTATTTTCTGATTTTGTTGCACTTTTTGACGATCTCACATTATAGTGCGACGATTATCCGAAAATCGGCAACCGCGCGATTTCGGTCGATTCACACCGCACGGTAGCGTAACCAATGCGTACGATGCCCCTCTTTGATCTCCGCGCACCAAGAACGATTCAGATTCGATACGAGATGAAATCGATACCGACGCATCGATATCTTGTCGATTTATCTGCATTAGACGCGCCCGCCCTTCCGCGCGAGTGCCGTATTGATACGTTGGTCTCTGTATCTATACGGAGTATTGGAGGATTCAAAGGGGTGGGGACAGCGGATCCGTATGCGAGAAGAGCGGGGGGGGGGGGTTGCGTCGCATTTGGGCGTCTGATTTTGGTAGCGAATCTGATGCTGAAAGCGTTGAAAAATGATCCGAGTGTGTCATTCATGCATTAGATTTTCCAAATGAAATGGGATGTGGAATCATAAACGTTGGATAGGGGGGCATCCTTAGAGTTGTTTATCTTGGACAGTATCAGCGCTGTATTCAGCAATTTGAGACCAAAGATGGTGAGATGGTCGCAGCCTTTGGTAGTAATATTGGAATTTTATCTGAGACTGTTATCGTGATGTTGCACAAGCAAGCTGACATGAGGTTTGACGTCAGTCGCTTCACCGAAAACAAAAGTTATCGAACCCAGAAAAAGTATTTTTTGTGTACAAATTTGAATCGTTTTCTCGTGACGGATCCATTGTAAGACGTGTCTCTGATTTTAAAAATTATTCTAGATTTCAGATATAGTTATTTTGAAACACTTTCACTTAGTATTCGATAAGAAAGTTAGATTAAGCCGGCTTTCAAGCTGTGTGAGAATTTTGTGTAGTGCATGAACAAGATGTAAAATGGAATATGTTTATGGGTTTTTTTTTTTTTTTTTTTAAAGAAAATTACTCCGTAAGCTTAGAACAAAGGTGTCTTTTGTTTTTATTTCCAACTCTCTCTGTTTCGGAGATACTTTTCGTCAGTGGCGAATCCAGCCCTCGCGAACGGGGGGGGGCCAATTTTGGATTTTCGCCCCTAAATGACCCCCTTTTCTTGTTTTCGCTCTTCCTTTTCCCCTTCCTCTCCCCTCTTCTCCCACTTTTTGGGCCGAACGGGGGGGCGATCGCCCCCTTCGCCCCCCCCCCCCTGTATCCGCCAATGCTTTTCGTAAACGAAAACGTACGGTTGTAAACGCCACAGTGTGGGTGATGCCGGTGATGCCACACTGAAAAAATAATTCTTAAATTCTAGTACTAAATTTGTGAACCACGGAAAGTACATAGTATTAGTACTTTCCTCAGATGATACTCAGAATATGGCCACAGCACCAGAATTTCCTGAAAATTAATAAAAACTATGGTACGAACGCTAAAAATTGTGGTAAAAGCAAGTCAAAGCACCGTACCTTACCCTGGTTCTAGTATCATTGTGCTTCTGGAAATTTTGCCTTCTACTTTTTCGTATTCAGTGCAATTTAAAAAAGAAATATGTTTTGGTCCAAAAGTGTATCTTCATAACAAACAAACTGATTACATCCTTCTTTATAGCTCACCGATTGCTTTTATTTACTTCATAAAAAATACCAAAATTCAGACCCATACACACCCCGTCGTCGTAGTGGTGTGTCATCACGCTAAATCGATCTGTTGTATGGTCCCTCTAACAGGAACGGCTTAGAATTGTTTGTGCCCTCAAAATCGATCTCTGACGAAGATTCGAAAGCAAGGCCGAACCACATTCGATTGATAAGACCCTCAAAATTATGATCGGAGCCGTTGCCCATAAATAAATCAATACCCTCCAATAACAGCGGACGGTTGAAATAAAAGCTAGACAGATAACAAAAACAAATTAAGGAGGCAGGCTGAGTAAAGAGTTCTCTCGCGTTTCGTCTCGTTCCGACGCGACGCGACGTCTCCCCTAGCGGAACATCCCTCAGCATCCCCGCGGACTCGGGGACAGAGGGACGAATGAAAAGTGAGCCCAGAATCAAAACATCCCCCTGCCACCCTTCACCATCGTAAGGATCTCGTCTCTCCGCAACCACCCCAAATAAAAATACAAATCCGATACTTCAATCTGTGTCAGTGAGCCTGGGTGTTGATTGCATTATGGGGACTTTCTTTTTCTCCCCACTCTTCCCACAATTCCGAAACATCCCCAGCGCCGCGGTAGGATAGGGGGAGGGGGGGTGGAGTGAAAAGGCCGAAGGGTCGTAATGACACTAATCCACTTCTCTTCGTTGTTATTATGTAAAGTTTTTTTTCTTACTTTTTTATTTTTATTTTTTTTAATCTTTATCATTATTCATAATAATCAAGTAAGTAATTTGAAACTGTGCTTTTTATCCCCTCCCCCTTCTCTCTCTCTCTCCCTCTCTCTCTCCCCCCCCCTCTCTCTCTCTCTCTCTCTCTCTCTCTCTCTCTCTCTCTCTCTCTCTCTCTCTCTCTCTCTCTCTCTCTCTCTCTCTCTCTCTCTCTCTCTCTCTCTCTCTCTCTCACTCTTTCGTACCCTCCCTTCCTTGCGGATTTTTTCTTCTTCTTCCCGCCTTTTGCACTCCTCTGGAACTTGTAATTTGTTTCCAGTCGACGAAGGAGCTACCCTCCCGACAAATGCGGACTAAAGAATTAACATTTTCTATTAGCTATAGCTATACCATATAACGGGTGCGGTGGAGTGACGCGGGTGCTTCGGAGTGACGCGCGTGTTGTGGTTTAGTGTTCGCAAGTTTTTGCGCCCTCATTTTTACGGTCGATAGACAAAGTTTCGCCTTAACAGAGTCTTCAACCATTTAATTGGAGCCAATTTCCATTTACTTCTTATTCAGCGGTTCCACTGTTAAGAGAGCGATTAAAATTCGTTTTGGGTTTCACACCGCGACTATTGAAAACTAAGGGTTTGTAAAGTGCAAAGTGTTTCTCGTCTAAGGTCACAAAGTTCTTTGATAAACTTTTTAATGAAACTATAAATATATAGCATGGACACAAAGTGTATTTTGATGAATGGCGAATAAATTCCTGTCATCCATTATTCTTTTCTCTGATTCTTTGTTGTTGAAATAGACCGATTTAGTGATGGCGTCACGATCACAATTGGATCCAAACCAAAGTCCTATCTCACTCACTCCCTTGGAGTTACCCATAAGAAATTAGATCCACATTTTCGAATGCTAGTTCATGATATTAAACAACCAATTTCCTCAAGTTATATTGCACCATTAGATTACACGTACATTAAAGTATCTTTTAACCCTAACATAGTTCATGAAAGATCAGAGGGCCGATCATTTACTTCATCGTTAAACCGATCGATAAGACTGTCTATGAGTGATGCTATTGGTCGAAAATTGTAAAACTTGGCTGTTGCTATGGTAACCATCGTTATAGTGTCCGTTTTTTAAAGGTTAAAGGATCGCTTTCGGATAGAAAGCTCAAAAAATAACAATGTTAGCACCAGAAACTAGTGAAATCCGCTCCTAATTTCGTTAAGTTCTCACCAGACCAACTAAAAATGGGATTTTTCAAAGAAAATCACTTTAACTGAAAATCAATGGGGCAGTTGCAAGGGTCTGAAATCGTATGTTTTTTATAAAGAAAATGAAAGTACTTGATGAGCTGATATCAAAGATGCCTTTGGTTTCTAATCAAGTCTCGTTGTTCCGGAGATGAGATTTTGGCCCAAAATACATTGTTTTATATGGGAATTCCGCGTAGTGACGTCACTACGCTCACGATTTTGTACAACTTTACACGTGTGTATCTCCAAAACGGAGACACTTATGGAAAAACCAAAGGCACCATTGTTCTCAGCTCATCAAGTACTTTAATTTTCTTTATAAAAAGCATGAATTTTCAAACCCTTGCAACTGCCCCATTGCAGTTTCATAGCAATGAGCTATAACTTTAGAGTGGCACATCAAGGAACGTTCCGCTGGTTCATTGTTGTCACCTAGGGCGCCGCCATCTTGCCGTAAAAATCGATTTTGAGGGTAAATTTTGTAGGTTGTTTCCCGTCGTTTGGTAAACAAACTCGGGCATCGCCGGAAACGACCCACAAAATTTAACCTCAAACCTTGGAATCTGCCATCCAAATTCCCGCCAAATTCCGAACGACCTACAAAATTTAACCTCAAACCTTGGAATCTGCCGTCCAAATCATTGGCGGATACAGGGGGGGGGGGCGAAGGGGGCGATCGCCCCCCCCCCGTTCGACCCAAAAAGTGGGAAAAGAGGGGAGAGGAAGGGGAAAAGCAATAGCGAAAACAAGAAAAGGGGGTCATTGAGGGGCGAAAATCCAAAATTCGCCCCCCCCGTTCGCGAGGTCTGGATCCGCCACTGGTCCAAATTCCGCTTTTTCCCGGGATTCCTTCTACCCTGTGTGGCATAAGGTGGACCAGCCCGCTGCCACTCTAAAGTTATAGCTCATTGTTTCATAGTCCATGCAAGCGATTTATTTTCGATAAATTAATGAGTGCGGTCGCAACTTGAGTCATTTCAGGAAAGATACGTATTTTCGTTTGATTCAAACTAGGCGGGCAACCGTGAATTGGCTATCGACGTAATCCCGTGTCAATCTGAAGCTTCAGCGTGCATGAATTACAGGAACAATGGTCTGACCAATAGCGAATAGCTTTATTTATCCGATACATTTACTTACAAGTTAAACGCACGTCAACTTATTGATTTACAAAATCCGAGGCAAGGGGGACGCCGAGCGGAAAGGGCGGGAAATGGGGTTCACCATAGATTGATAACAAGGGCAGACAGAAATTAAAAAGGGGATGAGCATGACAGTTGTTTCAATTCTGTCAAACACACAGAAAAATAGAATCGAGGGGGCTGGCAGAGTTACATTTCTGAAATAATTTCAATTGACAACGCGGAAAGAATATCCGAGGGAGTGTAACTAGGATATGCGTTGAGGGGAGGGAGGAGGGTTAGACAAAAACGGAGGGTGGAGGATGGGACTCGATGACAGCTTCGGTAACTAATCCTCGAAAAGTCGTTTTTCGGAGGCACATCGCGGGCAAAATCCGCAGGGTCATAGAGAGCGTTGGACTCTCTCCATACAACTCGCCTAGCCAAACAAAGTGGTCACAGAGTGTGGTTGTATAAAAGCGTCGCGTCGCGTCGGTAGCAAAGCCTGGTTGGCAGCGTTAAATTTATTCCGACTGTTATCTCCTGCATTCAATCTTGTCCAAAAGGGCGCGAAGGAGGCAAAGGGAGGGGGGGGGGGGTATCATCCTCGATAAATCCCCGAGATATCTCCCCCGGACCCGTGGACCACGTTTGGGCGCCTAATTAAAAGTCGGTAAAAGTCAGGGTGCAAATCGCCGTGGCTTGGCGTTAAGCGTACGAGAACAGCCGGTTACACTCTGCAGATGGGACTCTCTTCCTTTCACCTCCGTCCTGAGAGAGGGGGGGGGGTTAGGGGAGGGAGGCGGTGTCCGCTCGGGATCGTGTGGTGTGGACTTTTACATCAAGGGACTTTTTCCGCGAGCTTTTTGCGGACTCCTCCGCGAATGCACGATGCCGCAGTTCAAACAATCAAAACTTTAACCAAAATAAGCTCTCACGACGAGATTAAAGCAGGGCTATAGTGCAGGACTTGCGTACATCGAATTCTGGAGAGTGGAGAGTTGACGAGTTAACGTTGAAAGACAAGATGAGTTTCATTTTCATTTTTTAGTGCTAAAACGTTTTTGAACTTTCCGTGGATGAATGTACAGACATACGTGCAATTATTGTGCACGGAATATTTTCTACGACAACATACTATTTTATCAATGAATGCATTTTTGCGATCTCGTAAAGGCCTCTCTTAGAACACAATATCCAACAAACTCCTATAAGTAAAAAAATGGTCCATATGTCTGCATGTTTTCAATCGTCCGTTTGATTGTTCGTCTCTTTTTTTATGTTTTTGGCTGTTTATTGATTGGGGGAAAAATTGATAAAATTACGAAAAGGGAGAAAGGAAAACTTTTTGGCTGAGGGTTAGTTTCATGGGGTGAGAGGTCAAAGAAATGTCGCTATCAAGCTAATTTCTAATAGATAAAAACTTAGACTTTAACAATGAAAAAGGGTGTTACAGAAAGAAAGTCTTTCTTCTTTGATTCAGTCCGTTAGAGCCTCTCTTACGCCCACTCAATAAAGAAGGGGTTGGTGGTCAGAGGGCAAATTATCGCAAGTAAAAAAGGCTCATAAAAACAGGGTCGTGCCGAGGTTTCCGGAAGGGGGGCAGCACGATTGCATTTTTGCCGCCCATATAAATTATCAATTTGTTGGCCTCTTTCTTTATTTTTTTACTTGGTTACATTGATTTAAATCCTTTGGAGATAAATTTTATTTGATAACTTAATTTTTTTTTTGCTTTACTCATCCTGATTTTTCCGCCCCTGGAGAGTGCCACCCAGAGCAAGGGTTGCCTCCCCCCCCCCCCCCCCCCCCGAGGCACACCCCTGCTTACAAAATCATACAAAGCAACGGTTTGACTGTACCTCAGATGCAAAAGCACATCATAAATAGACTTATTACAGAAGCGCAGGGATATTGTGTGAGAGAAAATATTGTGATCAAACAAGAAGGAAAGTTATGTTTGATTTCTGAACAAATAATCGCTCTCGCTGGTCTTGCTGTCTTCTCAACTTTTCAGACACCTTGGTGAGGGCTCCTTAGTCCAAAACTTTAAGGACAGAAAAAAAGAATTAAATTGTTTTGAAGAAGGCTCGGAGAGTGTATTTTAAAGGTACGACGAAAGTGCCTACGAGTTGTATTTCCAGCAGCGGAAACTTGGTGGGCGAAGGGTCAGGCTTCTGACAACCTCTTAAAAAATGGACGCTCGAATTGGCGTCAGTCGCGGAGACGCGATTGACACGAAAAAAAAAAAAACGAGAAGGGTGGAAAAAGAAAGAGATGAAGGAAGGGGTGTTATTCCTTGACGCGAAAGGAATCGGGATCCATGATGGATCGGCGTGTATATCAATCGTCGTCCGAAACCCCTACCCCCGCAACAACACTCCCCCTCAATATACTCAAATCTTAAACATCCTGCGATGCGATGTGACGCAAAGATTCATATCGCTTCCACGTGAGTTGTGACGTCATGCGTCTTCGAAAGTGCACTTAAGTCTAAAAATGCACCTCCACATCCGAACTTCCAACCTGCCTCATTTTGGAGGGGGCAGAGGGTGCGAGTGATCAATTTTATATGACAAACCAACGGATGAAAAGGGGCAGGAGACACCCCCCCCCCTCCACAGGACGATGGAGAGTTATGAGGGAACGGATTTATTCCAGAGTCGAGTTTGTTTTGATATTAAAAAAATAAAAACGGCGGGGGGACGCGGTAAATCCTTAAACACTCTCCAATGATTGATAGCTTCTTCTGGAGCTCCAAGATTACGATGAGGCGCGCAAGTTAGGGGCCGGGGACGTCACGCGTCATGACGTGGGCACACTTAGAACAAGCGCGGTACGGGACGGGACGGGACGGGACAACGTTCATCGCGCGTCGCTGAGTGAAAAGAGGAAGAAAAGACGCCGAAAATCGAAAATGAAGGGGTAGAGCGAAAGTGTGCATGGGTAATTAAGTTCTCTTCACTTCTGAAGTGACGTTTCCCGGCCGCGCCAACCAACGCAACGCGTCCCCGCCCCGACCAGCCGCAGTGTACTACGTTGACTTGACCCCCCGCTCCGATTTGGGGAAAAGGCTAGCCGTGTTAAGATTTTACTTTAAAGTTTTCCCTCCGACCGTTCCCTTCGTTTTACGTTGACCTTGATCCGTGCTTTCCATCGCCGTGGAAGATTGATCGGTTTTGAATAATGACCTTGTATAGTGTACGTAAAGCCTCGATCCCGTGTCCCTGTAGAAGTGTCGCATTGTAATCGGTGACCACGAATGTAACGCAGCTGCACTCACACAGCTTTCCTTAGGGATGATAAAAGAGGAGAAGTGAAGACCTTGGAAATGAGACAAGCTCATTTCCAAGGCAATCAAATGCAACGCAGAGGAGTGTCCGGAAAAATCTGAGTATAAGCGACTCATACTTCGGAAACTTTTGATTTGAATGACAAAGGAAATTACGCAGAGAGATATGATTGTAGTGGTTTACTTCACCTTTTTATACCTCTAAATATAATTTGTTTTGTTACCATCCACCTTTTTTTGTACCTGCGGAGGCCGATCATTTACCTCATCGATAAACCCATTGTTAAGACTGTCTATGAGTGATGTCATTGGTCTAGAATCATAAAACTTGGCTGTTGCTATAGTTACCATCGTTAAATAAAGTATCCGTTATTTAAAGGATATTCATTAAATGGCTTGAAAAATGGGCTCTTCAACGATGGTTACCGTAGCAATATAGCCAAGTTTTACAACTTTAGACCAATAGAATATCACTCATAGGCAGTCTTAACGATACGTCTAGCGATGAAGTAAATGATCGGCTCCCTGATTTCAATTTTTAGAAATTGTGAAGTCAAGGGAGATGTCACGGATCGATGAACATATTTTGAGAATGAAAAGCAGAATCATAAAGTGCCCTATAAGAGCGTGATGAAAAAAATAGATTTATGCCGACCTTTGCAGTTCTTTTTCTAAGAATCATTTCCCACAGAGTGCGGATTGGAAAGGAAATTCTAGAAGCTCTACTTTTCTCTCGGAACCGCGGCTTTCTTTTCTTCCTTTCTTGTCAAAGGTGTGTCGATTACTTCCTTTTCATCTCGCCACGCGCTCGTCATTTCGCTGCCTCCACTCTACTCCTGAGTTCTTAACCCTCTCTTTTCTTCCTGCGCCATCGGTGATCCTCTCCCGCCCCCGCCCCCACCCTTCTCTCTCACCCACTCCACCGAACGCATCCTTATCTCATGTCATCCTCCCATTCTTCAGCGCAGGATGTGATCAAGATCCTCCCAATTTCTTATCCTTTTTTTTTTCTCTCCCCCCCCCTTCTTCTTCTTTTCCTTTTCTCTCTCGCATTCGATCCGGATTACAATCCTTGAACCTCGCGCGACACACGTGGTATACTTTCAGGGTCCTTTAATTCCCGCCCCTCTTATTTTCACGGGGAGGGGAAGGGGATTTCTGTGTCCGAGGACCGGGGCGGGTCGCGCCCCCTTCCTGCAGAGATGCGGTTTTTTGATCCATCGGCTCAGAAATTAATTTGTTCCTCTCCCGTATATCTGTGTGCGAAGAGCTTGCGGTTTTGATAATCGATACGGATTATCCGTTTTTATCTCTTTCTCTTCCGTCCCCCCCCCCCCTTTCTCTGTTTTCTCTCCTTTCTGTCCCCGTGTATTTCTCTCTCGACCTCCTCCCCCTCGTTTTAATACTCTCCCAATCATCGACGACGCGTTTTCATAATTGAAATTTTTCTCGTTCGTCATCTTCCTAGAGGGTGTTCCAAACAAGTTTCAAAGTCTCCGCGCGGTCTAGTGTTTAGCGCAAATAGATATAAATATGTGCTGTAACCTGAAGATACCTAGTTTGAAACCTGCTGAAGGGATGAGACTGTTTGATGTTCTCAGATCTCGTCGTACGCTGACACAGGAAAGTGTCTCTCTCTCTCTCTCTCTCTCTCTCTCTCTCTCTCTCCCTCTCTTTCTCTCTCTCTCTCTCTCTCTCTCTCTCTCTCTCTCTCTCTCTCTCTCTCTCTCTCTCTCTCTCTCTCTCTCTGCGGCCATTTTAACACGTCTTGTGATAGCAAAGGATAGCAGAGGGGCAGTGGCGTAGCCAGGAATTTTTCTTGGGGGGGGGGGGGGGTTCGGGGTTCGAAAATTGTCATGGGGGGGTCCAAAGATACTAATTTGGTCAAATTTGTATGAAAACGCAAAAAATGACCTTTTTTTAGGACAAATTTTGGTGTCATGGGGGGGGGGGAGGGGTCCAGACCCCCTGGACCCCCCCTTGGCTACGCCACTGCAGAGGGGGCAATCACGTGACTTTAGCCCCTAATCTCCATCCTTTTCTAACACTCGCGTTCAAATGGAAGGAGAGAGAGAAAGTAATTTTCTTTGATCCGCCTATGGTTTTCGCCACCTGGGATGCACATAGATGCTCTTCTCCCACTTTCACGTGTCCTTCCTCTCCTTAATGCTACATAATTTTCATTTATTTTTTTATCTATTTATTTTATTTTTTTTATCTAACGGCAGTCATTGGTTCCGGATACCCGCACTAAAAATAAGATCTACGATGTCTGTTTTGATACCCACTCAAAGGAATGTTTATTTTCTTCCAATTCATTTTCTCGTCTAACTTCATGTATTTTCCAACTATCATACCTTGGAAAAGACCATCGGTCGTGATGGGGTAAAAATAATATCTGGCCATTAAATGGAGATTTGTTTAATTTCCGTTCAGTTTGAGTTCTTCATTTACATGAGATATGAAATCTTTGGCCGTTACTACATTCCTTGTAGAATCTGCTTAGAAAGTAAAGGCAACTGAAGTTTGAAACACACTGTATAGATCCAGCTCTTCTTTTTAGTCCACTCGCCGGAAGCTTAGCTGTAAACGTATCCAAATGAAAACTAATCCTGAATGAGACGTCAACTTTTATCCGATAGCCTCTGCATTCAAAATGTATTAGGGATCTTTTGTTACTCTCTTTACTCCTCATTCCCGTTCCGATAGCATTTTCGCTGCTTTGAGCTCGTATTTTAACTCAGGGAAAGCAGCCTTAGTCATATAGGTCTAGAGTATTCCTCTGGGATAACATTTCCCTGCTGCGTTGCGTTTGTTTTTGAGTTTTTAAGTCTGAATAGACATAAATACTTTATAGAAATTCTGCTGCCTGCTTGAGTTGTATTGATACTATTCATCGTTAATTTTTTTTTTTTTTTTTTCCCTCTCTCTTTATTTTAGCCTCGAATAACATTTTTTATTTTTTGTGTGTTTCAGGAGGTAAGAATCGTTGTGATACTGAGTTGACTCTAATGTCGCTGCCATTCACTGATAGTAAGGTATCTCATTTCCTTTAATGTAAGTCATACTGAGTTCTTAGTATTTGCGTTCGATTAGTACTTCTCGTTATTATTGAGATCGAAGTACAAGAATCAAATGTTGAAGTTTTCATTTCATGCTAAAAAATTAAACTTCAAGATTAATTAATTATGACCAGAGTTGTGCTTGTGGCGATCGATCGGACGAAAAAAAAAAAACTAAAAAAACTAAAAAAACTAAAAAAACTAAAAAATTCTCGTTTTTCTGCGCTTTTTTCAGACCAGTCATATTCTACGTCATGTCCTTGAGAGTTGCGATGCGACAATGTCAGCTAAAAAGAAGGGTGAACAAATTTAAATAACCCCCATCCCCCCCCCTCCCCGACACAACCACCAAAAAGGTTACCACATGCAACTTTTGGCCCCAATATTGAAATTAACGAGTACAAATATATTCGAACAGAAATGTGCACCAAAGTCATTTCCAGCAATCTAGCAACAGTGTTTTCTTTCGATTTTATTGTTCGAAAAATAATCGATAAGTCACGAGGCTATAGTCTCTTCAAGAATAGATTGTGTATCATCAGTAGCGCACCGAGAGTTTCTTCATCTCTCTCTTTTCTCCATTAAGAAACGTATTTCAGACAAGGATGGACAAGGGGATAAAACCCCCTCCTTCTGTCCTTTTCCTACTCATACATTCAAATGGGAAATGAGAGAGATGGAAGATATCCTGGTTGCGCCAGTGGGTATCATACATTTACGTGGAAAGAATCCACAGTTGCCAGATTGCTGGATCCGCTTATGCCTAAGTTTATGCTTACCTCTTTGTGAGATAAAAAATTTATTCGATTTTTAAGGGGGAGCCTTGGGGGGGGGGGTTAAATCTCGAAAACCATTCCTCCACTTAGGCGAAAAATATTCCAAGAGTATTGCAGGGTCATCATAAGGTATTGTTAATGATTGTTTGATTGGACCACGTTTAAATCAAACGGGTGAGGAACTAAAGATGGGCTATAAAAAATGTCCGTTTTTACGGTCGCTCTTCTCTATTCAGCCGTGTGATTTTATCGGTACTGATCGTAATGATTAGGCAAGCAATACGCAGTGGAATTCCGTCAATCCGGCTTCACTCGGAATTTTTGAATGCATCTTTAAACGAGAACTTTCAACTTTGTGGGCTCTCGTGCCATTCCATGATATTCCCGCATATCGATGGTCGCGCGCCTGTCCATCTGTGTTTGTTTCACCCTCTTTGGAAGTTTGAAAGTTTTCATTTGGTCAGTCAGCTG
This sequence comes from Trialeurodes vaporariorum, assembly GCA_011764245.1. Lineage (NCBI taxonomy): Eukaryota > Metazoa > Arthropoda > Insecta > Hemiptera > Aleyrodidae > Trialeurodes > Trialeurodes vaporariorum. The sequence goes on along the minus strand of VMOF01000111.1, from coordinate 84,809,941 downwards.
AATTATTTTTCGGAGTTCAGAGTAAAGTACTCCCTGCATTTCTCTCACCCCCCCCCCCCCCACCAGCGGATCTCTGTCTGTAGAATCCTCATCGAATCCTAAGATAACTGACGAAATAATACTGCTTCCGTGTCTCCTGTTTGGATGCTCTACCCCTCCCCCTCCCCCTCCTCTGCCCTTTTCCACCCCCTATCCGTAGTTATATCCCTCGCTCGGCCTCTAACCCCTTGATTCCCGCCTCTCTCCATATTGATGAGTAGGTCTGACTGCGGAGTCTTGCGCAGCGTTGTCAAATGTAGTGAAAATAACATTTGTGTCAAGTTAAATTCTAAATTTAGTTAAATTCGGGTGCACGGAGAAAAAAAAATCGGTTATAAGAACTGAACTTCGGCTCATATGGAACACCGAGGTGTTCGGTTATGGTAACCAAAGTTTTCGGTTGTGAATACCGAACTTCAGTCAGGAGTACCGAAGGTTTCGGTATGTGTGACTAATACTATGACTCACATTTCGTTCCTACATAGTAACATAACCACTTCGGTTCTCCTAACTGAAGTTCGGTACTCACAACTGAAAGCTTCGGTTACTGGAACCAAACACCCTCGGTGTTCCATATGAACCGAAGTTTTTTTCTCTGTGTGGGAACGGAAAGAAACTTATGCACTTTAATCTGAATTCGCGCTCTCGTGTCTTCTTATCATAAAAAGCTCTTTTTTATCACAACTTTTTGATCGGTGCAACACAGTTTTTTTAAAAATAAATCGACACAATGAAGCCACTTAGACAGTGATACACTTTTATGACTCTTACGAGACTGGCGTGAAAGGATTCATTGTAGCGTAACTTTCTAGGAAAAATTAGGTTCGGTCCCCTTCAGTGGCAATACAGAGGCGCCCCCTCTCCTGCGCGCGCTATTGTGGGTGCCCGTAGGTAATTGTAATAGCATCTCAATGTTATTGGCGTTGAGGAAATCCTTCTGCCTTCCTTCTGGGAGTCAATACTCTCGGAATTTGCCTTGCGGATTTACCAAATCCTCTGTATCGCATGTGAGCTTCTGGTCCCTAGATGGTAAAAAAAAAAACAATACAGAAAGCTTTACTTCATCGTTAGTTTTCAGGAGTATTATTGCATGGAGGCTTTTCTCCGAATCAAGGAGATTCTCAAAGACCCGGCAACGCTGAGCAATTCAGAATTCGCTCAATTCATGTCTCGTATATTTTGTTATTTCTGTTCCATTTTCCTAGTTCCTGAATCTCTGCATCACTTTCTCTCTTTCTCTTTCTCTCTCTCTCTCTGCCTCCCTCTTTAACCCTTCTCGATCTATCTCGCTCTCTCTTACTCTCACCAGTCTCTTCTTCCTTCCTCTCGATCATCTCTCTTACGTCTATACTCTTGTGGCGCAATCTTCCTTCCCTTATCAGTCCCTCTTCCAATTGCCCGAAAGAAGCCTAATTGCAATTTGTCAGTTTGTCGGGCGGTGCCCCATGAGTAGGAGCTGAAGCACAGTTGCTCAGTCGTGTGCACGAGGGGAGTGATTCCACAAAAGAAACAACAAAAAACCACAACAACAACAACAACAACAACAACAACAACAATAACAACAACAACAACAACAACAAAAAACAACAGCAAATCTACACAATCTCAAACGCGCGCAAAGGAATCATTTGAAAATTTGTGGTTAATTTTGTTAGCACCGGGCAGAAGCTATTCATGTTTTGTGGACATCGAAAGTCACATTTTGGGATGAAACCTCCAATGTGAAGAGATGCAATCTGGCATCAAGACCGTCGAACGAGCAAAAGCTTTATCTATAGAGTTGCAAAACGTAACCGCTCCGCACTTTGATTATTTACTTTGATATAATACAGACCACTATTAGATTGCTTCGATACGACGAGCGCTGTGTCTAACGACTTCAAAGATACACCGTGCATTCAATGATTTTCATAGATAAAGCTCGTGGTTACCTCAGCAATCCAATAGAGTGCTGTGTTGAGTGTGTATGTCTACCAAAGCAAATAATCAACGTGCCACAAGAGAATGTTAAGGTTAATTCTAGAGTGGTTGGTAAAGAAAGAGCATTTTCCACTATAACTTTCCTATGTTATAGTCAATACGTGATTTCAGTTTCACCAAGCATCAAGTTTTCTTTCAAGATCTGTCGTCAAGGGCGGTCCGTGGGTTCAAAAGTGGGGGAGCTTGTAGTGATGCGATGACTTTTTTTTCTTTTTTTCTTTTTAGTCCTTCTCCTCACAAAAGACGGAAGGGTTTCAAGAATTACAACCTTGTTTGTCCTTGTTTTGATCCATTTCCCTAAAAAGTGCGGGAGCTTGGGCCCCCAAAGCCCCCTTCATTTTATTTATAGTATTGAATGTACCCTGTGAAATCACTCGTACCATCCCTCTGATTTATACGTGGTTTAACTCCTCAATTTCAGATTCCATTCCAGTATTCAACGAGGAATAAAAGTTTTGCCACACGGAATGAACAGTGGGGGCTTCATAACTTTTGACAGTGAGATGTATGTTACGACAGTGGAATTTTTAAAATGTAAAGAAATCCTCAAATATGAGACTCCTGAATATAATAAAGTTGAAAAAAGAAAACAGCGGGTTTAATGATTAGCCGCCCCCCCCCCCCACAGGTTTCCGAAGATGAATGAAAGGTAATTCCGAGAGAAAAGAAAAAGAGAGAAATGCAAGACAGGATCGAACGGTTGATTGTAAATCGACTTCAAAATGATTTATAAACAGAACTCTTGATTCCTGACTGCAGTACTTCCGAGATCTCTATCCCTTTGGAATCCCCCTCTACAGCTGCAAAGAAATTCTGCAAGAAAGCACGCTCGCTGCAGGATCAGACGGGAGCCACGGAGCCACTCGGCTGAGAAATTACAGATGTGACTGTCAAACAAAATCCAAAGGCCCCGTCTTCTCCGGGGGCATCAGAGAAGATCCCAACACGTGTGGGACTTAATTTGGGATATTTTGTCACCCGTGGAACGTGAGCTGAAGCTCTATCTATAACTTTTGGGATAGGCTCTCGCTAAAACGTGAGGAAAACGAGGTGCGGTGAGAGCGACGCTACGAGCTTTGGAGAGAAAAAAAGTGGGGGGGGGACTGAACTCCCCCCCCCCACCCTTCGGGTATATAAAATAATCACGAACGAGCGGGAATGAGGCCGGTAGAGAAGGCGTGAGGGGGAGAGAAGGTGATAAATTAGAATAAACAAAACTTCAATACTCTAATTTCCATAGTAAACTAGGCATACAGTACAAGCTCGTGAAAGAGGAGGGGGAAGTCCGTTGTCGAAAAAAAAAACAAAAAAAACCCGTAGTGAAACTGGGAATAATTCCGGAGGTTGCCAAATGGACAGAGGAAAGGCAAAAAAGCGGAGGAAACGGAGGGGGGGGGTTAGACAATTCTGTGTACATACTGAGGTATATAGCCGAACCGATGAGAGTTTTTTTTTTTTTTTTAAGTGGCATAAATGCCAAAATCGCAATTCTTTTAATATACTGTTCAAGTAGAGCGATTTATCGTACCGATGGCCGTCCGCGGACATCTGCGGTTCCAAACAAAATCTGATTCAATGTATTTTCCCCCATAAGCGCATTTTTGAACGGCAAATTAGGCTAAGAAATCAAACAATCCATGCCACCTTTTTGCGATTATGAATCCTTCGTCCTCGAAATTGTTTAGTTATTGTTATGCCCGGTTCGACTACTAAAACTGCCGAAATCATCAAGATATAACAGATGGAACGATGCATTTGAAGATTAGATGCATCCAAATTTTATTGTTGTTGTTGTGAAATGGTTGGGATTCTGGTGAGAATTTGACTGATTCCAACTCCAAATGCATCGTTTAATCTGAAACTTCTTGTTGATTTCGGCAGTTTTATAGTCATGGAACTGGGTATAACTAAGCATTTTTGAGGACGTAGAATTCCTGAATTCATAATCGGAAAGAGATCGCATTAATTATTTGTTTGAATTCATATCATATCTTAAATTTCCGTTCAAAAATACTCTCATGGGCAGTGGCGTCGCGTGCCATCTGGCAACAATGCAACTGCTCCATTTAAACTCATTAAATATATCGAATTTTCCTTGAGCACTGTGCACCCCCTGAATTCGATCTTTTACATGAGTTTAAATGGATGGAATACATTGTTGCCAAATTGCACGCGACGCCACTGCTCATGGGGGAAAATACACTGGATCAGAGTTTGTTTGGAACCAGGGGTCCTCGGACGGCAATCGATACGATATATCGTTCAAATACATGTATCAGTATTCACTTTGCACTGAATGCTGGAAGAGTCACACCGGAATCAGAGGACATGCCGATTTCGGATTCCTAACCGCGGCAACAACGCTTGTAACACGGGGCTGCAAATTGCCATGCCGCCACGACAAGACTGCGGCGACATAACGATGCTGGTTGGTGTGGTAGGGGATGGGTGAGGAGGAAAATAGGGGGGGGGGAGGGGGCTCCACTCCACACCCACGACCAATACCTCACCGACGCGACGGGGACGCGGCGTCGCGCGTCGCGACACTCCCGCAGAATCCCTATCGCCCGAATCCAATTTTGAACAGAATCACACTGCGGATGAGGTGAATGACAAGGGTGAAAGTGAGAACGGGAATGAGAGTGAGAGTGAGAGTGAGAGGGTTGGGGGTGGGGAGGAACAGGGAGGGGAGGGATGGAGGGGGAGCGTGAGGGCAATATAAGTTTAAGTAAACACTACGTGACCTGGAGTGAATGAATCAGTGAAGTTGGTGGTTCGGCATCGCGTATCGTGGCGGTGCGTGAGCGCGGTGGCGCGGCGCGGCCGCGGGTTCGACGCTACGAAGCTAGGGGGTTGAATGAATAGACTATTCCATGATGGTTAGTAAAAGAAGCAGCACTACAGAGCCGTGAAACAACTGATTAGTGAATTGGAATACAACCTGCGTATTAGACCACACTCTGATTTGCAGATTCAAATCACAAACACCGACTCTTTGACGATGGCGCAATCTGATTCGTCGGATTTGAATTTCCCGCGAGTCACTTAAAAAAAAAAAAAAAAAAAGGCTGCGTGGGCAGGGCTTGATTAAGAAAGAAGTATGGGACGGAGGAGAATCTGGAGGTCAATGACCTTTTTTGTTGTTGTTGTTGTTCTGTTCTCAATCTGAAACGTTTCGGGCTGAACCCTCTCGCGAAACTATCGATTTACTTGAAAATCCGCCTGCAAATCGGAGAGTATGCTAAACCATATCACACACGCCTGATGAGCAGCCGTTGTGATTCTCGCAACGCGCGAAAACGCAAATACTTACATATTTGCCTGCAAAACAGAGAGTATGAAATAACGTGGGGGGGGGGGGGGCTTTTAGCTCTTCCACGCTCTCAAGACGCGTCGCTATAGTGATAACCTTGACAAAAGCGTTAAAAAAAAAAAAAAAAAAAAAAAAAAAAAAAAAAAACGGGAAAATTGACGAGTAGTCAAATAGCTTCCCTTGAACCGTACTGCTAAGCTTCGCCGAATGTACTATGACAAATGAAAGAAAGTGTTCCAGTCGAAATTCTTACTGTTGAATTTATCTGTTATTTTCAATGGAATTCTCAATTTTTCAAGACGTACTTTAAAAGGGGTGGTCTGATTAGTCATTAAACACTTGAATAACCGCAAATTGTTTTAAGATTACCAATATTTACTTAAAGGAGTAACAATTTCAACCAGGGTACTTTCTTTCGCAGATCATTGTACTATCGACGAATTAAAGATTGTCGCAAGATTTTCACGAGCTGTTTCGCCTTCAAGGTCCTGGTTCGGCCACTCTTCATACTCCTCACACCTTACAGGTGCGAGGCCAGTGCGGGTGGGGCGGAAAAGCCATTGCAGATCGGTCCCACACTCACACTCATAACTGAAAATGTGTGAAAATATCGCGACAATCTTTAATTCGTCGATAGTACCTATGAAAAGCCCTGGGGGGGGTGATCAACGATTGTGAATGATCGAGTCAATGGGATCCCGTCTGAATCCAGTCGAGCGGCCGAGCGCTCTATCTAGTAGTGTTACCAACTTGATGAGCACTCAGATCGTTCATAGTTACACCACCCCTGCTAAAGTCATTGAACTGGAACCGACGAAGCTCCGATATTCGCTCTCTCCTTTCACGACACACTGGATTACTGCAACAACAATGTTCGCCAGCAATAATTAGAATATATGCTAAACTTAGACACTTCAAGCCGGTTTGCTGGGCGCGTTACTAGGCCTGTGAGATGTCTCGTTCGGTCCATCGAAGTCACTTCGATGCCGATTTCCAACATCGGAGCGATGTATCGAAACATCGAAAAATCGAAAAATATCGGATAATATCGAAACATCGATCCACATCGAAACATCGATTGGTATCGAATCGTTAATTTAGTTGAAAACATCGAAACATCGATATGCATCGAAAAATCGATCTGCATGTAAGCATACATTTACATCAAAATACCAAAACGTCAACAAAAAACTGTCATATATCTTGATTTTTGTTTTAAAGATCGATTGAAACAGTGGCCAACACGACCCTTTGGTCGGAAAAATCGATATGAATCGATTTTTCGATCTGGATCGAAGTTGTAATGTTTCGATGTGAATCGATGTTTCGATGCATCTCATGAGACATTGGACCGCATTCGATGTCCCTTAAACATCGAACAAGCGTCGATGTATCGAACATCGCACAGGCCTACGCGTTACTCAAAACACGCAAGAATATCTGTACGTAAAAATCCGCCTGCAAATAGGAGAGTATGCAAAACCATATCGCGCATGCCGGATAAGCTGCGTGTCGTTCAAAACGCGCAGCGCAACAATACCGATACTTGACTACACATTTTTCAATTTCATAATAATTGCACCACCACCACCAAACCCCCCCCCCCCCCCCCAATCCGGTATGATATCAAGGCTATAAATGAAATCCTGTGCATGAAACTCTCACACGGCGGACTCAGGAAAAATACAAACCGCTCGTGTTCCTCATATACCTGCATTGACGGATCTAGGAATCTATACTTCTCTCTCTCTCTCTTTTCCCTTTAGAACGAGTGTGTTAGGAAAGGATAGAAAGGGGCAGTCACCTGATTTTCGCCTCCTCTTCTATCCTTTTCTAACACACGTGTTCTAATGGGAAAACAGAGAGAAAGATAATTTTCTAAATCCGCCGGTGCATACATGCGTTCTACGGAGGGGTTTGTTTCTATTGAATTGCTTTTTGTAAGGGCTAAAGTTTATGTTTAAGAGTAGGAGAGTTAAAGAAACTTCTTGGAAAATGCAAATGCAATCATTTACTTGAAATGAGCATTTTGGGATAAAACTGAGTCTCTAGCGTGATATTGAAACTACTTGAATTGAAATGGACCAGAGAACACCTGAGATCCGTCTCAGAAGGCCCCCCATTTTAGACATTTTTTTTTTTCAGAGTTATAAAAAATTTGGCCCATTAACAAGGCAACAAAGCGGAGACTCCATTATCCTACGGAATCAATCGGTCGGAAAAAAGCATGACTCAGTCCATGAAACAAAGTTCGAGTTGGGGTAGAGTGATTTGAAATGGTGGGGCCGCTTCTATTTGGGGCTTGTTTTTAATGAATTATAATCTTCGGCACACGACCTACAGAACGCAATGGAAGGTTTACAATGTCCTCTTTACGATGTATCTATTATTCGTTATTAAATTTTCGTTTGAAATTCTTGAGCCAATAAAGTTTGATTCGGATGACATGCGCAGCGCACACGTCAATGGAACTTCTGAATTTTCAAGGCAAATATTCTTGATCATATTGAGCTAACTTACATCAACTTAATGTTTGAAATTATCGTATAGTTGAGCAAAAAGGGAAAAAACTCGCACCCGCTCCCCACCCGCTCCCCCCCCCCCCCCCAATACCTTTACGTATTATTTTTTTATGAAGTTGGTAAAACTTTTTGTTTTCTTTTATCAACCAACCGAAACCCGTGTGTCAGAAGTCTATGATCATCAATATTTTTTTGAACTTGACGGAATAATATCACTGAGAAAAAAGTGGCTGTTAAAACTATAAGAATAGAACCATATAGATGTGTTTCGCCTTATTTCAATCATAGGACCTATCGTTGCAATAGTCGGCGCGCTTGAATCTACACGAATTCCGATTGTCGCTATGGAATTCCGATTATTACTATGGGAAATAAAACGCGGGAATATCCTATCGGAAATGTCATTGAGACAATCGGAAATTTAATAAAAAGAAAACTGGGGCAGATAAAGCACTTAGTTTTTATGAAGAAAAAATGGACTCATATTGGGCATTTTATTTAAAGTCATATAGTAAGCCGCGACTTTATCTCCTACCTCTGTATTTTTCTAACGCAAGCATTGAAACGGGAAAAGAAAAAGGTACATAACTCCCTACGATTACGCTTCTGGCTCATCCTTAAATGGTATTTTCTCCTTCAATAATTCACAAAATGCATCATTTGTTCTTCTCGTTTTTGAATAATCAGTTTGTGTAGGTTTCCATCTCTTTCTATATCCTCTTTCAAAATTAGGAAGCGTGGTTTTCGTCGCTGTATATTTTAACATACATTTATATATGACGTATTTTATATTTTATTTCATTTTTTCGGTACGTTTCCCCAGCGCGCTGTAAATTGAGTGCCGATTTTCAAGCGCACGATATTTTTTTGATTACCTCGAAAACCGACAATTTTCACGGTCGTTTTCTGTTTCTTACGTCGCCGTATGTATAGGTAACCGGGAATTCCCTGCGGCTCGATTTTCCCTCCTCGCTCTGACAGCGTATGTTTGTGACATTTTAAAAGCCACTCTTGTTGCGTTTCGCCCTTTTCATACTCGAAACACTGCACCAATACTCACCCACTCACACACAAGACGACCCTCTCTTAGTACTTTTTCCACCTTTTATCTTCCTTTGCCACTTTTTTAATAATCTTTTTTTCCTCCCCCTATATATGCTATGCTTTTCATTCTCACCGCACTACCAAGCTTTTGCTGTTAGGATGGCCGGCTTTAAGCTTAGGGGAAACGCAGAAAGTTAAAGAACTTTTTTTTTTCTCCACTGCTCCCCTTATCTTTGGTGTATGTTCGTCGGTTAAAGCATGAGAATAAAAATAAATAACATTGCGATATTGAAGTTGAACTTCGAGTTCAAAATCCTCTGGCTTACTATATCATTTGTTTCTTCAAAGTTCAGTATTATACCTATGGCTATTCGAGTTAGTACAAGAACATAGTAGGGTACTCATAAATTGACAAAATACTAAGGAAGTTCTTACTTAGCCACACACAGTTGAGGCAGTATCCGGCATAGTGGTGGCCTTGTGCATTGTGGCAACGCTGTTTTTCCTTCATTTGATTTTACGTAAAATAATCGATTCGGTAGTGAAGCGCTGCTTCATCAACAATCGATTATTATACATAGATTCAAATGGAGGCAAAACACTGTTGCCAAGTTACACGAGCCACTGCACTGGTATCCGGAATGAGCCTGTTGCGAACTTTTGCTACACCGTTTTAGAGGAATGATTTCTATGTAAAATTACTTGAAAATAACGCTGAGAGCACCAGAAAGTTCCAAAATCCATTAAAAAACTCAATGAATGCGTTCGACAAAATTAAAAGGAGGCGATCAATTGAGCGGATGATAGTGGGGGAGTCTAATTGCAGATTTCTCTCGATGTTTCCTCACTTTTTTCTGCATTAAAAGCTGCAATTTGATGGGATTCTCCCATTGTCTGCACTCGCTCATTCGAACTCAATCTTGTAGTTAACGTTTACATAGGAATAAACCCTAGATCGTTGTAGGTAAAATTTGCAACAGACCTATTTCTAAAATCTTTTATGAAGCCATTTTTTTTTCATGGCGAAAATGAAATTCTTTGAGTCAAATGACTTTCAGAAGAAAGTATTGTACTATAAATAAAATGTCCTTGCATACGAAAGTCGGTAGTAGAAAGAGATAAGCATTACATGTTGAGGGTTATATTAGACGCGTAGTTTTGAACTACGATGCGATGATGGAGAGTGGAGTTTGATGAGGCTCAATGAGGCATCGGTGGCTACCAGTCATCGACTTCTTTCTGATGTTAGATCAAAACGAGTCTGAATCTATCTGTATAACCTTCAATTCCATCCATAATGCACTTACTTCACAACTTCTAATGAGGGGTGGGGGAGTAAAAAAAAAAAAAAAAAATGTTAAAATCACTTGCTATATTCGCAGTGCGATGAAGTGCAACAGATTTTAATGGGTCACGAGTCAAGAGGTAGAGGGTATGGGGAGGTCAGAGAGGAAGCGTTAACGCGTCTGGAAAAAAAAAGAGGAAAAAGAAAACATCTGGATCGCCTCATCAATCATTGTTCAGTACAGACCGTAAAGACTAACTCTCGAGCATAGTTGCCAGATTGGGGTGAAAAAGCCGTACGTTTCACATTGATTCAAATGGGGAAGATACGGCTTTTTACCCTCGATCTGGCAACACTGCTCTCGAGTCTTGACTCTTTTGCACCGCTTGCTATTCGTGTTTTTATTCCGAAGCGTTTTGGGTTCTGTTCTGACAGAGACCCTTCCGACTTTCGCTCTCACTGCTTCGCTTTTGATGGTTGAAGTGTTAGATGAACTCCATATCAATTAAACTACAGACTGTGTGAGTGTGAGGGATGCGTGACGTATGCTATTTCGCACCAATACATGTGTTATGGTATCCTCTTATATATACCTTTTCTCACTCTTAAACTCACACGGAAAAAAAAGATTAGTGAAAATAACCATACGGATACCTGATTTTGGCACCTGCTAGATGTTATGGTAAACTTGACCAGAAGTATGGTACATTTACCGATACTTTGAGTAAATTCGACATGCGATCAGGTAACATCACCTAGGACCTAGTCAAAACATAGTATACTTCTGGTTAACATTACCATAACATCTAGCAGGTGCCAAAATCAGGTATCCGTATGGTTATTTTCACCGTAGTTTTTTTTCCGTGCACAAAGCATCGACGTATTTCCCGTCCTTTTTTGTTAACACCTCCATTGCGAAACTTCGAAGTTTTCACCGTTTTAACGGAGGAAAAAAGATACTTACTAAAAGTAATATTACCAGAAGCACAACGGTATGTGGACCACGGAGAGTCTAGTACTGTTACCAGAAAAGTCTGTTGTTACTATCAGAATACGGTTACTGTACCAGAATTTCCTCAAAACTACTAAGAATGATAAACCCTAGACATTCCGGTGAGAGTATTATCCTTTACCTTGGTACCACGCACCGTGCTTCTGGTATTTTTGATGTCTCTTTTTTTTTTCGGTGTTGCTCGTGATGTACCTACTCGTTTTCTCCTCAGATTTCTGTGTACAGCTCAGTGGCGTAGCCAGGAATTTTTCTGGGGGGGGGGGGGTCCGGGGTTCGAAAATGGTCATGGGGGTCCAAAGATACTAATTTGGTCAAATTTGTCTGAAAACGCAAATAATGACATTTTTTTAGGACAAATTTTGGTGTCATGGGGGGGGGGGGTCCAGACCCCCTGAACCCCCTCCCCTTGGCTACGCCACTATGGTACAGATATCAATTTCCCGATTATTTCAGGCTTTGCTATACCTTATAGACTTATTAAATTTATCTTTAAAGAGCTTTGAAATCTTTTCAATCGCGTATGAATTAAAAGTTCTCGGTTTTTGTAATTTTCCTGCTCAGTCAAAATTTTATCACACCACAAAGTGATTGTGAATAATTCTTCGATGCACGTGAAGTATTATTTATTTCTTCAATGTTAACCACTAGAATCATCATTTTCGATCAATTTTTTCCTTAATCCCTACGTTGTTAATTTGACAGAAAACGGGCGTTAATCGCGTTCTTTCCTCCTTTTTCTTGTCAATTGTTTCCCTCGTTGAATGTTCGGCTCGGAATCTTCCCAGCTTTTGTTTGTGGGGCAAGTTGAATTTTGGAGGATCCACGCGCATCCAGACATATTCATTACTCTTTCGCGCTTTTTCCCTTTTCCTCTTTTTTCACCCCCCCCCCCCAGCCCCTCCCGCCAGAATGAAAGGCTGAAGCGAAAAGAGGACGGGAGGATGAAACAAAAGACTCGCTTGCGCGGGAGCCCCGGACAAATGAATGATTATCGTTATCCGATTTTGTTGTTTAACGAATTCGTTTGTTCTCCGCTCAAATTTAATGTTCACTCTCGAGGCACGCGAGGCTGCCGCGAGCCGAGCGCCTGGATCCAGGATCATTGTCTATACGCGACTGGACCGAGAGGTTTGCGATAGAATGAAGCTGCAGTGAGCGAGGGTGAGAGATTTCAAAGAGAGAGAGAAAAAGAGAGAATCAAAGAACATCTTAAAAGCAATCGTTTTTTGTATCCGTGGTTGCGGTGCAATGTGCAGTGTGGCCAATTTTCTTGCATAACGAGTTTTTGCCAACATTTGATAGTGAAGGCGCAACTAATGCCATGTATCTATTTTCAGTTGGGTTGGTGTGTAACTGTTCTGAATGTTTTACACGATGTATGGACGCTTCAGTGTCTCTAACACATAGTGCGCAGTTACATGATTGTTTTTACCATGCAGAGAACTCTGAAATACGCCAACTGGATTGAGCTGACCTCACTGTCACTGTCAGGCAGTGTTGCCTGATCGAGGGTAAAAATCCGTCTCGTCCCCATTTAAATCAATGTAAAACGTACGGCTTTTTCATCCCAATCTGGCAACACTGCTGTCAGGTTTATTTGAACAACCGCACTGTGGTCTGAGATTGTTAAAAATTGGCAAAAAATCAGGAAGGAAATTTATCCTCAATTTATCATTCATCAACTTTTAAGGCCAATTTTACTCACAGAGAATACTTTTAGCAAGTAATGGGGCTCTTGCAAGCTTTTGCTGTAAGACAATGAATAGCTCATGCTGATGTAAAAAAACCAGCGAAAGTCACGAAAATCTCACTGGAAAAGTCTAAAAGTCAATTATAAACGCACAAAACTGCTCTAACGGCAAGATCGTGATGGCGCTTCAATAACGCAGGTATCATGGGAGATTCCTGTCTAATTTGTTACTTTCTCTACGGAAACACACAGATTTGTCTCAATTTAGATAGGAATCTCCCATGATACCTGCGTCGAACCGCCATTATGCCTGATTCTGAGAGTGAATTTCGTGATTTTTCTTGATTTTTACAGGTTTTTGTCCAAGAATTAACTCTTCAATTCCCTGTGTAGCAAAAGTTTGCAAGAACCCCATTCAGCAGTAAAAAATCAGGCTTGAAATGTAAAAAACGATGGTTTTTTTATGACCTTTTTTCACCGATTAATTATTGGCCACTTTCATTTCGTCGCAGACCATAGTCGCAACGTAAGGGTAATAAAGGGTTGGAAGGATTTGCGCGCGGATATCTTTCTGATAAATTGAGATAGATTTGGCAACTTCGGTTCATTGTCATCGCGAGAAATTTATCTAATTTTCAGTCGCGGCGATTGTTGATGTTGATGCCGAAGAAGCTGTCTCAAGTGGCGTGTCGAATTTTCGGAGGCATTGCCGCATCGCACCCACCTCCACCCCACCCCCACCCCACCCCCACCCCCACCCCCACCCCCACCCCCACCCCACCCCACCCCCACCCCCACCCCACCCCCTTCACCCCCCTCATTTATCGCTCAGTACTATACGATGAGTGGTAAGGATATCATCATCAGTCACTTTCGATGCGCCTATTTTGCGGTGCCCAATCGCTACGTTGTCAAATCTATCCATCTATGGACTATATTATTGATGACGCGTCGTCATAGAGCTATACCAAACCAGTAAGTGGTTGGTACATTTAAATTACCTGATCTTAACTAAAACAGGTCAGTAGCGAAGCGTGCTATCTGGCAACGTAGCATTTTCTCCATTTGAACGCATACAAAAGGTCGAATTCGATGGTCATCGCCGATTCTTTTTAGTTCGATAGTTTTCATGGTTTTAAGTGGTCCTGGAGCAACGTTGCGACATTTTGCACTTCATTACTGAAACTTGTATCGCAATGTGTACTCGCGCAAAAGGAAAAAAGTATAAAAACCCGTCACATTTTTTCCCCTTTACTTTGAAGCAGACGGTATCAGCGGGCAGATTTTTGAAGTTCCCGACCATTGGGTTGACTGTATAAGAATGTAGACAGTGATTGGTGGATGAGACAAAGAAATTGTTTAATTTATTTGGAAAACATAATCCCAGCCTCGTGATTCCAAGAAGAATATCGACGTGGCAACGCTTTGCAACCCTATGAAGCAAAGAAGATGGAACGCTCATCCAAGAAAATATATAGTTCAGCATTTGTCATTGTGCTTTTCTTTTCTTGGTCCGCGTGCCCTCCCCCCCCCCCCCGGCCAACGTTGAAAAGTCGTGTCCAACGTCACATTGTCTTGTTCTCATAAATTTTTCCCCTTCAATCCGTGGTTGATTTTTATCGATAGGCGCGTTGCAGACCAATTTGCAGTGCGGCGTTGCGTTGTCGCATTAGATCAATTTTATTCGTAGCTCGCATCTCGCGATGAATCCAGCTTGATAAAAGCAGTTGAACAGCAGTTACCCCGCACCGTTGGAAATCTTGACCTCAGTAGTCTCTAAGTGAAAATCTACTTTATTAAAAGCACAAGTGCAAGCATATGCGTAGAGTGTCTTTGTCTAGCATCAGGGATTTAGATTTATTAGGGAATGTGTGGAGGTATCAAGATAATGGGTCTGTTGCATACTTTTGCTACATCAAAATAGAACCTTGCTTCTTATGTAAAATTTGGCGCAAATAACGATGCGCACATTAAAAACGTTCAAAATCCACTCATTAACTCAGGAAATCACTTCAATTTCAAACAGCCCACGCTACACCAGACACTATTTGCACCGATATACTACTACAGAGACGGAACCACCGTGCATAAGTAAACAACATCGTAACTACAAAATGATGGAATTCCCTTCTAAATACATGAACTATTGGCTGCATTTGCAGCTGTCTGGTCTTTTCGGTTTATCAAAGATTACAAAATAATATAAGAAATGTACGCATCTAAACGAAACATTCCAATGTTTGTAAGTTCTGTTCATGTTAACATAAACGAGATGGTTCCATCTATGTAGTTATAGGTCGGTGATATTGTGTCTAGTGTAGCGCGGGTTGTTTGAAATGGAAAGTATTTTCCGAGTTAATGAGTGAATTTTGAAAGTTTTACAATGTATGCGCATCGTTATTTTCGCCGAATTTTACGTTAGAAACAATGTGTCATATTGATGTAGCAAAAGTACGCAACAGACCCATTTTGATTATAATCTAGGAACAGTATTTTGGGCCCTGAGTTTTCGACACTATGCATTTCGATTCGGCAACACCTGCTGCAGAAATTCGGGAAGGATGATTTGAGAGTTGGGTTTACGGAAAATAAATGCTGTCCCCTCCTTTGCCCCCCCCCCCGTGTGGTCCCCCCGTTTCTCGCCCTTCGGCCGGACGAAGATCTTGATGCTGTGATTTATCGCCTTGACTTTTTCTTTTTTTTGTCCACGGCGACTGCCGGAAAAAAATTGGGGGAGGGGAGGAAAATGGAAAAAGAAAAGTAAAAACTACTCGAAGCTCGCCGAGGACTGAAAGTTGGGAATGGATCCTCTGGCTCTCAGCTCGGAGTCGCGGCGGCGGAAGGAGGGAAAGCACTCGAGTGGAGTGTGTGCCAAAAAATAGTCCTCTGGAAGGGTGACAGAATGAAAAAGGGGGGCGAGGGGGCTGCCACCGTCAAATTCTCGCCTTGTTCGACCTACTCAACTTGTAATGCGTGATGTATTTCACGCCTTGTATTTTTATATTCTGGCGTTATTTACTGACGAGCCTCTCCTTCTCCTTCCTCCTCGTAATGTGCGACAAGAGACTATTTGTTTTCGCAATTGTATTCCTTCTCCCTCTCTCTCGATCTCTCTCCCTCCCTCCCTCTATCCTACCGTATCTTTCTCTCTTCCTCTTCGTTTATCTCTCTCTCTATCTCTCTCTCTCTCTCTCTCTCTCTCTCTTTCTCTCTCTCTCTCTCTCTCTCTCTCTCTCTCTTTCTTCCCTTTCTCTCTCTTCATCTTACCCCTTCTATCTCATTGTTTTTCTCGGTTTCTCTCTCTTTCTCTCAATCTCCCTCACTCTCTCTCCCGCTCTCTCATCACTGCCCCTCTCTCTCTCGCTCCTACTCTTACTCAGTCTCTCTATGTCTCTCTCTCTCTCTCTCTCTCTCTCTCTCTCTCTCTCTCTCTCTCTCTCTTCTCTCTCTCTCTCTCCTACCCCCCTCTCTCCTACCCCCTCTTTCTCTCTTCTCTCCCCTCCCCTCCCTCTCTCTCATTCTCTGTCTCCCTAGCCTCCCCCCCACTCATCCCCCATCTCCCTCTCGTATCTCCCTCTCTCTCTCTAAAGCTTTTTATTGTTTATCAGTCTTCGGTAATGCGGGGGGGGGTGTCAAACTTATACTCCCTCTCCCTCCTCCACGGTGACGCGGTTTAACATGAATTGCGTTTTGTTCGAATTTCGTTTTGTGGTTGTGCGGTTTTTGGGGTCCCCCCTCTCTAAGTTATTCGTACGGCGAAAGGATTGTTAACGACGGACGCTGTGGGTCCCAAGTCCTTATTCGAAGAGGGATGAAGGTTGTTGGAGAGGCTGAAAAGAGAAGAAAGCTGTCCTTGGTTTGTCTTCTGTGTGTCGGCAATTTGTAACTGTCCACCGAAGTTTGTTCGGTTTGTCACTGTTTTGCCTCCGTTGTCTGGCTCCGCCTGCCTCCCAAGCGATGGTCTCTGTTCACGGATAAAAATCTTCCCGGATCAAACTGGGCACGCAAGTCTTAATTAAATTCGCGGGCTGTGTGAACATCCGTTCAGAATTTCAGATATTTTTGTCGAAACAGGTGTAAACTCTCTAGTAAAATTGAAGAGAGTTTCTTGCATTGTTGGAAATTTTTGGGACCTTTCCTCGTTTTAAAGTGGCCTCTGCCTTGAAACTTGATTAAAATCAGAAATATTTGCAAATCCGTAAAAAAAAATGTCCGAAATCGCTGCCAAAACAGAAATCTCCCGTGACACTGAAGAAATATTCCCACACTATTCATAAAAATCGTAAAGTTTTCTCCTATATCACCTATATGGTTTTGGGAATCGCTTCCAGGACTGCTAGAATTATTCCAGAATTCAAAAGTCATCTTGAATGTGTATATATGATATGAATTTTATTTATCAGTTTGTTTGTAAATTTTCAAAAATGCCTCGATCAGAAAGGGTGTATCAAAACATTAAATAAAAACTGACGGACAGATGCATCGATAACGTAGTCTAAAACTAAGACAGTTACACATGTTGCTGCAGCAATGTTTCTGTCAATTCAATCCGATTCGGTTTCATAGACTCTTAAAATTAAAACTAATATTTTCCAGGCAAAATCAGTGACTTTCCATTGTACTCATGCGGAGCTTCAAGTAGTTTAAATTAGATGAATTTGTTCGAGAACGAAACTTAATAATTTTGATCTAAAATAGTATCTAATTTTGACACAACATGCCAAATTCTGCGGGAAATTTAAAACTTTTACTTTGAGTCAAAGAAAGAGGGAGCCGTACACTTCGTCGTATTTTGTACACTTTTCATTCACGGACAAAAATAGTTGGTAAGATTTACCATCATGATGACTGATTTCTGCACCTGCCAAAAAGATGGTAAACTTGACCATACACCGGGTTGAATGAACTAGAAACAATGTAAATTCAACCCAATATCTGGTAAAGTTTACCATATTTTTGGCAGGTGCAGAAATCAGTCATCATGATGGTAAATCTCACCAACTATTTTTTTCCGTATTCTTTGTTTACAGTGGAGGCGCGTGAAATTTGATCTGGATATTTTTAACGTATAATCCTGTGACTGGAATCAAAATCAAATAGAGGCTAAGACTTGTCGAATTTTACTGTACTTTTAGAAAAGAATTATATCGATGTATCGAATTTCACGATTCGCCACTGACGGAATGGGGAGTCAGACATGAGAGGGGACCCCCCCCCCTTCTTTTTCCCTTTCTTATCAAAAACGCGTCCACAAAAATAAATTCGGAGGCAACTTTCTAAAATGCCCGTTACATGCCTGTTACTCATCCGTACCATAGTCGGGTCGGTTCCAAGTTGCCAGTTACAATAGACGAAAACGTGTATCAATTTTGTAGGTGAAGGGGGTGCGGAGAGTTAGAAGGATGGTACAGGAGTCAGAAAATAGGGGGCGCGAAAAACTAACTCCCGGCGCGCGGTGTGGTGGGGGTGCGCGGGAGGCTCGAAAACGTAACGTAATTTATTTGCATTTCTCTGGTTTCAAATTTATTCCCCGTTTTCGGCTGGGAGTTCCTCTCCCAACCCTCCCCGCCCGACTCAGCCTTCCCCACCCCCTCACCTCATTCTAAGCCTCATCACCATCTTTACCCTCGCAGTTGTTTCGCTTATTAGGGTTGTTTGTTCCTTTTCACATCCTTCACGACTCTCTTCAAAGTAAAATTATGTTATCCCTCGCATCGTTTTCCGAACCCTTGCGATGTCTGTGATATAAATGAAAAGAATTGTACGATTTTTAACCAGTGTATGAGTGTGTTCTATAAAATATGTCGGCCTAGAAAGTATCCATGTGTAAACATTTCTTCAGAGCAAAAGAAGACCACACCGAATTACGAAAGTTTAACCTGAACTCTCATCGCTGGATCATGCCTTGTAATCTATACAGAAATGTTGAAAAAAAGAGAGGAGACTGTAATATGTAAGAGTATGGAACGTATGAGACATATTCACTGCCGTGTAGTCTACCAAGCCGCGCCGGTCGATCGGACCTTTTACACCGCCTGTTTTTTCGCGACAAGATGCGCGGTGGTTCTCGCTTGAATCAACGGGTTAACGCTACCGGGACGTCGCGTCGGACCACCCACCCCCCCCCCCCCCCCCTCAAGGGACCGTGGAAGGGTGATCGGGTCCAACGCAGCGAGGCACACGGTTTACAAGTCATAAGCGTACGTTTGAATACGAATCTTGAATACTAGCTCTGTTCGGGTGCACGTCGTACGAGGTTGCCATGTTTTTGAATGAATGAAAGAAAGAATGTGATTGAAGATGGTATTTTGAATTCTGCTGGAATTCATTTCAGACGTAGCAGCAGAGCTCAACCGATGTTTTTCGGAATTTGCCCCACATTATTTCTCTGACTGCGCATTAGAGTTTGTTCCAGTAGTTTAGGCGCACCCAGACCAATGTAATCTTTTGAATTTTCCAACGTTCCTATCTTAATTGCTCTCTTCAATTCGCTAAGAAAACTCAAATCGCTTCATGATTTCACACAGTATACCCGTTTGAAATCAGATTTGTTGAGCACAAGCATTTTATCCGCCATTTCACCGAAGAAATCCTCTATTGCTATTGTCCAGACAATTTTTATCTCGATCAATTAGTTTTTCGAAAAAGCATCTTTCGGTTCAGTGATTTTTACTATCATAATTTTTTTTATTTGCTTTTCATGCTTCTGAGAGGATTTTGTTGGCTATTTAAACGGCTTTGCAATCAAAGTAGATTTCATTTTTCTCAATTTCAATCCGGATCCCTGAAAAGTGTCCAAGTTCACATTTGTATAGGTTTATTGCTCCCTGTTAAGAGCGTTGATTTGATTTCACGTTCAACCGTAAGTTCAAAATGGATGTAATCGATTACATTTTGATACCGCGCCTCTTAACATTTGTTTGCACTCGGGGTCGCTTCAAGAGAATCCGATGAGCTTCAATTTGATCGTGTTAGGAGCGCTTTACATAATCCGTCGTAGCACACCACCTCCCGGCCTCCCCCATCCCGCATTCCCCCGGGCTAAGTGTGACAAAGATTTCCCGTAATCGTTCGAAATTTCCCGCCAAAAACATGGCAACGCGACGCAACGGTGATATGTAACCGGCGTGTAAGATGTTCCTCGCGTTCGCGGGTCGTCGCATCGCGTCACCGCGCGCTACGCTATACTAACGCTATTGGTACGAGTCGAGTCACTATACAACGCGCGCGTCGGGATAGATAAGCCGTATCTCGCCGAGCGCAACTGAGAGTTCCCACGTTCCCGGTCCCGCTCTCATGCCCCCCTCAAATCCCCCCTCCATCATCTGCCCCTCTCCTGACCCCCTCCTACTCCCTCTCGTGATGTCGAAAGGTGAGACGGGGGAACCGCAGTACCCGGAGTGCCTTGTCAAACAATTCACCCGCGTGACTCTCCTTCACCACGGATGAAATATCCCTGTATTGCACTCTCGCATGCACCAGTCACACCCCACCCCCTCGTTTAACCAACCCCCCCCCCTCCCCCCCTCCGGTGGTATCCCGATACTCCTGCTGAGGCTAGATTTTTCAGATTTGAGAGATTCCCTGACTCGTACGTTGACTCACCGTACGTTTCGTTTCGTTGTCCAGATTTGTGAAATCTTGATATGAATGGTGAAAGGTTCATAAAAAGTCGTTGTTTACGAAGTGTCAACAAGCATCTCCTCGATCTGCGGCTAAGAAATCTTCTCTGGATTCAATTTTTAATTTTTTTGAATGGCGGTCTCATGTTGTACGTGAGTGTAGATACCTGAAATCGAAAGAAAAGAAAAGAAAAAAAAATGTATGTGTTGAATCTGAATCATCAGTGTTGATACGACTAGCAACCTGTGTGATATAACTGATTTGTCGATAATCTGAAGTATGTCCTGTCCAGTTACAGAAATTTACTGACAAGGGAAGGCTCAGAAGTCGCCGCCTCCGATTTTGAAAACAATTGCACGAAAATGTAGCTAAAGTAAAACTATTAGACCCGTGTTTCTCACTTTTTGCCAATGGGCCTTCCTGAAGCGTCAGGAATTTTTTGAAAGTTGCCGAAATTCACGTTAATATTCGGAACGCTCCCCGCTCGGGTTTTTTACGTGAATTTCGGCAACTTTCAAACAATTCCTGACGCTTCAGGAATGCCCATTGGCAAAAAGTGAGAAACGGGGGTCTAATAGTTTTACTTTAGCTACATTTTCGTGCAATTGTTTTCAAAATCGGAGGTGGCGACTTCTGATCCTCCCCTTGTGAGTCTATTCGCTGCTCATTTACGGAGTATTGATGCGATTTCTGGAAGCCATAAAACATGCGGTTTGCTTTTTCTTTAGTTTGATTTTGTGTTTAGATGAGATTAGAACTAGGGCCCTCTTCCACGTCTCGACCATTTATCCTATAGAGCCTGTAGTAATCCTCTGGGCCTCTTCGTGGGAGGAGTTTTGTTCGCCTGAAGTTTTGACTGATAAATTGTATCCAAAGTATTGTCTCACTCGGCTGTTCGTTGAACCAAATTACTTCAGAGCTTTCGTATCGCATGTCTAATTTCATCTCAGTCAAACAGTCAAAAAGCTCATCAACGCTGTTACACCAATCTTATAGTTAAAACATCGATTAAACCTTTCGGTGCCGAATTATGAAAAAGTTGTTTCACAAATCTTCGACCTTACCTTTTGAATCAAATAATGAAATTAGACATTTTATCCTATAATTCCATGTGCGTGTCAATTTTTGTTGGAATTTTATAAGAATCCATGCCAATTTAACAACCTCTATTTTAACGTATGAGAAAAAGGGGATTGGAAAGAGGGCCATGGTCTCCTTAACCCTTTAAAGACCAGGTTAGTTCACAAGAACGACACTTTTCCGTTTATATAGAGAAGGTAGTTAACTGTTCGTACTCAGGGGAGTTGGAATTGCCTATACTACAGATTGAAGGCGCCAGATGAAATCTCATCTTTTTATACTTCATCGAGAAGTGAAATAGTGTAGAGGAGAAAAAGGAGTCTACTCGGGCTTGGTCCATAAGGGGTTAAGAATCGATTGTTTCTTCATACGATCAAATTAGAAGAATCCATGGTTGCCACATTACTGGATCTGCCCATGAATTCATCAGAAATGAGGTAAAAAGGGGAAACAGAAAATAATGAAGAGAAGAACAATCAGAGAAGAAGACGGACGAACCAATGGTTTTCAGGAAAACTGAAAGTGTTTTTTTTTTGGGGGGGGGGGGCTCAAACATTTTGCTGTTCCTTCGGAGCTAAATGAATTTTTTTGTCACTCCGGAAACGCTTAATGAATTATTAACCCCTTCATTAACCCTCTTATCAACCCTTAGCGAGGCCCAAGGAATATAATCATGTACTGTTGAAAAAATACGTTCTCCCCAAAGACCATCCACGCATAAACCACCGGAAATTTCCCTTTGAACGCGCCAGCCGTGTAACACACATTATACGTGTACATATAGGTATGAGTATCCCGTTTGCGGAGAGAACGTCAGGAGTCCGTTTATTAGCCCTAACCCTGTTAGCTCCCTCCCTCCCTCCCGATCCCGCAAACCAACTCGACCAGGGGGTAATGAAGTCTTAATTTACTGCCCACTGATCCCTCTCACCCTCAAAGCTCAAATGGAATAGCGCGTTGGATGGACCGGTGGAAAGTGAGCTGTGGGGAGGAGGAGGAAGAGGGGCTGGGAGGTTATTTGAAATATTTCAATGGAGGGTTGATTATTTTACAAGTGGCTTGCTCCCGCGACGCAAAGGCCGTACAGTAGATTAAAATTATAGAATTGACCAATATGTCCGTTGGAGAAAGCATTGGCCGATCCAGGAATCTGTCTTTCTATCTCTTCTCTCATTTAGAACGTGTGTGTTAGAAAAGGACAGAATAGGGGCAGTTGCGCGTGATTTTCGCCACCTTTTCTATCTTTTTCTAACTCATGCATTCTAATGGGACAAAAGAGAGAAAGACAATTTCCTGGATCCGCTAGTGGGAGAAAGGAAAGATGCGCACATCGCAATGATGTGCTCTGACGGCTGGCTCGACGGTTCAGCAGATGCCAGTGGCGGCTCGTGCTATTTGGCAACAATGTCTTCGCTCCATTTGAATCTATGTTTAACAATCGATTGTTTGTGAAGCGCTGCTTCACTATCGAATCGATTGTTTAGCATACAATCCAATGGCGGAATGACATTGTTACCAAATTGCACGAACCGCCACTGCTCCAGACGCGCTGAGTTCCCTCCAGACGCGCTAACCTAACCTGTGCTTCTTGCACTGAAGGGAAAAAAATATTAGAAGCGCATGTAACGATTTGTCAACCAAAAAAATTTCTAGTGCTGTTGCGAGAATTCTGGTATCTGTACCATACTTCTTGAACATTCCAAGGGAAATCTGGTTTTCCGGTTATTCTGATGCTCTTGCACTGACGGGGAAAATATAACCAGAAGCACAGCAATTTTTCAACCGAGGAGATTTTTAGTGCTGTACCCACAGCCCTTATTTTTAGTGGTACCCTCCCCGACAAAGATCATCATCTGACGTTTCAAGCGTCGCGTCACTTACCCCTCTGTGCGACGGGCTCATTAGCTCTATTATCATCAAAACCGGGGGTCAGTTATGCCTTTTGATCGTTACAACACCGCGCCGCGCTCGGTATGCAACCATTGATTCAAAATAGGCGCCTTGCGTTCCATCCATTTAATTAGTTGTTTTCATAGCTCGTTTTTCATACCGGAGTGTGTTGACCGATGAAAAAACAAAGCAACAGGCAATCCGCGTCGATTGTGTGTCGTGTCAGCGCTCCGGCTAGAAAGCGCACACGCAGAATTAAAGTTTTGGTTCGACGTTACTCCTAAGGTTAATCTAGCGAGAACTAACTAGCGTTCGCGCGTCGCGACACGTCAGCGCGTAGCGACAATCCTTCAATAAGCTTTACTTCAACCATCAAGCGTCCGCGCGTCGCGCTCAGTCTGCACGCGCGACTGTATTTCAGCGACGCGACAAAGTCAGCGTCAGCTCGAAATTAGTCAGCACAGCGACCAAAGCGGCAACCGCGACAAATGGGTCACACTGCTCACCCGCACGCCGCGATCCGTCAGCAAGCGCGACTTTATTTCAGCGACGCGACAAAGTCAGCGTCAGCACGAAATTAGTCAGCACAGCGACCAATCAGCAGGCAGCTAATGATCAGAGAAAGTTGAGAAAATTATCTAAAATTGTCAGCAACAGCGACAGTCAGCACCAGCGAAACAATTGTCAGCATCAGCGATCGATGTGTAATAAAATCCAACACGTCGCGACAATCTGTCAGCTCAGCGACTAAAAAGTCAGCAATAGCGACATCACGTCAGCAACAGTGAATTACATACACAAAGTTCAGCACGACGCGACACTAGCAAGAAAACGCGTTAAAGAAATAAAATAAATAAAAGATAGAAAAAACTAAGTATTAGGAAGTCAGATAGGCAAATATATCGAAATATATCGAATGATTAAAAAGACGAAAGTACAACTGTACAAATGTATATTCAACGAAAAACAAACTTATACGAAGGTATCACAGACTCAAATACTTACAATAATTAAGCATCAATTTATAGTTAAAAATAATCAATCATCAAAAAGAATCGATCAATAATCAATAGCTCAAACGCATAAAATAATATCAAAAGACTCCAATGCTCTCGAGTCGGGGCTAGTAGAAGACTGAACCCCCGAACTCTGGGCAGACGAGTTTAAATAACAAAATAAAAGTAATGAGAGAGAGAAAGAAAGAGAAACAAAGAGTGAGAGAGAGATCATTACGTAACTGTAAATAAAACGGGAATCAGACAAACAAACGAAAAGGGAGAAAATCAGATGATCAAGGAAAGTAACAAAATAAAATGATAACAAATGAAATTAAAATAACTGTGAATGTAGTAGTGCAGCGTTGCCAAAGCTACCTACTTAATTATCTACAAATACATATCGCGGCACGACAGATGCCTCCCCCAAAAAAAAAATTTCGTCCTCGAAATTACGGAAAGAGTAAAAAAAAAACAATCTGATTGGCACAAATATTACAGACATACAAAATTCCCAGAATTTTCTTTTTTACAAATCAAAACAAAGTTCAAATAAGACAAAAGTACGAATGAATTTACACAAATAAACAGAAACAGCACATCCTGCACTGGTGTGACAAAATACAATGGAACGGACTCGAGAGCGTCTGATTGTGACTTGTGAGCCACCAAAAATATCTGACAACCAAAATACCAAATATAAAGGGAGTGAGTGATTACAAAAAATTGGGACACACAAAATTCCACAAGATAATTCAAAATAATTTCAGACGGTTTCATAAGGTTTAAAAATGGTTTATGTTATATTTCAAAGTAAAATTTATACATATATTCACTGAATTGATTTAATTAATTAGCAGGTGCGTAATTCAGATGTGAATGAGATGATGATACGTTGTGATCTTGAAGGTTCTGATAAACCTGCTGGTGCATTGGATACGACGTTTGTGGTTGTAAATTAATTGACGTAGTTGCAATGTGATCCTTTGAATATAGATCAATCAAGACATCTAACTTCTTTGAGAGTTCATCAAGTCTTTGATCCGTTGTTTCCTCAGATTTCAGATTTGGTTGAGTAGATGTAATTGCACATACATTCTTCAAAATCTCATTTCGAGCCTGTGAGTTTTGTTGGATGCTCAAGTTATAGACTAATTGATCATACTTTTTCAGATTACTTTTCAAGTTAGACAGTGATGAGTTATCGAACATTGAAATTGCCTTCAGGGTATCTGGAAGGAGACCTTTCAACACATAATTACAGATTTCATCTTCAGTCATTTTCGCATTCACCCGATGACACAAAGTCAGAACGTCTGTTAAATAAGAGATAGTCGCCTCGCCGATACCTTGTGTTCTATTTTCCAAGCGTGTCCTCAAGATGTGCTTTTGAGTGGATGGTTGGAAAGCTTCAAGGAACTGCGTTTTTAGAGATTTCCAATCATACGCTTCTATCTTCAAGGTATAGTAAAATGCATTTGCCGTTTTTTGGAGATAAACTGGCAAATATTTTTTCTTTAAATCATCCGACCAGCCATTAATTTCACTCGCAAGTTCAAAATTATTAAAAAATTGAACAATATCTTCGTCTTCCGACCCTAAAAAAGCAATTGGTTTAAAGAATGGAACTTTACAATGAGTCTCTTGCTCAGCCATCTTTTTTGAAGTTTGACTAACTTTCTTCTTAGTTTTAGTGATAACACTGAAATGTCGATTTTCGCTAAAGGTGGATGCTCAAAATTATAAAGCCTTCGACGAAGAATATTTCTATCTCCTTGAGTTGAGAGACTTCTCGCTTGAAGGGCAGCTATGAGTTCTTCTTTCCTTAACTTATATATATCACCAAACTCTGCATTCGGCATTCGAATCCTGATAATAATTAAAACATGGCATCAACAATTGAAAAACTAAATTTTTTCCTAAATTTTTCTGCCTAATCAAATTATGAAGTGACATTACAAAATCTGAAAAAATTCTAACAAATGTTTCCAAAGACTCAAAAGATTCAAAAAATTCTAAATTGTCAAAATATTTCAAAAAAATTATCGAAAGTATCGAATTCACTCACTCAATTTATGAAAAAAATTATTTAATTGATTAACCTTAATTTCGTTTTAAATTACAATCCTAAATGTATTGCGCTAGGCGTATACTCGGCTACAATAGTACAAAAAAATTTTGCTACTAAGTAAAACCTGTACTCATATAGGCTACCAATCTAAATTTCCTAGAACTGGCTCACTATAGAGGCAAATACCCTAACAAATTAGCGATATATTAATGCAAAAATACCAAAACACGACATTTAACCACACATGATACACACGAATCATTAGTTTGTCTACGCAAATCAATTCTTTTAAAGTGTACCAACGGAATCACGTTAAACGTAATATATCCTAATCAAAGTTCAAAATTCCAAATTTCCAAATTCCAGTAGGTCATATTCGAAAAATACGAGCTACAAAAAATACAAAATACATTATTCGCTAGGATTGCCAAAATAAAACATGAGAAGTCACACAACCACGTTGGGCGCCACTGTCGTGTCAGCGCTCCGGCTAGAAAGCGCACACGCAGAATTAAAGTTTTGGTTCGACGTTACTCCTAAGGTTAATCTAGCGAGAACTAACTAGCGTTCGCGCGTCGCGACACGTCAGCGCGTAGCGACAATCCTTCAATAAGCTTTACTTCAACCATCAAGCGTCCGCGCGTCGCGCTCAGTCTGCACGCGCGACTGTATTTCAG
This sequence comes from Trialeurodes vaporariorum, assembly GCA_011764245.1. NCBI lineage: Eukaryota > Metazoa > Arthropoda > Insecta > Hemiptera > Aleyrodidae > Trialeurodes > Trialeurodes vaporariorum. Next base: position 84,782,720 of record VMOF01000111.1, on the reverse strand, counting down.
CGACGCGACAAAGTCAGCGTCAGCTCGAAATTAGTCAGCACAGCGACCAAAGCGGCAACCGCGACAAATGGGTCACACTGCTCACCCGCACGCCGCGATCCGTCAGCAAGCGCGACTTTATTTCAGCGACGCGACAAAGTCAGCGTCAGCACGAAATTAGTCAGCACAGCGACCAATCAGCAGGCAGCTAATGATCAGAGAAAGTTGAGAAAATTATCTAAAATTGTCAGCAACAGCGACAGTCAGCACCAGCGAAACAATTGTCAGCATCAGCGATCGATGTGTAATAAAATCCAACACGTCGCGACAATCTGTCAGCTCAGCGACTAAAAAGTCAGCAATAGCGACATCACGTCAGCAACAGTGAATTACATACACAAAGTTCAGCACGACGCGACACTAGCAAGAAAACGCGTTAAAGAAAATAAAATAAATAAAAGATAGAAAAAACTAAGTATTAGGAAGTCAGATAGGCAAATATATCGAAATATATCGAATGATTAAAAAGACGAAAGTACAACTGTACAAATGTATATTCAACGAAAAACAAACTTATACGAAGGTATCACAGACTCAAATACTTACAATAATTAAGCATCAATTTATAGTTAAAAATAATCAATCATCAAAAAGAATCGATCAATAATCAATAGCTCAAACGCATAAAATAATATCAAAAGACTCCAATGCTCTCGAGTCGGGGCTAGTAGAAGACTGAACCCCCGAACTCTGGGCAGACGAGTTTAAATAACAAAATAAAAGTAATGAGAGAGAGAAAGAAAGAGAAACAAAGAGTGAGAGAGAGATCATTACGTAACTGTAAATAAAACGGGAATCAGACAAACAAACGAAAAGGGAGAAAATCAGATGATCAAGGAAAGTAACAAAATAAAATGATAACAAATGAAATTAAAATAACTGTGAATGTAGTAGTGCAGCGTTGCCAAAGCTACCTACTTAATTATCTACAAATACATATCGCGGCACGACATTGTGCTTGTTTTTAATTAGGACGAATTAAACCTTTGACGGTTGATCGGATGTTAATTACTCGTGTATTTCGTGTGTTTGTTTCAATTGACTTTTGTGTACATGATTTATTCAGCCTTTGATTTTATCGCAACAATCAGTTTGAAAGCGTCAATAAGCAACAATCTAGCCGGTATTCTCTGCTTTCGGAGAAAGCTACCTAGCTAGGGTGTGATGTGTGGATAAATGACAAGAACTGACTCCTCACGAAAGGATATCGTAACCTTTATATTATGGCAGTTCCTTTTCGATCTACTTTCTCCTGGCGTTCGCTTTTGAAGGCCTGAAACTCTTTGGCAAGCACATGGCTCGGTGTCGTGTTAAATCTGGCATCTTTTGTTGGTATCTTTACTATATAGGACTCATTTTTCACAAGAAAATCTAATATTGATTTCACTAGCGTTTGCGTTCTATTTGGTAACGTCGCAGTTCGTCCATTTAAACCCATGAAAAAGATCGAACAATTGGGATATTCGGTGAACCATATTTCCATTCGACCTTTTACAGGGGATTAAATGGACAGAATACAGCGTTGCCAACTTGCCAATGTTGCCACTGCTTCACATTCGACCTTTTACATGGGTTCAAATGGACACAGTATAACGTTGCCAAATTGCGCGCAACACCACTGATTGATTTCTGTTTTCAGATAGTCACCTTTGAATAGTTGAGAACTAATATTTTAATTTTAAACCAATAGAAGCCGTTTCCGAAAATAGGGATCATAAAAAAAAAAAGGTGCGCTCTTCGAACTCGAAACGCTATTCACTCACAATGCTGATTCTTTGGGAAGAACACTCCTGTCGTTTTGTGGGCCCTTTTCCTGGAAATGGCTTCAATTTCAGCTGAGCTCATTGCGATTTTTAATTTGAGATATCGTCAGATTTATTGAACCTTGTTGGTGAAAAAGTGATCAAGATTGTTCGCCGTTGTGGCACCAGAACAACTGAACATAATTTTCTCAGACCGCGATGTTACTATTCATTCAGTGAGATCATCACTATATACTCAAATAGTACAATAAATATTTTGTTGTAAACACACGGAATGAAGAGATAAAAAGAAAGCAAGAGACAAACAAACCGAAAGCGTGCGGAACGATATCCATACGAGATCTGTGGTGGCTTCAAATTATAACAGCCACACTGTGACCCCTACTTCATGTGTAGCCCACTGCAGCCCATTCTCCTTTACCCATTGCGCGCGTTTGTCCATTTTTACTTATAGGGTGTTCCTAAAGTACTGAGACTGATGCTGTAACTCTTCTTAACTTATAGGGTGTTCCTAAAGTACTGAGACTGATGTTATAATTCTTCTTAACTTATAGGGTGTTCCTAAAGTACTGAGACTGATGCTGTAACTCTTCTTAACTTATAGGGTGTTCCTAAAGCACTGAGACTGATGCTGTAACTCTTCTTAACGAAACAAGCTGCTAGCGATCTGATCTTGATGTCGTTTGTAGTTTTATTTTATTTTCAAACTGTCACAATTCTGTCAATTTTAAACAAAACGTGTCCATGCTGAGCTCAACCAAAAGTTGAAGTGTTGATCTTCTCAATGAAATCAAAGTTGGATCTCTAGCTTGTTCATTTTTAAAGTTTCACCGGTCTCAGTACCAGAGCTGCCGTTTTGCGTATGATTATCGCATCTGTAATCTTTTCTCAATGGGTGCAAAAATTGTTAAGTAATGAAAATATCCGCAAGTTTTTTACCCTCTCCGTCACAGTGTCCATTATAAGGGACGACATTTGACATGGAGCCTTATGGAAATTCGGAAAAATTGACTCACACATGAAATCATATGAGAAAAGTTTGTTCAATTTAATGGTATATATGTTTCAAATTACAGTGACACTTCTTTCATAGTGGGGCAGTTGCAAGGGTCTTAAATGTTGTGTTTTTCATAAAGAAAATGAAAATACTCGATGAGCTGAGAACAAAGATGTCTTTGATTTCTAATTAAGTCTTAGTGTTCCGAAGATGAGATTTTGGCTCAAAATACATTGATTTAAATGGGAATTCCGCGTAGTGACGTCAACATGCACACGATTTTTGAAAACTTTACACGTGGTGTATCTCCAAAACCGGGACACTGAGGAAAAAACCAAAGGCACCATTGTTCTCAGCTCATCAAGTACAATTATTTTCTTCGTAAAAGACACAAAATATCTGACCCTCGCAACTGCCTCATTCATGACAGAAAGGGTTAAAGTCAGTGATGACTCCACCGGTTGTGAAAAACTTGCAGATTAGAGTATTTTCGTGCATTACAGTCATACACTGAACTGAACTGTGTAACCTTTTCTCAACCGCTGGAATCATTGGTGAATTGAAAACCCTCGCAACTGCCTCATTCATGACAGAAAGGGTTAAAGTCAGTGATGACTGCACCGGTTGTGAAAAACTTACAGATTAGAGTATTTTCGTGCATTACAGTCATACACTGAACTGAACTGTGTAACCTTTTCTCAACCGGTGGAATCATTGGTGAATTGAAAAATGCCATTAATTATACGCAAAACGGCAGCTCTGCTCGGTACTTTAGAGACGCCCTTTGTACCATCAGCTCCCGATTTTTCCTTCCCTCCCGAAATATTCATCGCTGAAACTAGAAACGAACAAAAAGTTGAAACAACAGTTCGAAAGTTTGCTTTGCCGCGGCGCACAGTTTCTGTGGGCCTATGCGGGTCGCATTGCAGTCGTTTTCAGCCAATATCGCGCGAGTTGATATTAGTCTCACTTGTGCAGGTTTCCTGCTCGCAAAGTCGCCGCTGGAAGGGACGCGAGCGTCAGGAGCGTCCGGGGAGGGGGGGGGGTTAAAAAGGATGGGAGAAACAGGAAGCTGTTTTGACAGGACAAATGTTTTTAATTCTTTCACTCCGCGAATAGCGTTTGTGGGGGGGGGGTGGAGGAGCTATATGACAGTAATGAATTGCAGGATAATCCTCTCGCAACAAGGATCGTATTCCTCGATGGAAGGGGGAGGGGGGAGTGGGGAGGGGGGATGGGAGGGGGAGTCTGAAGGGGGGGAGGGGATAGGTAGGAGTCTCCACTCTCTCCTCTCTCGTTAGTGGAGATATTTTGCATGACCGCAAGTCCCCCCCCCTTCAGCCACATCCTCCCCATCGTGTGCCCCTTCCCTCCCCTAGTTCCATCGAGACCTACACGTCAAAATCTCACCCCGTTTTGAACAGCTTTGCACCTACTCCGCCGCCGAGTAGAGTGCTCTCCTGTTTTTGAGGCATGAGGCATGAGGCACGCGCCTCACATTGCAACGTTTGGACTGGCGGTAGTCCATAATCCCCCTGGAACGGAAGCTCAATCCCCCCGTAAAGTCCTGTTTCGACAAGCTCCCGTTGCATTTCGACCCGTCTCGTCTGTTTATTTTGCTTTAATTTTTTTTTTTTTTTTTTATTTTTTTTTAGTCCCTAGAAGGGGTAGATAAATTGTAAATTAAAATGAAAACTTTTACGCTTTTTTTTCCCCCTCGCCCAGTTAGGATTATTTATTTCGTGAAAGGTGAGGGTCCAAGTGCTCTAAATCAGAACTTTTCTCAAAACTAATCTCAGAAATTCCTGTTTTATATTTTTTTTATTTTTTGTCATTTTTTTTTTTTTTTTGTCATTTTTTTTTTTTTTTTAATTCATTTGTTTATATTTTTTTTTGAAATTTTATTGAATTTTTTATTCCTATTTTCCCCTTCCCTCCCCTTACTATTTCATTTCTTCACGGATCAATTGCAGCGTAGATTGAGTTCGTAAATATCAACTGCTCACATTTATTGAGTTGAGCTGTTAAGTCCACGCAGGAAGGAAAAAATAAAATAAAATAAAATAAAAATAACGCTTTGGTAGCTTTGAAAAAAACCTTTGATTGAAAAATGTCCCAGCAAAAGACTCGTTACTAGAGCTATAACCAAAGTTTATGTAAGCCTAACCAAAGAGATTTTGCTGGGTGAACACTGAACGAAAGATTTTGTTGGCTCCGCTCAAGATTTTTGGTTAATCATTTTTCTACCTAAGGTTTTGTCTGCGCTATGAAAACATTTTTTTCTGTTTTTTCTGTGCAAAATTCTGATTTTGATCCTGATTTCCGATTTCCGATTCCCCTTTTCTTGCCGTTTTGCGGATCTTTAGTGACGTTCTAAAAGCCAGCGGTGATTCAATCGGTTGAAACAAAGTTAGTTTTTGATTCAAGTATTTTTAATTTATAAGCTATTTCTACAATAATTCTAAACTGATTTTTATGTGTAATATTTTCTTCAAACGGTAATAACTGGCATGAAAGTATTCCCATAAACCATTGTTAATATTCACTTCTGATGTGTTCAATCATTGCTTCAACCTTGATTAACCGATGGATCGTAGAATTCCATTAAAAATCCACAAAATGGTAGCTTTATTCGGACTTTATGAACAGCACACCGACTGAAAGAGGCCCAAAAAGGTTCAGGACGGAAAAATATGTTTGCCTTCGAGTCTCCTATACTCCTCACAACATGCGAGGGGATTCTGGGAGGCGTTAGCGCCTGATGGCGACCGGCGACGAAAATGAAATTAGGAGACAGGCAGAGTTCGATGTTTACAGTAAATTAGGAGATATTGAAAGAAGGAAAAGGAAGGGACACGAATAATGTCGTAGACGAGCTCCCGTTAACAGGAAGCAGTGTGAAGGAGGGATATTAAGCCGCGGGAGCCGCGGGTCAAATCAAAGAAACCTCCATTGGCGGATCCGAGAATCTATCCTTCTCTCTCTTCTCCCATTAGAACGCGTGTGTTAGAAAAGGACATATTAAGGACAGTCGCGTGATTTTCACACCCTCTTTATCCTTGTCTAACACATGCGTTCAAATGGGGGAAAAAGAGATAAGGACGATTTCCTGGATCCGCTAGTGAAAATCTCGATTCCCGCGAAGCCTTTTCACGACTCACAGTGTACAGATGCAAGAAAATTTATCTTTTTCTCTAACCGATCATTTGAACGCACGTGTTAGAAAAGGATAGCAAAGAAGACCATCACGTGACTTTAGCTCCTATCTCCGTCTTTTTCTAACGCACGTGTTCAAATGGCAAGAGAGAGAAAGACAGATTCCTGTATCCGCCTATGACAGTGGATCGGAACATGGAATTTCCAGGACGTGATTTTACAAATAAAAATCAAGATTATGGACAATGAACAGTAAGATAACCTAAAAATGTGTGAGATCTTTTATTGAGGCACTATGCCACACTTACCTCACCAGGCGCGGCGAGCTGCCACTGGTGACTTGTAAATTTTGTCATTATGATTGTTCAGGTGACCATCAATTCAATATTATAAATTGCTTTATCGATTAATTAATTGACTTATCACGTGACGTGTCTCAATCGCTTCAAAATTTGGCAACTCTTATAGCCTCTCATTCTGTCTCTCTCCCTCTCCCATGTACTCTTTCTTGCAGCCGTCGGCTCTTTGCCGGTAGACTCGTCAATCGAATCGCGGCGCGGCCGGCGCGCGCTCTCACCAGGTGTAGCCGCGTAAATATTTAATGAAACACGCTCTCCTCTCTTGCGACCCGCGCGCCGGCCGGCTGCATGCCCCGCGTCATCTCTTTCCTCCAATTTCTTTTTATAGCCTCGGAACTTTTCATCCCCCCCCTGTAACCCCCTCGCCACCCCTCACCACTGCCCCTAACCCCCACCACCGCCCGGTTTCTCTCCCCATAAATTGAGTCCTTTCATCTTTAAATTTAAGTGAGCGAGAGGTGAAACTCTTTGTTGAGTTGAGCAACCGAAGTTTGTTTGACTTTCGTGTGGGATCGTGGCCTCTTGCGCACAGAGGTCCCTACTTATTGTTAGAAATGGGGAGCCACGAAGTCTTACGCAAAGGCGTAAAATGGCGATGTATATACATATGTTATTGTCTCCTCCGTATGGACTTAAAATGAAAAATCGACTGTCGTGGGTTTTTGAATTGATTTTCCAAAACTGCTATGTATCGATATTTTATACCAAGAAACGTGTGGTAAAGAATCTTCCGAAGTTTCGATGTATCGAGTTATCCTCCACATAATCTTATGTGGTAAGGAATCGATTCGTTAGAGGGTGTAACGGATCCTCCGAAATCGTGATGTATTGATGTTACCTCCATCTAAACTTATGCAAAAGAATGGATCCTTAGAGGATTCAATGGAACCTATAAAACTGCGATATACCGATTTTTCCTCCGCATTAACTCATAGTAATGAATCGATTGTTAGGGCAAAATTCATCCTATCCACGGATACAGAAGGAGGGCGAAATGGGTGATCCCTCTTCCCCACCATTCGGATTTAAAGGGGGAGGAAGCAATACTCGATAGATACTACTTTCCTTGATTTTTATTGAGAGAGCTATTTATAATCGGTTGTTCAAGAAGAGTGTCGTGCGATGTACCTAAAATTAAGGTATAGGCAATGGGTCTGTTGCAAACTTTTACTACAGCGCTGTAGAGTGTACAATCTAATGTAAAATCGCCTGAAAAGTCCAATGGTGGCATCAGAAAGCCATGAAATGCAATAATAAACTCACAAGAGGTGTTTAATGAAATCCAAGATGGCAGAGAAATATTGAGCAATCTGTATGCTTGCACCACGAACATTCAAGGATAGCCAACCTCACAATATCCATCACAATCAATCACAACGTAAACAAACACATAACCTCTACCTCCAGTGAGGTGTTGTCAAAGTTGGCAATCCTTGGATGATCACGGTTCATACATTCTGATTCCTCGATATTTTGCCGTCATCTTGGATTTCAAGAAACACCTCTTGTGAGTTTAATATTGTATTTCATGACTCTATGATGCCACCAACGGACTTTTCAGGCGATTTTACATTGGAATAAACACTTTTTATCGCTGTAGCAATTTTCTACAGCTACTTTTGCTACTAGCAAAAGTTTGCAACAGACCCATTCGTATCGCTGAGATTATTCAGATGACCCTCTCAGAAAAAAATCCTTGTCTTTTACTTCTTAAAAACTGAATTTTGTCGAAATACAGAGAAATTTAGGACTTTTCCAGAAGAAGGGCCCATAAAACAATACAGGTATATGCTCTTTCTAAGAATTTTACGTTGTGAGGAAGTGAATGTCTTTAGCTGAAGAGCACACCTGATGTTTTGTGGGCCCTTCTTCCAGAAATGTCTTCAATTATGACAAATTAGTACGCTTATATGGTAATTTTGAAAAAATTCACAAAATCTTAGGGCACTAGTGCCTGCCTTGCTTATTACTACTAGCGCACTTCACTGTTGATCAGTCATACCTTGACACCCCCCCACCCACCCTCTCTCTCTCTCTCTCTCTCTCTCTCTCTCTCTCTCTCTCTCTCTCTCTCTCTCTCTTTGCCTCCCCCCTCTCTCTGAAACCACTCCGCCCAGCGCTCCTTGAAAGACGCTCATTTGATGATCTTTGATCAGATTCACAGATTCACTGCCTCCACGATAACATGAGAACAAGATCTGGTTCATCACCTCTTTTATTCAGAGGCAGGCGCTAGGCGTAACGAGCACCACAACTTTCTTCTTCTTCTACCCCCCTTCATTGTTTTTCGTTATCATCAGCTTGTTTCGAAAATAATCATAATTTTTGTCTCTCTTTATCCCCCCCCCCTCCGCGCTCTTTGTCTCGTTAGCTGGCATTATAGGGCGATGAGCTCTCTTTTACCCCCCCCCCCCCCCCCAACTCCCGCTTCCTACTTCATCCCCGTCTTTCCCTCCTTTCTCCCTTTCACCGAGTTTGTGGGAGCGTGTATTTTATATGCTCTGTCCTTCTTCTCCTTTCATTTTTTGTTTGCCTTTCTCGCTCCAATTATATTTAATGACGTGTGCACTCTGGGTTCTTGGTTGACACTCTTTGCTTGTGCGAGTATGTGACAACCTAAAGGCGCTCGTGTTTACATCAGATGTGATTCCGGCCGCTTTTTTTTTTTTTTTAGGGGTCGTGTCTTCAGGATCTGATACAGGAGGAGACTGTATTTGTTTATGTTTTATTTTCATTTTTTTTTATTTTTATTTCTCTTTTATCCCAAAAACGCTTTTTGTTGTGTTTGAGTTGTTGTTGTTTTTTTTTTTAGTGGTGACTATGTCGATTCTTTTGCCTGATTAGTGGTGCGCGATGAAGTTGCAATTGGAGGGATGACGTAAGGATTTTTTTGTACACCTACTTATAGTTTTTACTTGTTCCTGCGTCATCCAATCACACCCTTCTCCCCTAAATCAAGAAAGCGTCTATTGTTTGATTTATAATTGAAAGAAAACAATTTTCGAACTAATATTTTATTCTTTAAAACTGAATTTGAAAAACTAAATTGAAATCTCAATTTGACAGGACTACCCACCCCATCTATAAAGCTCTCATGCCAGGTTATAGAGAAAGTGACAAAATTAAGATAGAAATCCGTCCAGGGTACCCGCGTTACGACGCCATTTACGGCCACGCGTTTAAATGCTTTTATTGTAAGGAAAAGGTTGATTCAGTTTTTTTTCTTCTTTTTTCAGTGTTATTTTCCCTGGTTTTTACGTGTAGGCCGACAAGAAATTCGTGTTTTCTAAAAGCCCGCAGTAGCCTTATTTTGATACATAACATACGTAATATACGTATACCTACACAAGCCAATTCTTGAACAATGTATTATTTGATTCCTCGCAAAACTATTTAAATTGTTTAAGTTGTTGATAGTTGTGAAAGGAATCAAGGTTTGATGACTTTCCGCCTATTAAAATAATAATAATGACGATGCTTAATTTTCCTCACTAATGGTATGGTTTTATTTTCTCTGTTACAGGTATGTAATCCCCATCTTGCCATCTCGAAATGCATCGCTCAAGTTAAAGTTGTGGAAACTTTGTCGTAAGTTTGTTCACAGTTGAACTAAAATCCGTTATTTGCCGAGAGGAATTGACGCAAACAAGCTGGTTGCGGTTTTTGAAAGCACACAAAGAATTTTGTCATTTCTGTTGCTCTGCTCAAAGGGATTCAGCTGAATCTTCGCTCTACTCTTACCTCAAGGATAATGAGTCTGTTGCGACGGCTTGATTGGTTGATGAGCTTATTTGGGAATGTGAGAGAGCAATTAGTAAACTAATAAAATATTGTTATTTTTGTTAATTAACTCTTTTACAAAATAAAATCGGTAGTGGGTCTGTTCCAAACTTTTACTACAACGTTACGGAGGGTAGATTCCCATGTATGTTATCACTCGGAGTCGGAAATAACTTTGAGACTCACTGAGAGTATCAGAAATTTCCGATCTCCGCTCACAAATTCAATAAATGCGTTTACAGAGTTACAAGATGGCGGTCAAATGAGCGGGTAACAATGGGGGAATGGGGGAGTCCCAACTACAATCGCCGATTATTTCTCTATGATGAATCACTTTTTTCAACATAGGAACTTGCTATTAGATGGGACTTCACCCTTGTCACCCACATTTTATATTTACCCTCTACGAAAAAACTACGGTGAAAATAACCAAACGGATACCTGATTTTGGCACCTGCTAGATGTTATGGTAATGTTAACCAGAAGTATACTTTGTTTTGACTAGGTACTTAGGTGATGTTAATTGATTGCATGTCGAATTTACTCAAAGTATCGGTAAATGTACCTTACTTCTGGTCAAGTTTACCATAACATCTAGTTGGTGCCAAAATCAGGTATCCGTATGGTATTATTTTCACTAATCTTTTTTTCCGTGAACAAGGTACAACGTGTATTCAAATTGCATGGAGTAATGGACACTTCCCGTAAAAAATTATTGAAATATCTTGAAAAAAAAAAACCCCCAATTATCATGAATGGAGCTCTTGCAAACTTTTGCTGTGAGGAAATTGAAAAGTCCAATCTGCAGGTGTAATAACCAGCGAAAATTACGAGAATCTCACGGAATTCTAAAAAGTCATAAACTCACATAATTGCTATAACGGCAAGATCATAATGGCGGTTCAACGCAGGTATCATGGGAGATTCCTGTCTAATTTGTCACTTTCTCAACTGAAACACAGAGGTATGCCTCAATTTAGATATAGTAATATCCATGCGTCTCTCCGCCATTAAGCCCGATTCTGAGAGTGAATTCCGTGATTTTTTCGTGCATTCATCGTCATTTTTACAGGTTTTTATGTAAGGATCAACTCTTCAATCACCAGTAGCAAAAGTTTGCAAGAGCCCCATTGAGTAGCCTGTTTCATTAGGGCCGCTATAAAGCAATACGATGTATCGATGTATTTCCCTTACAAAGGCACAGTAAAAGTCGAAAAAGAGAGGATGCTAACAGACTCCTATTGCTTTCAATATTCGTTTTAGGTTTTAGTGTACGAATATCGAATTGCTTGAGACGCCTGATTTTTGGAAGATGCGTGTGTTGAGGGAGAAAAGAATTGGTTCGCTCCTGTGGCGGCTCGTGATATTTGGCAACCATGCAAGTTTTCCATTTAAACGGAGGTAAAATAATCGATTCTTGCGGAGGCTGGCAGCCTCCGGGAGAATCGATTGTTTTACATTGGTTAAATAGGAGGAGGACACGGTTGCCAAATTTCACGAGCCGCCACTGGTTCGCTCGTTCGCTCCTTATTATACATATACAAACCAATGTAAAGTTCTATATATTGACCACAAGCTAACTAGCAAACATATTATTTTCTCCTTCAAAATAAATCGATCTATCCTACGTAGAAAACTTCTCAATTTACAACAATGAACATTTTGTAAAGTTTTAAATATATAATATAAACTTCTTAATTTTTCAGTTGACCTTTTAAAATGATGGCTTTATAAAGTAAATGTCAGTCGAATCCTATTATTAAACCCAGAAAAAGCAACACTATGTTAAAATGAGAATATCGACCGAACTATATCGTAAAGAAATAATTTGTAAGCGTATATAGATAGAGTAACCAATCATCCATTCTATCGCTTATTGCCTATGTTTCTTAAATTGGGTTCGATCGGTGTCGAACGCGTTTAAATGTTACAAACGTCCAATATTGTCTCGAATTAACTTTCATATAATGAATCCATTATCTTTCGCCCTGGACATAATTTTTTGATCGATTGGATAGCTTTCCGTTAAATAAAGTCCATTCTCTTTGTCCGGCGCTGCGGTGGTGATGGCCTGATGGAATTGGGATAGGGTGGGAGGGTTTTAAGGGGAAGCGGGGGGGGGGGGGGGTTAATGTCACATCAATTACTGTGCGGAGCCGATGGAAGAAAATGTTGACGGGAGCAGGAAAACATTATTAATAACTTGTTGTTGGATGATGAGAATCGGCGACGCGCGACGCAGCGCCGATCACAAGTCACCGGTCACCGGGAGCAACGAGGAGCCACGATCGACGAGTCATCGATGAGCGTTAAACGGAGCGCGAATGAATGAAACGAACGAGACCCGCGCGCGCGCGCGCGCGCGTGATAATAATAATCGAGTCTCGTCTGAGCTCGCGTCGCGGCTGCTTTGATTTTCTGTCGTCGCGCGCTCTGACCCGCGACGAGACGTTACGCTGATTCAAGTCTGGTCTTTTCAATCTCCGATCCATCGATTTTTCGATTTTTTTTTTTTTTAATGCTACGAATCCACCCTTAAATTTCTCGCTAAAAAATCGATGTACGAAAACGTTACGGCCTCTACTGATGACCAAAGTGGATCCTCAAAGTAGGCGAATTTTCTCGATCGAATATCATATCATAAACAATACCAACCTAACTACATATTCGAGGAAACTCAATTGTGTTTTTAGATGTGTTTTCGGGGCCTCAATGTCATCAATTCGATTTCGAATTCACCTCCGGACTTGAATTCAAAATCGAATTGATGCCATCGATGACTGGAAACATCGTAAAAGTTCGAAAAACACGATCCAGTTTCGTGTCATTCACTGTTGTCATGCGTAGGTTGGCAATGTTGTTGTCGAATATATTCGTCGCAAAAATTCGCCTATAAGCTCCAAAGTGGGCTTCTGTTGATCGGTGAGCACCATCCACCATCATAGTTTGGCGGTAGTTTGGTTAGATGGTTACCATAGCAACAGCCGTGTTTTACAATTTTAGACCAAGATCATCAATCACAGACAATGGGGCTGTTGCACACTCTAGCTGTAAGCGATTGAAGGGTCGATTCCTATGTAAAAATATGTATAAATAACGATGGTAGCACTAAAACTTCACGAAAACCTCTCCAAAACTCATAAAATGCGCTTATAAACGCTCGATCGTAATGGCGGCTTTGGGCATTACTAATCGGAGCTTCCTATAATAATACTGTAACTTCATCAAGGAGTTACCGATAAGAGAAGACTTTCCTTTGACACAGGCGTTGTCACGGTACCATTAATCGCATGCGTAGATCACTGCTTTGGTGTTTCATTACTCTGTACCACCAATTTCAGCCGGAAAAAAAATGCTGAGTTCTTAAACTCAACAGGGAAAGATGATTTTAGTTGCCCTCGGAAACGCGACTATTTCTAATGAGAATAATTTGCTTTCTTGCTCGCTGCATTTAATTTTAATTAGGGGGTTTTTATGGGACAGCATTTTGATTAATAATCCTACGTGAAAGATTGTAAGCTCTTTTTTTTATATTTTTTTTTTCAAAATTGAAAATCCCCCTTTTTAACCGTTGAAGGCGGAAGAAAGATGGGACCCCAAGACTCGGCTCTGTCAGCCAAGCGGAAAATGAGACTCCCGCGGCCCGCCAACGCCAAACGCTTCGCAGCGCGCCGAGTTCAATTCAATAAGTCACCTCGAGAATCGGGTCTCGAACCCGGTTCCCTCCGTTCCCACAACCGCTGCGCTTTGAGCATTTTTGTTCGTGGTTGCCACCAGTTCGCAGCTGCCAAACGTGGCGCAGAAGAATCCCCCGAATTTCCATCGGTTCCAGTGCTACCGTTCGTGTTTATTTAATAGCATTTTTTTTTTATTCACCGATGATTCAACCGGTTGAGAAAAGATTACACAGTTCAGTTCAGTTCATGATTGTAATGCTCGAAAATATTCACATCTATAATTTTTTTCTCAATCGGTGCAGTCGCTGTTGAATTATTAAAATACACGCAAGTTTTTTTAATGTCATCGACAACTGCACCCATCGAGGAAAGATTACAGATGCGAGTACTTTCGTGCATTATACTTTTACACTAAACTGAACTGTGTAATCTTTTCTCAGCCGATGAAATTATCGGTGATTTGAAAAATGCTATTAAATGCACACGGAGTGGCAGCTCTGATCGGTCCAATCAAAAGTTCTGATTTTTTTCTCCCATTACATCTGACAAGGATGGTCGAGCTGGTTCCGAGTTAATTTATTACGGGAAGTGCGTCCTGAATCGAGATTCGAGAAGAAGAAGAAGAAGAATAAGGAGGGAGGAGGGGGCAAGAAAAAAAAATTGAATGAGCTTAATTTTACGCCTTTTTGGTTTTTTCCCGCGCTTCGGAATTGGTATCTCTTCTTTATCATTGTCATCTTCGATACGCCCCCTCCCCTTTCACGCCTCCCCCTGACTTCCCCCTCCACCTTCCTCACCGATCCCCAACTCGTTCCTTTTGTTTCTGCTGATTGTTTTCCCCTCCTCGTTAATTTTTCATCTCCCACCTCCCTCCCCGTCTCGCCTCACCGACTCAGAAAAGCAATATAGTAATTATGATTTTTTTTTTTTCCATAGGAATACGGTAAGTTGGTTCTCGGGTGTATACACTTTGATTAGCTGAAACAAAGTTCCACCATTCGTTGAAATGTTATTCCGTATACTGTGTCAAAGTACATACGCTAGTTGCTCAGGTGTCAAGCCCTAATCACGGAGAAAAGGAAAAAAGTTTCGGCTCAACAGGTCGTTTTAGATGAGTATGCCTCGGTTCGTAATGTTTAACGTTTATGCGCTGTTAACGGGTTTGCGATTTCTGCGCATCGGAATTCAAAAGTCTTCGCCAATCGGAAATGTTCCGACGCTTATCACTCTGACAGTTAATTCTCATTGGCCAACTCCTCTGAAATGACTTTCAGTAATGACCATTCGCATGCGCTTTGTGTTTTTAAATTACCTCCGAGATTTTATTCTTCTATAAAGGATTGTGCACACGGCAGGAAATTTCACTCTTGAGGGTGATTCGATCTTAACAAACTTTTCCCTAGCGCCGAAAAATTTTCTAGTCTTAACATGATTGAAACTTTTAAAGCTCTCAAAAAACGGAAATCTGTGTTTTAAACAGTAGTGCAAATTTCAACCATATTGGACCATGAAGTTCTTAAAAAAATTGAACTGTATAAATGTAGTTTTTTTTAAGTGCCGACAGGTCATTCTGCTACTAGTCATTTGACGCCCTTAAAAAGATACACGATTTCAATGAATTATTAAGTTTTGGTCCGTTACTGTTAAAATTTCTTTGCGAAAAAAGTTCGCAACAGGCCCATTTATGGAACTCCACCAAAGCAATTCTGCGACTCTCGACAACCATGGGCGGATACGGGAATCTGGCTGTCTCGCTCTTCTCCCGTTTGAACACTCCTACTAGAAAAGGACAGTAAAGGGGACCATCACGTGACTTTAGCCCCTATCTCCGTTCTTTTTTAACGCAAGCGTTCAAATGGGACGAGAGAGATGGACGAAGTCCTGAATCCGCCCATGTCGACAACAGCGCGCGCAGGAGAGAATCACATCTTTTAGTGAACTTGACGTTAGCGAGATTAACCTTCTCCCCCGCTCGTCCGGATCAATGCGTCCCATACAAGCGTTCTGTGCGTACTTGTGCGTGTGCGACAGTGAGCGTGCAAATTCACCGCAGGAAAGGGGTTTTGTTGGGGAGGGGGGGGGAGGCGCAGAAAAAAATTATTTGTAAATGAAAACGATCCAGACGTATGAGAGGGTGAAGGACCGACTGAGGGGTGTGCACGTTAAGGAAAAATGATCTTGTTCATCCCTCAGGAGGAGGAGCAGGAGTGGAGTGGGGGGGGGGGGGGGGTGGGGGATAAACAACTTTTTCTTACGTGAAGACCGAAATATCTGTGAGACGGAAGGCGGGAGGGGGGGTGTCGGCGAATCCGCGCGCGAACTCTACCGTGAACCGTGAACAGCTTTTCCTTTAATATGCAGATAACTCCAGCTCCAATTTTTTATTAGTCGGCGTCGAGACACGGTTGTCAAATTTCAGGATAAAAAAAAAAAAAAGTACTACGCAGTCTTCGAATCGTCAGGGCCATGAAAACGCAAGGTGTGCTCTTTTCTACACAAAACTGTTTTGACTTTAAGTTATGATGTCTTCGGGAGAGCAGATCCCTTGTTTTTCGGGCTCTTTGCCCCCATTTAGGTCTGTGGAAAGTTGGGGGATTTTTTTTTTTTTTTTTTTTTTTTTTTTCGTAGCACTCGGCAACCGAACATCGAGCGAATTGGAGCTTTCGACTGAGCTTTTCCTTCATCATCGCCGAGAAGATGGGAAATTTACGAAGCTCGTATCTTCGAAATCTATACCGATCCCGATTTTCTTTTCCCGCCCCCTTTATTTACGCATTTGCGTCTCAATCAGGCGATTTACCTCACCTCCCCCCCCCCCCCCTCGTAGGTGTACTCACGTTTCAATCTGGTCGTTTGCCCCCCCTCCCCCTCCCCCTCCCTCTATTTCTTTTTCCTTCCTTACCATTCCTCGTGGCCCGATTTGCATCTTGTTGTTAAGAATTAAGGCAAACGAATATTCCGTCGCTAGCAGTTTCCTTGGAAATGTATGACTGTTCGGGGGATTCTCGGCTGATGAAATGAAGCTAACCTAACCTTTTTAGTGAAAACGTAACGTGTATTTTATTAAAATAAGTCTGGGAAAATTTTCGTCGGATAGGTGAAATTTCCATTGAAATCTCTTTCAATCAAGAGGGAGGACGAGGATCTGTCCCGATTGAGTGTTTATTCAGAGGGATTTTCATGGAATCCCTAATCAAAAGTTTATTCTCTAATTTTGTAAGAGCTCTGTGCAACATCTGTAAACTAGGCGAAGCTTTACGTTTTCCTCAAAGCACGATTGGATTTGCTGAAGAAAAAAAAAAAAAAAAACTGTAGAGCAAAAATGGTCAAATAAAGTATCGGAGATAATGAAGTATTGAGAGAACTTTTTGCCGATTTTGTTATTTATTTTGAGTTTGATTCGGAACATACTCCTTCAAATTACGCATACCATTTGAAACTTGTAATGGGTCTGTTGCAAACTTTTGCTACAACGATGAAGATTGTTTCATCGTATGTAAAATTGCCCGAAAAGTCTATTGGTGGCATCAGAAAGTCATGAAATGCGATGATAAACTCACAAGATACGTATAATGAAATCCAAGATGGCGGTAAAATATCGAGCAATCTGTATGCGTACACCTTTAACATCCAAGGATTGCCAACGTTGACAATCTCACAGCTTCAGAGGTTATGTGTTTATTTACATTGTGATTGGGTGCGATCGAGATTGTGAGGTTGGCTATCCTTGGATGTTCGTGGTGCATGCATACAGGTTGCTCAATATTTTACCGCCATCTTGGATTTCATTAAACGTCTCTTGTGAGTTTTATACTGCATTTTATGATTTTCTGGTGCCACCAATGGACTTTTCACGCGATTTTACGTGAGACTGAACACTCTATAGCGCAGTAGCAAAAGTTTGCAACAGACCCATTGCAACAATAAAAATTAGTATTAGTGGTCAGTTTTTATGGCCACCCTGAAAAAGGGAGATAGAAAAAAAATAACAAAAGCACAGCGATTTGTGAACCAATGTAAGGAATGGTACTTTTACCGAAATTTCTAATGTTTGTACCATAGTTCTTGAAAATGTTGAGAAAAATCTGGTACAATGACCATATTCTGATATTAACTACAGAACAGTACTGGACTCGCCGTAGTTCACATATCGTTGTGCTTCCAGTAATATTAGTAGAATTTGAGAATTATTTTTTTCCCGTGGTATTTGCACCGTCACCAATTGGTACGGAGCAAAGTTAGAGTAACAATTTACTTATGCCCTTAATTTGAAACTGATTAAAACAGTAGCGGCCCGTGAGATTTGGCAACCATGCATTTTTCCCACTTAAACTTAGGTAAAAAATCGATTCAAGCGGAGGCTGGCAGCCTCTTCGAGTTTCGATTGTTTTCCATGTATTTAAATGGGATAAAAACACTGTTGCCAAATCGCACGAGCCGCCACTGGATTAAAACAAGGTTTTCCTTTCGTACCTTTTTTTCCGTCACCCATGCGATATAGTATTCGAGTCCTTCTAAACTGTAGTTTAAAGTGGTAGTGGAGAGCTCGAAAATTCTAAAGTGACCGCGCACCGCGGCGAGTCCGATGCACTTTCTTCAAACTTTGCCAAATCCGACGGGAAATAAAACACTTTTACTTCAAAAAGTAAAAATGTAGTAAAAAAGTAGTAATGTTTTTAGTTTAATGTAAAATGCTTAATTAACCCGCCGAGTAAATTCATTTTTGTGACTGGCTCTCCCTCACTCGATATCAGTTTTTCATTCTCAATAATTGCGGCTCCAAATTTTTAATGTTTAAAAGATAATGTTTCAAGCGCCTTCAATAAATGGTGTATGCAAAATTAGCTCCGCGGTGTAGGAATATTTAACTACCCACTCAATTTAAGCGAGCGAACATTGGTTTGTTTTCGTAACCTGGTCGTAAAAAGGGTTATAAGTATATTCAAAATGTCAGAGCTCTTACTTTGTAGAATTTTTTTTTTTTTTATTCGTTCGGAGAACCTTTCAGGGGGTCCTTTGAAAGTCGGAGCCCGGCCTGGCGACTGCACTGCACGAGCACACAGGATCAGAATTTAAGTCACCGGGTCAATAGTGACGTATGAGAGCAATAAATAGAAAAACCCATCATAAAACCAATTACTGGTCATCCAGGTGAGTGATCTAATCAGCGATCGCGAGGGTGGGGCGTTGGACAGCTCATGGAGGTTGTACGGGGGGGGGGGGGGGGTTGGAGGCACTCGGGATCTGCGCCCGATTAAGGGAGAGAGCTGATCGGATGAGCGAGCACACGCTGGCAGGTTGTGCGGGTCCCTGGAAATGAATGCGTATGTGTTTGGAGGATGGCGAGTGGGCGGGGGGGGGGGGGGGGGTCGAACTATTCGTCGCATCGCAACGGATAGACCACGATGAGCTGCGCGTTTTACGGATCATCGAGCAAGAATCAAAATCGATCAGCGGATTGACGATTGTAGCTCGCGATTCCCGCGAGTCGAGTCCGCGGGTCCGGCCACTCCAGGCGCAGCGCAGGCGTCCCGCAGTTACCCCATTGAGCATCGTCCTTAACCGCGTTGCCTATTTTAAGAGCTAGAGGAAAGTTCCTTTTTAACGCAGTGATTATTTTCAAGAACATAAGCGATTTTCAACTTAGTTGGATAGTGATTGTCTCCTCTCCTGTACCGTTAAGTTAAGACAAAAAAAAAAGAAAAAAAAAAACTGGTAGAATTTACTATATGCATAGTTGATTTGAGAGTCAGCTATTAAGTATGGCAAATTACACTAAATGATGGTAAAATGTAGGCTACAAGTTGACTTAATTCACCATGATGTACGCTGCATTTAAACTTTATTGGTGTAAGTAACGTGAAAGAAAACGATCAGCTCCCAGTATAGAGACTGTAAGTTTTTATGGATGTCCAAAAATCTTTTTTCTCCTCTGAAAATCGAATCGATAATGTCTTGATAGAAATGAAGCCGATTCCATGATGATCAGATATGTTTTAATTTCATGCACTTATTGGCTTCTCAAAATGTTTACTTTTTTCTTACCATTTATGGACAGCAGTTTAAGTCAGGTTTAAGTCCAACGCAGTTGGCAATACTGTTCCCCATTCAAACCAACCGTCACACTGTGACCGAAAGCTACACGGACTTTACGTCCACTTCTTGGATGTCCACAGGCTTTACGTCCACTGTTTTTATGTCCATTACTGTAATGTCCATCGCTATAGACGTCCACAGAAGTGACGTCCACTAACATATGTTCACTTATGTTACGTCGCCACCGAGCTTTATTGCTCCACAATTCAATAACAGCATAAAATGGGAAATATTCGATAAAAAGGTGCGAAAATAGAGTGACAGTAACAGGAACACTTGGTACTTTATCATTCTTGTCCTTTAGCGGCGCATAGTTGAAAAACAGTTGTACGTAGTTGAAAAAAAGCAAGTTCTGGGTTATAATGCTACTTACTCAGGGTTATTTGGAGTTAGAGAAAATGCCCCAGGAACTCGAATAAACATCTCTGAAAGGTCTCAATACATTCCTGGGTAAACTAAGTAAACTTACTGTGAAAGAAAGAAGAAAAAACAAGTGGTCCAATTGTGGACATTTAATGTCCACAATTATTACGATGATGGACCTTTGTTTTTGTGGAAGTTTAGTTGGGTGGACGGACAATTTTGTGGACGTAAAGAAGCGGTGGACATAAAACTAGTGGACGTAAAGTCGATGGACGAATAAAAGTCCTGGAACCGACCGAAATTAAGACATTTTCCGAACACCATCACATGATGGCAAATCAAAATTATGAAGAATAAGCTAAGAATAATTTAAGAAAATGGGTTTGACCCTTGATTTGACAGCTCAAAATAAGTCAGATTACTCGATTTTTGCAACAACAACAAAAAAAAAACAAAAAAAAAATGTTAATTCTCAAACGCTTTTGGTGCTTTGGTGTCCGGGAAAATTCATGTTCCAAACCACTTTGCGACGCGTTGACTTCTTAGAAATCTTAGAATGTCCCTTGTTACTTGTCCCCGTGCCCCCATGCGGACGCGACGCTACTGAAGCTTGGCGCCACCCCCGCATCCCTGCACTCCAGGCTCCAGGACCCGCGATTGTTATAGAGGAACCGTTTCCGAGACGTGGGCCGCTCGCGGGCCGGGGGTCGAAAAGCTCGCCCCTCGAGTTATGAATTCCGGAACAACGCGCGCACAGCAGCGCTTTCACCGAAAATATCGGTGGCGTCCGCTTGCCCCGGTCTCTTCGATGAAACTTTTAATTTCTGTTAAAAGCTTTTTCCTCTACCTCCTTCCTGCCTTCCTTTTTTTTTTCTCTCCTTTTTTCTGGAGACGGGCGATGGAGAAGACTACGTGACTTCTGAACTGTCCGCTGCTGTCGCATCGCTGCCACCGCTGAAGGGGGGGGGAGTGTTTTTGGGTGGTTTTGAGAGGTTTCGGTAATTATTAAACGCAATGTCGTCGCCCTTATCGTCAAAATGATTCATGCGCGGATTGCGAGGCGGTTTCGTGGTCAAAGTCGGATCCAGAAATTTGTCTTTCTCTGTCTCCAATCATTTGAACGCATGCATTCGAAAAGGACAGAGATAGGGGCTGAAGTTACGTGATGGTTCTTCCTCTATCCTTTCCTAGTACGTGCGTTTGCATGGCGTAAGAGAGGAGGGAGAGGGAGAGAGAGAGAGAGAGAGAGAGAGAGAGAGAGAGAGAGAGAGAGAGAGAGAGAGAGAGAGAGAGAGAGACAAATTCCCAAATCCGCCTGTGTTCCTGGTTCCTCTGCCTGTCTCTTTTTCGTTGGTTTTAGTGACGCACGAAGGGTGACGCGGTTGTGCTGTTTCTTTCGCTTTGAACCGGATCTGTGTTCCATGGGAATTTCTTCTGTTCTTTCATTGTTTCTCACGTGACCTCCAATTCACACCGCTGGTTAGCGATAAGTATAGAACCCTCTATAAAAGAGATACTCCCGGAGGGGGGGGGGGGGTTGTCTTACACCAGTGGTGTTATACCAAGGCAGGCACTGCGTACATTAAGATTTTATGGAGTACTCAAAATTACTCTACCTATATATGTAGACCAAATATTGTTTAATAATTTCTTTGTCGTTAATTGACTAAACTTTGCTCTTATAATTACTCTTCGCAAATCGCAATTATTCCGTTTTGCCTGTCTTAATTTTTTGTCCACCGCACGCTACTGACTTAAACTATGCTGGAGCTTTCCCGTCTGAAATACCATTTTATAACGTGACCTCACAGTTGTCAACAGTCGGCGAATGCCGAATAGTGCTCTCATCGGTGGTCAATGGTCATCTGTTGTCATCAAGGCTCTCGTCTATACCTTCGCTCTCACGCGATCCGTTTAGCATGAATGTGCACTTTCGTGAATGAGCTTATGGTGATGGCCGGCGAGCATTCTGCGCACTATTTGCAGTTGTGCGTAAAGTGCCAACCTATATGCACTTTATTTGATTGATGGTTCTGGGACAGCGGTGACATCAAATGCATCCGATTCATCCAAACCCCGCTGAAAAAGTGGGGTTCAGAACAGCCCGGTGTGTTTGATATCTCTTGTTTGCACCCAAAACAGCGACGCCAAATACCGGTTTGATATGCGCAAAGGTGTGTACTTACCTTGCACAGAATGCATGCCAGATCATTCATGAAAATACGCTTCATGTGTTGTGCGATCTGGAGGTATATGGACCCCGAAGACCCTCGATTGTTTGTTTGTAAAAATGTAAATGTAAACTATTGACTTACAGCATTGACGGTCCAGTGGGGAATGAACTCCAGCGTCCCGCCAGTGGCGGCTCGTGAAATGCGATTTATTGATATCTACTCCATTCAAAAATATAGAAAAGTATCAATCGTCAGGGGGTGCAATTGAACCAGGGGAGAGGGGGTGTAAAAGATATCGATACTTTTCTATAGTTTTAAATGGAGTGGACATCAATATATCGCATTTCACGAGCTGCCACTGCGTCCCGCTCATTTTTTTAATTTTTTTTTTTTTTTAAAAGTGACAAAAGAGACGGCAAAGCAGCGGAAAAGAGCTATATGGCTCTCCACACAATATCTTTCAATGAAACGAAAGCTCCTACTGGTTATCTCCTCAACGCTCAACCT